>CM053788.1:139300915-139783415 GCA_028749045.1 Cupressus sempervirens | reverse complement strand
GAATTTTTAGTGTTTAAGGGTGTTCTAGGCTTCAATGATATATCTGATGACTTCTATCCTAACAAAATTCATTGATATAAAAAGGGTTTGTAGAGGACATTCTCAACTTTGCAATGATATAATTATTGTCAAGATATTAGTTCGATAAGTATTTATTACTTATTTTTAAACAAAGATACCTATAAGATGTTGATTTACATAGCGATTGAAAAGTAGCTATAACTTTCAAACCATAAAACAACTTGGAAATCTAAAAGATATGTCACATTATATATTTTGCCCAATACAATTCAAAAGAAAAGAAAAAGAAAATTTCATAATTTCTTGAATCAGTTAAGGTGGTCAAACACAATAATTTTTTTTCTAGATAATTTGATATCTAAAATCTTATAAAAATTTATTATTATTTAATTATGATTAAGGTGGTCAGACATACGGCTACTTCTTATTTTTTTCTTGAATGTTTTGTTTTTGATAAGATAAACAAGTTTTAAAGGGACCCTGAAACCCAAAAGTAGCTACAAACCAAGGCTGATAATAAGCAACAAAGCCCAGCTAGATAGAATGAGTCTAAAGGTTGATAATAAGCACAAAGCCTAGCCAACAACAAAGGCCAACATAAAGGCCAGAACAAACTATCTTTAACGAAATTAAGAAAAAGCCAAAATGAAAAGCCAAAATTGAAACAACAAAAACACAAAAGATAGAGCTAGAGGACTACTCTTCATTCTTCTTCTCAAAATCCTACATGGTCTAGGCAGCCTCATAAATCTTCTAGTGCTCCTCGACCTTCTGCTCCCAGACTTTCTCCATTTCCATGTCCAAACTGGTAAAGGTGATGTCAGTAGCCATATCATCGTCAGACCTAGCTCTTTCTCTGTCCTTTCCATCCTCACCTACCGACAGGCCTCTGTCTTTGATCACACCAGTTAAAGAGAGCATATTGCCATTGATTGAATTGAGGAGAGAGATCATTTGACTAGCCAAATTGTGATTGTAGTTTTCAAGATTCCAAATTCTCCTCTCAACCAGACTGGCTCTATTGCTCTGATCCTCCTGGTTCTCATTTTCAGGCTTCCTATTGTTGCCCTCCAATTGACACACCTTCTCTCTGACCTCTTCTAGCTCATGGTATAACCACTTGATTGATCTGAAATTATCAATCATGTTGTTACGAGCATTGTTCAGAAGGTTCATTCTTGTCTCCCTTGCATTATTAGAGATGGCCACAATAACTGGATCAATGAGCTCTTCAAGTTGAGGCTCTTCCTGATTCTCCACCAAAATCTGAGGATTCATAGCTTCTCTATAAATACCCAAAGTCACAGTCCTAACATTGAAATTTCTCCAAGCTTTTCTCCTATTTTTGACAAGCACTTCCCCCTCTTTAGCATGAGCATTATCCTTTTCCTTCTCCTCGGAATGAGATTGAGGGTGGGGATGAATAGGGGAAAGGGGGAGAATCAACACATCCAGTTCCTGATTCGAAGCCCTCTATTTATCCGTATTATCCCTCTTCTGTTTCCCCCCGGCATGGTCCTCTTTAATCTCCTCTTCCATCTCCTTGTCTTCATCCTCAGAATCCATGTCCTCCTCATCCTTATTGTAATCCATATCCTCTTTACCAAAGGTTTGGCCATGGTCCCTAGGGCTCTTTCTCCTAGGGGTTAAATCAAAGGACTACTTCTTAATATGACCCTTTATTTTCTTTCTAGAAGAAACATTCCCCTCCTTCGAGCTTATGCTCTGAATTAAACTATATTAAACTATGTCTTGAATGTTTCATTACACTGTATTAAACTATGAGTTTTTGACCTCAAATTAAATTATTTTTAGATAAAACCTAGTAGTTTAGAAACTACATTCAATTTTCTATAGATTCTATCCTTACAAATTTTTAATAAAAACTGCATAAGTAGTTTGGAATTTTATGTCAAGTTGATGTAAACCTAATTTGCTAATTTTGCACTACCACTTAAGGGTATAGTTTGGACCACCATGATCCTACACATACCTAATACCATTTCAACTAGGAGGTCAAGTCACACATCCCAACACCTTGAAAGCTACATAGTCGAGTCCTAATAGGAATATCCTCTCAAATTTATTCATGAACTTGACAAAGCTCATGATATTGCTATATGGATTCAATTGCATAGGTCTTGAGTTAAACACATTGACCCATGTTTCATGAGGAGTAGTAGTTCACAAGAACCCATCTCTCACGAGGAAGAATAAAAAAAATTGACACTTGTTGGATCTAAGATTATGCTCATAGAGGTGAAGCACCAAGACTTCTCGAGATGTCGCCCATCCCACTACTACACTTTGAGTGCACTTGACCTTCACCAATTTTTTTTCAAACAAAAGGAAAAAGCTTGTATATATTAATATATATAAACTAAAATGCATAGATAAATGGAATCTACAGCTCTTGACAATATAATTATCTCAAGATTTTCATAAGGCATACATTATAAAGCCCCATAAGCTCATCAATTGATAAGTAGGAGAAGTTTTCCATAACAAGTCAAATTGTGATATTGTTGTTCAATTGTATACTTCTTAAGTCACTAGTTTTCTTAAGATTTTCATGAGTTGTGCATTATAAAGCCTCTTAAACTCATTAATTGATCTGTAGGAGAAATTTTACATAACAAGTTTAATTGTGATATTGCTAATCAATTATGAACTTCTTAAGTTAGTCTAATTTCCCTAAAAAATTAATGAGGCACCCCTAAAAAATTAATGAGGCATACATTATAAAGTCCCTTAAGTTTATCAATTAATAAGTAGGAGATATTTTCCATAACAAGTCAAATAGTGATATTGTTGATCAATTGTGTACTTCTTAAGTCAGTGTAATTTCCCTAAAAAATTAATGAGGTGTACATTATAAAGTCCCTTAAGTTCATCAATTGATAAGTAGGAGATATTTTCCATAACAAGTCATATTGTGATATTGTTGAACAATTGTGTAGTTCTCAAGTTAGTATAACTTCCCTAAAATTTTAATGAGGCATACATTATAAAGTCCCTTAAGTTCATCAATTGATTAGTAGGAGATATTTTCCATAACAAGTCAAATTGTGATATTGCTGATCAATTGTGTACTTCTTAAGTTAGTGTAATTTCCCTACAATTTTAACGAGGCGTACATTATATAATCCGTTAAGTTCATCAATTGATAAGTAGGAGATATTTTCCATAACAAGTCACACTATGATATTTTTGTTCAATTGTGTACTTTTAAAGTCATCTAATTTTCCCAAGATTTTTAATAAGGCATACATTACAAAGTTGTTTAAGCTCATCAAGTGATAAGTATGAGAAATTTTCCTTCGAAAATCAATTTATGATATTGATATTCAATTATGTACTTCTTAAGTCAAAACTACATAGACCATAAATTAATTCACAATTGTTTATCATCTCTTACTTGGTAAAACTCGCCCCAAAAAACCAAAACTTTATGATAACATTTTATATATATATAATTGGAAGAGTTATTACGTCTTTAAAATTGATCTCCAAACATAAAGATTCAAACAATCTATGATGTCATTAAAATAATCTCAGCGTCTCCTTCACTCAAAGAGGTCACTTAAAAGCCATTTAAGTGGGAGGAGGCGGCCAGATATGAGTAAAATAGACGCTAAACCAAAGCCGGCTTTAAATCCCCTGTAACTCACTTCTCACTCCAGTTAAACTCCGGTGTAACCCAAGCAACCGGGTAGTTTAGTTTAGGAAAGAGACGGCCGTGGAAAAGGAAACCAGGGAGGGAACCGTGTGGAGTTCCGACGTCTAATCAAGCCTGCCGTCGGCAAAATTCTGTCGGCAAATCCTGCAACGGTTCCCGTGAGTTGACCCGTATTAAACCACGGGAGTACGTGTACACGTGCCGGTTTGGGAATTCACAACCAAAACGGTAGTAATAATAATAATAAGATCGGGATGATTAGCAGATGATGATCATCATCATCCCATTTCATCTCCATCTCCATCTGCACCATACCCATCATAAATATTAATCCAGCGTAGCTTCTTCTGTATATTTGCTTTGCATTGAGGGGAAGAAGAGAAGAGAGCAGCTGTGAATGTGCTGTTCTTGAGAGAGATTTCATCTGTGCCGTGCTGTTCTTGAGAGAGATTTTGGATTTCTTTTTGGCAGGAGATATTTGCAGGTGGATTTTGGTTTTTTTGGGGGTTTGGAGTTTAGTCGCCACTTGGAGGATTGTAGACAGAGGGGCAGCGGATTGGTGCGGGGTTGGAGGGAGTTGAAGGAACGGACAAGGGAAGGAGAGGATAAAGAATCGGAGGAGAAGGCAGGGATTTAATGATGGAGATGATGAGGTTTGTCCGTTTCGTTGTTTTAAGGCGATGGAAGCCATGATTTAAGCAATCTGTGCACCTGCCCGTTTTGTCCGCTTGGGCTGAAAACAGGCCATCCTGGGAAAGAGGAAAAAAAAAGGATTTTTGAAAAGATAATGGGGACCGGTTGGAGAAGGGCTCGGAATGCGCTGGGGCTTACGGTTTGTACATCGATTCCGAGAGATGACCTTGATGCTTTGGATTCTGCAAGTCCCAGGGAGAGTAGTAGGGAAAGGGATAGGGATAGTATTAATGGCGGTTTTGCAGGGACTCCGAGGTTGGGGTCTTTGAGTTTTAGTGAAGGCGTTGGTGGTGTTTCTAGTCCGAGATTGCAGCAATTGGACAATGTTGGGAGTGTTCCGAGGTTGCAGTGCCAGACGAGTCCCAGCCCGCGCCTGCGGTGCAAGACTGGAGGGAATGGGAGAGCTCAGTCTTCGTTGTCTCAGGTCTCTGGTTCGAGTCCCAGGATGTGCTCGCAGTCGCAGTGTAGCCCTCGGTTGCAATGCCGGACGAGTGCGAGTCCTAGAGTGAGGAATATTGAGAATGTTCCGCTTACGGAAGGTTCTGTTCCGTCGTCCCCTCGTTCGCCTTCCAGATTGAGCTTGCTCAGGAACAGCATCAGGCTTTCCAGAGTAAGTTTTTTTGTTGTTTTTGTCTAAGGATTTCATTTTGTTTCTCGAAGGATTTGTGTTCTGTAATGGAGTAAGTTTCTAGTGGTTTTGTTATAGAATTTGCATTTGATTTCTCGCGGTTTTGTTAGAGGCCTTGCGTTTTATGGCGGAGTGAGTTTGTCAAAGGATTTGCATTTTGTTTCTCAAAGGATTTGTGTTTTCTAATGGAGTAAGTTTCTCATGGTTTTGTTAAAGAATTTGCATTTGATTTCTCGCGGTTTTGTTAAAAGATTTGCGTTTAATGGCGGAGAAAGTTTTTCGCGGTTTTGTCAAAGGATTTGCGCCATTTGATTTGTGACGGTTTTGTCAAAGGATTTGTGGTTTATTGAACTTCTTAAAGAATTCGCATTTGATTTCTCGCGGTTTTCGCAAAGGCTTTGTGTTTTATGGCGGAGTAAACTTCTCACGGTTTTCTTAAAGGATTTGCTTTTGATTTGTCCTCGTTTTCTCAAAGGATTTGCGTTTTATAAGTTTCTTAAAGATTTTGCATTTGATTTCTCGCCGTTTTCTCAAAGGCTTTGCGTTTTATGGCGGAGTATGTTCTCGCGGTTTTGTCAATGGATTTGCATTTGATTTTTCACGGTATTGTCAAAGTATTTGCGTTTTATTAGCTTCTCACGATTTTCTCACATGCTTTTGCGTTTTTGTGGTGATGAAAAGGTTGTCTTTAATGTGTTAAGCTTTCCGCCTGTTTTGGCACAATTTGCTTTTCATGTATCACCGAGTCTTTTGTGTCTGGTGTTTCTGGCACGGCGGGAGTTGGAAATTTAATATTTTCTGAGCTGTTCTGGCATGACTTTTCTTGAATGTTTGGTAAAATTTACGCCATATTTGGTATTTGATGCATTTTTCTTGGCATTTTTCCTGTACTGCTCTGTAATTGAGCCTGAAACAGCAGTAATTCTTGTTCTAATTTTGGAAAAGATAAGTTAGATGTTCTCGTTTGTGCAATCGACATCTCAAGGGAGAATCTTCTTTTTATTTTCTCACGGTTTTATCGATGGCTTTGCATTTTGTTTCTTCCGGTTTTCTCAAAGGCTTTGCAAGTTTTTTAGTAGTGAAAAGGCTAACGTGTAAAGCTTTCGTGTAAAGCTTTCCGTCTGTTTTCGCACATAAGGCTTTAAATGTAACGCCGAATCCTTTTGCCTGGCTGTTCTAGCGAAGCGAGGAATGGAAATTTGATATTTTCTCAGCTGTTTCTGGCACGACTTTTCTGAAATGCTGTTGAAAATTTGCGCCATTTTTGGTTCCTTAGGCATATTTTTTCACGCTTTTCCACCGCCGCGTCTGTAATTGAACCTGAAAGAGAGATGTCACTTTGCGAAATATCAAGTTACCCGTTCTAATTTTGGAAAATAAGTTACCTGATCTTGTTTGCGAAATCGAAATCTCAAGCTTTTATATAGAAAAATATCTCAAGCTTTCATGTAGAAAATCTTCTTTTAAGGATGTTTGCTACCTTTGCCCTCGGGAATTTCACCAGACAAGGCAAGCAGCAGCTCAGTTTTTTTTTCTTCGTAGGGTTGACCTTTTGATCTTAAAAGAAATCATTTTAAGGTTGACCTGCAATGAGTTATCAGTTTCGAAAATCTGTGGAGACCGATGCCGTATGACTGCTTTTTCCATTCTCCTAGTTTTCATGCGTGCGACTGTAAGGGATTTGAAATTTTGATACAGAATAGAAATCCGGTACACAGAGCCTGAATATAAATCTCTTGAAACAACTGTTTGACGGCAAATCTTTGCTTTATTTATTTATCATCTGTGTTGTTTGTTCCTGACGAGTTCATCTGTGTTTATTTTGCAGAGTACCTGTGCAATGTGCTTACAGACGATGAAGCCAGGGCAAGGGCACGCAATATTTACAGCGGAATGCTCTCACGCATTTCATTTTCCTTGCATCGCTTCGAATGTGAAGCACGGAAACCTTGTGTGCCCCGTCTGCAAAGCGAAATGGAAGGAAGTACCGTCGCAGGTGACGGTCGGCGTGGCGCACAAGGAAGAAAAGGCAGTGCTCACTCCGAGAAGCAGAAGCCGGAGCAACAGCAACAATATCGAAAATACATCCGATCTTTCTTCAGAATCCTCCTTCACTCCAAGAGCAAGCCGGCAAATCCCCTCATCCGAGCCCCTATACGACGACGACGAGCCTTTGGATCCAAATCCGAGGCCAAACGGCGCCACAACAACATTCACTACAATTCACGAGGAAGAAGAGGAATTCGAGTTTAAAGGTTTCGTGGTCGAACCCGAGGCCGTCCAGAGCAAAGACGCCGCTTCAGAGGCCAGAAATGTGGAGATTTCGATTCAGCCAGAGGTTCAAGTTCTCGCCGCTGGTAAATCCTGCGACAACTTTACAGTCCTATTGCAGGTAAGAGCTCCGCCTGCAAATCCCCCGCAGCAGAAGAAGACGAAGCAAAATTTACCGTCGTTAATCCTGGATCCAAACTACCGCGCCTCGATTGATCTCGTAACCGTCCTGGACATAAGCGGCAGCATGTCAGGAACGAAGTTGCAGCTTCTAAAACGGGCAATGAGGCTGGTAATTTCATCTCTGAGCCCCGCCGACAGATTGTCCGTCGTAGTTTTCTCGGCTTCCGCCAAGCGCGTGTTCCCCTTGAGGCGCATGGCTCCGCAGGGGCAAAGAGCCGCTCGCCGAGTGATCGACCGTTTAGTCTGCAGCGAAGGCACAAATGTCCCGGACGCTTTGAAGAAAGCCGCGAAAATCCTCGAAGATCGCCGGAATCGAAACCCGGTGGCCTCCATTATGCTTCTCTCAGACGGCCAAGACAAGCGGAGCTTCGCAAATCCTGCATCAAATCACAGCGATCTCACTTCGATCCGGCAAAGCACGCGCTACGGTCACATTGAGATCCCTGTCCACGCATTCGGCTTCGGAAGCGAGCAAAATTCATCCAAAATGCATACAATTTCTTCCGAATCCGGTGCAGAAGATGCATTTGCGCAGTGCATCGGGGGTTTACTGAGCGTCGTTGTCCAGGATCTGCAGCTGACAGTCTCCTGCTGCAACGGCATCGATCTTCAGAGCATTTACGCCGGGAGCTTTCAAACCAGGGTTCTTGACTCCTACGGAACTGTAAAGCTCGGAGATCTGTACGCGGACGAAGAAAGAGACATTATCGTGGAGCTCAGAGTTCCAGCGGTCAGGTATCCAAACTCCATGAATGTTCTCAGAGTCAATTGCTCTTTCAAGGATCCTGTCACGCAGCAAGTAATGTACGGCAAAGAACAGTCTTTATCGATCCCACGCCCGGAAAGCACCCGTGGTTTTCCAAACTCCGTCAACTTTCAAGTCGACAAGTACAAGGTCAAGCTCCGCACGGCTCAGGCCATTGGCGAGGCTCGAACCCTGGTCGATCGAGGTGACGCAAACGGAGCCCAACAGGTCCTATACAAGGCAAAAGCAATGTTACACTGCGCCGCTGCGACTCGAACCGTGGACCAGATGCGGAGTGCCCTGGAGGCGGAGATCAAGCGGATTCAGGTCAAAATGATCCGAGAAAGGGAGAATCGCGATAGAATTCAAAGAGAATCCGCCACTACTCCCACTTCCTCTTCAGTCCTGGACATCATCATGCGCTACGAGACGGACAGCAATGGTGAGCCGCTCACTCCGACATCGGCCTGGAGAGCAGCGGAAAGGCTCGCGAAGGTCGCAATGATGCGGAAATCTTTAAACCGGGTCAGTGATTTGCACGGATTTGAGAACGCAAGGTTTTAAAATTCTTTTCATGCTTTTCAATTTGGTGAGAATAAATTTTTCTTCGCGATTACTGTGCTGCACTCTGCCTCTCATGGCTCACCCGCCGCCGGGATTCCCATGGAATTTCCAGTGCGCTTGCTCGCATTTGCAAATTTGTACAAAGAAAAGTTACGAGCCTGTAGAGCGCTGTAGTGATCTTACAGACATTCCACCGCTCTCTCTCCTTCCTACCTTCCCTTGTAATGTATTCCAACGAGCTGGATCTGGAAGTGGTTTGCCTCAAGTAAAAACTATGGTTTTCGCTCTAATTGCTTGAAAATTTTTGTGTTCAGCGTCCCAGAAAATCTTGCTTTCTCTGTAACGATCCCTGATTGCATTTCTTTGAAAAAATTTGCTTTGCTGTGAATAAAAAAAAACAATGGGCCGCCATTGGATGCCATTTGGAAAAAAAAAAAAAAAAGCCAATTTTGAAAAGGTTCTCAGAAATCCATTCTTCCTGTAGGGTAACACAGAATCAATCCATTTGAACACTTTTTATGTTTTATGCATGCACTGAACTTTTTCTTTCAGCAAAAGTGTTGTTTTGAGAATATAAAATCTCCTGAAAGTAAATAAGATTTGACGCAAACTACTTAATTTGCAGTTGCACCGACTTTCAATCGATGTGGATGGATGAAACATTCTATCCAGTTGAATCTCAAGTTCTCATTAATATACGAAATAAAACAGTCCACATTTTCAATACTAAACATTCATTCATGAAAGAGACGGGTAATGTAGGTGGTCGTATGAGAGGAAAGGCGTAATTTTGGGGAACACGTTATTTATCCTTTTGTTTATGAAACGGAGATACCGATGGTTGAAGGATAACGTAATGGTGAATGGATTAATGCCCTCGATTAGATCGTGATTTTTTAATTATAGAATATTGGGATTGAATTTTATCTTTGTGTTGATTTCAGCGGTTGATCTTCCACATTTAGTCTTTTTAAATGGACATTTTATATAATGTTCATTGTACTTAACTGATTAACGCAAGTTAAGTTTTGAGGCCTTATTGGGGGCTTATTAGGAGGTGATGTTAAATTCTTGCAAAACTCCATGATCAGGGATACACTTAAAACTCCATGATTAAGGATACACTTAAGTTTTAGAGAGTGCACTAAGGATACACGTAAATTGAAATATTAGTAGTACTATAGTGTACACTTTTAATATCAAAATATTTATTAAATATAAATTTGATAAACATACAAATATAGTAATCATTCCCTACATTAATCTTTTGAAGAAAGACATGTGAGATGTTAAATTTATTGTAAATTCATTACAATTATTCATAAAGAAAAAATTGGAGAACAATATGGACATAAAAGAAAAAAGATAATAGGATTATGGAAAATAACTTTTTTTTGAGGAAGATAGCCTCCAAAATATCAAACTAATGCAAGCTTTAACAACAAATAAACATAATGCAAAATTTGGCTCAATGCCTTAGAATGGAAATCAACACCTTGCTCCTTCAGAACGAATTTTTTTAGTGTTATCTTGCAATATAAACTCCCATCTTGCCTTTATTTCAAGCCCTTAATATATAAAAAGTCTAGGAGGTTCAAAACCCATCAAATGACATTATCATGAGAGCCTAAACAAGTTGTCAAATAGCAAAAGTATAAATTTTCATGGTCTAATAGGGAAGTATGCTAGTAATAATAGATTTCCTTGTTTGTTATGAACATGTCATAGCCTCTTGTTGAGTTTTAGCACTCCCTTTTGTCACTTACCTCATCTAGAATGTGATATTTTACAATGTATGTTATACACTCATAAACTTGGTCAAGGTTTCAAGTTCAGTTTTTAATGTTCATCTTACATTTTCTTACCAATGTCATAAAATTTGCAACAAGTCCATGATGTCATAGGTGTTACACATCTTAAATGTCATTATACTCTTGATATTCTTATGCAAAAATTATAACAATTATTATGTATTGGTTAACAATTTGTCTCCCTTATTTTTTGTGGTTTGTACCTTGACTCTTAAATTGTACAATGGCTTGTGGAGGACATAGAAGTTCATACCTTGACTCTTAATCATAATGGGTCAGTGTAGTTATCTATCAAAGACCCTTGAATTGAAAGGTACAACTCCCTTTTGAATGCAAGATTTGCAATGGTTTTTTTTTTTTTTTTTTCCCTTCTGATTTTGGGGGTATGCTCTTAACCAAATAATAGAAGAGGCAAATACCAGATTGCTCAACACTTTAAATAACCTAGGCAAGTGAAAAAGGGGACTAACTCATGAAATGCAATCTATTTAGATTTAAATGCAAGATATGGAAACATGCATGACTAACTACCACAACAAGAGAGTAGGAAGGATGGCAGATTGGGTAATTCCCGAATTACAAAGTTAATTGATATCTTAACAATAACTAGATTGTTTATCTTTTAACTATTCCATTAGTCAGTTTTTGACCCTCTCAGGCAATAAACTACACTACACACATGAACTACGGTGTATAGCAGAAAGAACAAAAAGGTACTTATGCTGAAGAAAGACATACAATCCACTTAACGAAGGAAATAAAACCAAGTTCATTTGCATTCATTCAATTTTCAACAATAGAAAATCCATCCCACATACTATACTAAAATCAAATGAACAATAGAATTAAAAATGAACTTAAGAGTCACACATAGTAGTCTTAGCTATAGGGGTTCGCCAAAAAGTAAATTTTACCATTCTCATTAACTTTTCAAAAAGTTACATATATAGGCCTTCTCAAAATGACTAGTTACATTAGATGATTGCATCACAAAGCATCTCTAAATAGAATAGTCTAAAAATAGGACATGATGTAATCATTGTCCATTACAAAGACTGACAGAATGCCATAAATGGCTACATAAGGGGAGAGAGGAATGACGAATGTTTGGAAGAATGTCAGAGTGTCATGCCTTCTTAGGAGTAATTGCCTTAGCTCTATAAGCTTTCATTGCATTAGTTACTTTGTCCAACTATTCGACACCTAGGATGATAATATTGTCAGCTTGAATCATCCAGTAGTTGTTTATTTCTATTAGCTCATCTATTTTGGCAACCTTTGACTGGAACTTCTCTGATGCCCTTCTTATGATCAAATCTACTGATGAGAGATCTTGAATCTTTGACATATGGAAATTGAGTGAATCAACTGCTTCATCAACAAATGCTAGGAACTTCGACTTCATCCTCTCCACGTCTACTAGTTTTCCATTGATAGACACATAGGACTCTATATGCAGTACCTTTAAATATTCAAATAACTTTTCAATGACCTTCTGCACCAAGTCATGCATGTCCTTTAACTCACTTGCGGACTTCACATTGCTTTCCACTATGAATTCCAAAGATTATTTCTAATGAAACAATGACTCTTTGTCCATTTTGAGGATCCCATGAGAGATGACAACATTGGTCTTCATGTTAATGACCTCTTGTAATAGGGTCATATGCTCTGTCAAGTTATATGTTGCCTTCTGCATGGTGATCTGATGGCTTGAAATAGCTTCCCTCAACTTGTGAGCATCCAACAGAAGACCTCCCAAGTTTTCAATTAATGGGGGACCTTGAGCCTTACATTTGATCTACCCATGTTCAACCAATTTGCTTGAATTGCCTCTCTTGTTGCATCTTTAGAAATAGATTTGTTTTCTCCTCTGCATTTGGGTCAAATTGGCTAGTTGAGGTGCTCCTGAGTGTAGATCTGATATATTCCATTAACTCTTTATTTCAGGCCTTTAGTACCTCCTTCATTCTTAGCTCCTCTAGTCTATCCTCAATCTCTTCGTTGTTGGAATTCCATATATTCACCATGGAGTCATGAACAGGGATACCAAGATCCACCGCTCTGATCTAGAAGTCAATCGTGGAAAGCTCATGGAATTTGCCCTCCTTTTGTGGCTTTACAATCTCTACCAACATGTGGCCAATAGAGGGATCAGTGGCTAATGCTGCAATTGATTTTTACTTCTTTGTCTTCTTAGAGGGTGGCTCGTGTGATCAAATCTTTTGATGGAGTGGCTTCTTCATATCTTCTCTTTTTCCTATCAATGGTCTCCTCGAGCCATGACTCAATAGAGAGTACATTGATAGAAGAATGTAAGGCAATAGGATTGAACAACTTATTAGGTACTAGGAGAGTTTGCTTGTTCTAGGAAGCAGTAGGGAAGGCATCGACCTTAGTCATTGAGAGTGCCAAGGTATCCCCTTGCTAAGATTTGTCTTGTCCATCCATAGGGTTCGTGTCACCATCTAGGTTGATGACTTGAACAGGGAGGCAGGCTTGCCCACTGACTTCTCTTGTTCTTTCTCCTTCTCCTTGTCTCCTTCCTTCTCTCCAACTTTTTCAATATTAGGAAGAGAGCCACATCCGCAGGTAGGAGTGATTGGCACATTTTTGTCTAGAGGCTGGTCTCCTCCTTGCCCAATAGATTGAGCTGGTCCTATAGAAGTTGAAGTAGTAGTTGTGGTAGTGGCCATTGCAGTTGACTGGCAGCTCCAGAAAATACTCCACCAATAGAACTAGTGCTCCCCGTCCACTTCTTCCTCGCTCGGGTCCACTCTACCCATTTTTCTATTCTCTTGATTATTCCATGCAAGAGGACCTCCATAGTGTCTATGACAAGATCTGCAGGTGGGGTAGAAACAATTATAATGATATGATTTTCATTTTATTCCATAATCAATGACTATTTAAACTTTCTATTTTCTTGCACATAGAAACTTATAACCCCAAAAACCTTATTACTTTACTTAAAGTCACATTGCTAAAAATCACTTATTGAAACAAGCACTTTAATTTCATGAAAAGTGCCTTGTTTTGCTTCAGAATTTAGATAACAAATATATTTGATGACTTAGCATTTGTGGGGGAGAGAGAGAGAAACTCAACTTTTTTGTAAGCCCACTTTCCTTAGATTTGGAATCGCAGTGCGGAGGTTGATCCTCTAATAGCTTGCACATTTCATTCTTACACTTTCAACCCTAAGCATTTAACACTCACTTTCCATTATGTTGGGGTTGCATCTTCACCACTGACTTTTGTAGAAGTATCTTTTAAGCATTTCCGAAGAATACTCACACTTTAAAGTCACTTGCCTTTCCATTTTCAAAGCCTTTGGAAAAGTTGCATTTTCATTACTTGGGGATGGAAAATCCCTCTTTGAGCAACACTTTTTGTGATGAAGTAAAACCAATAACACTTTACCCTTTAATCTCATACTAATGGCTACAAGGTTAGATCTCGAGCATGCATTACTAATTATGAGCCCAAAATAGTTAATTCAACATCATGCTCATACTGTTTGTACATAATGACTTAGATTTGACATAAGTCATCATAGCTTTGGAAGTAGAACAAAACACCTTCGCTTCCATTAGTGCACAACAGAAAGCCCATAGACCCACTCTTCCTTGTGAAAGTAGATTTTACATCTGTAACTTGAATAGAGTTCTTCCTAGCTTCAATTTGCAGCTTTGTGGGTCTTTCTATCATGACATAATCATTTACACGACTTGTTGATCATTGCCATGACTGTGCTCTTCGAGAACACACTTGATGAAGTTCTCCAATGAGGAAAACTAGCTCGATTACTCAAAATCCATGGGAAATGAAATGTTGGGACAAGATCAGAGATATTGAAACATGGAAAACTTACTCCTCATCAAGAAGGTGCCCAAACACATCCCAACCACACCTAAGTTACCTAGACCCTGGACACATTAGAATGCAGAAAACCTGCATGGAAGAGTTAGGTAAAGATAATGCAAGGAAGTCCCAGAAAATATAATAAGTGAGATACTTGAGAAAGATGAGAAGTATGTAACCTAAAGGATACTTAGTCATCAACCTTGGATAGAGACTCATTTAAATACTAGTTATTCCCTTGACAAGGGAATAACTAAAATTTGGCAACATCTGGCTTTGACTGGGGACTTAGGCATTGCAAATTTTTGAGAAGGGGTCTAGAAATCACTAGTTTCACACAACAAGAACAGAAAACTACAGTAGGAAAACTAAGCTATGCACGCAAATAAAGGAACACTAACCTAGAAAAGCAGAAACAAGGCAAGGAAAGATGTAAATGAAAAACTACCTAGACTAACACTAACTGTAGGTGTTACCTACTTTCAATTATGAGCTTAATACAACTTTAGATCCTAACCATATGGGAAAATGGTAGAATCTCTTCAGAGTGGTATGCCAAAATGAAAGAATTATTCTGGTTTACTTGCATATTCTTGAAAGGGCCTTTCCAAAGAGAGTCAAACTTATGATGCATACCTTTGGGTTCATGCCTTTTATCCCATAACAAGACCAAATCACCCTCCATGAATTTCCTTGGTCTAGTCATCTTGCTAAAGAATGTCTTCACATGCTTCTAATGCTCTGCAATATGATCATCCAGCCTCTCACGTTCTTCTTCTAGCTTAGTTAGGTACATGATGCACTTTTCCAAACCATTTTGGAATACTAGATCCTCGATCACTTGTTGTAGTTTATAGATGGATAGCTCTAATGAGAGTGGAAGGTGAGCCTCAACTTCATATACCGGCTCGAATAGAGAAATTCTGATATCCTTCTTTAGTGTCACTCTATTTGCCTAGAGTGCTTCATGCAATCTTTTGTGCTAGTCCTTCTAATTCTCAGAAACCAATTTCTTCATGATATTGATCAAGTTCTTATTACTTGACTTTTCTTGACCATTCCCTTAAGGGAAGTAATCATATGAATGATTGAGGTGTATGTTGTTGTTGTAGTAGAACTCTATAATATCTTAGAAGAAAAGTAAGTAGTGTAGAACAAGAATTAGTATGCAAAGAACATTAACAAATAAAGTAAACATTCACAAACCAAAAAACTAAATTCACATATATGCTTAGACAAAGAAAGCAAACAAGAAGTGCAAACCTCACAAGAGAAAACACTCCATGCTTTCTTGATTCTATAGATGTGTCCTTTTGCTGTGGATGTATGCTCAAGATGCTCAAAAGTTGCTTCAATGGAGATAGGTAATGGCAAATTGGTAGCTTTGTGAGCTCTCAATTTGGCATCATAAGGGTAATATTGATGGCTTTGGTTCTCAAAATAGCATGGTAACTTTAGCTCAAAGATTGTTGATGAAATGGCTTGGGATGGGATTCAATTTATAGGCTAAGGGGTAGAGAGATGGAGGGCTTAGATGCAAGGATGGATGAAGGCTTAAGGAGGGCTAAGATGCACTCAAAGGGGAGCACATGGATTGTGCTTTTTTAGCACCAATGGGAAGGTGACACTTGTCACAAGGAGGATGAGTGTGAGAGGGTAGGGTAAAGGGTTGGTTAGAGTCATGATGAGTGGGGTTGAGTATGTAAGAGGGATGTAAGAGGAATGAGTGTGGAAGAGGGAAGAGTGTGTAAGATGGATGTAAGAGTCATGAGTGGGTTTGTAAGAGTCTTTTATGTTTTGTAAGAGCACTCATGACTTAGTGGTTGGGTTTTTTGAGGGGAGACTTTGGTTTGGATTAGGAAAGTCTTAAACTTGTTTAAGGAATGTGACAACATTAGGGGGTGGATTAGGCTTGGGTTTAGGATTAGATTAGGGATTTTAGAGATGTGCAAGTGGATGGCATTAATGAGGGTGGGTGAGTTAGTGGCTAAGCTTAGTTAGTATGGGTGGATGGGGTGGATTAGGCTAAATGGAGGATTAGAGATAGGTTAGGGGTTTTTGAATTTGAGGATTTCATTTATCAAATAGATTTATTTAATAAATGGGGATTTTTGGAATTAGATAGGAGAAAAGGATTTAATTGATAAATAATAGATTATTTGATTTATCAATGAGGACTATAGATGATTAATTAAATTAATCAACTAGGGGATGACAAAGCATTAATTAAATAGAAATTTAATTAATAATGCCTTTTTAGATAACTAAATAGGATTACTAAAATAGTGTAATCAAATTTAGGTGTCTACATTTTGCCCCTCTTTGACATAGTGTTAAGACAACACTATTTCAAAGAAGTTTGAATGAAGATGACACGAGGACGATGTTTTAGCAACAAGGTTGCCCCAGTCTCGGATAAGAAGAGGAGAGACTAGACTTAGATGATGCCCCCTCAAGAAGGCGACGGGGAGAGAAATGAGGCTCGACGACTTCTTGAAAAGTACAAGAAATTGAGACGAGCTGGGACGTGGGTTGGTGAAGAGAAGGGGCTGAATTAGCTCAAACTCTCACTACGGGAGAATGATAAAGGGAAATCAGAGGCACAATAGTAAAGGAAGCTTAAGACTTTCCAAGATTTGGGGGGGGGGAGGAGCGGAGCGCTATTAAAGGAATCCATGGTAGGGAGATGGATGATAGAATGATAAAGCTGATGCAACAAGATTTCAAAGAGTCAGATTGGCGGAAGATGGGTTTCAGGAATCCCTAGGACTAGGATTGTGGATCTCGAAAGATGAGGCTTGGTGGATTGATTTGATTGGTGGATCCCTAAGACTAGGATTGTGGATCCCTAAAGCTAAGCGTGAGGAGTGATTCAAAGAGATACTGATGCATAAGCTGGGGTAGGAGTGACAGATGTAGGATATGGATGGGGGATAATGGAGATGAAGGGAATCCATTGAAGCTTTTTGAGCAGGGGGATACTTCAAAGAGAAGTACCACCATGTAGTTGAGCACTAGATTTGCTATAGGACTGTTGGTTAATTGCCAAGGTTACCAAGAACATCAAGGCCTTTTCACCAACCGTCTAGAGGACTGACGAACTGACTCGAAACAAACACACAAGGATTGCCCCAGTATCACACATGAATCCCAGAGGAAGCAACGTGGAAACGACACTAGGTAACCCACAAGCAGAAAAAGAAAATAAGCAAAAGACCTGATCAAGACCTTACGCTCTAATTGCCCCATTCGCAGCATACCATGATATGGAAGTGTTGGATACAATTGATAATTGCATGATTGTCTTTGATGTTACACAAATGTCATATCAGTCATCAGACAGAGTCTACCGAGCTCAGAAGGTAAGTACAGCTGTTGACAGAGTTTACCGAGCTTGCAAGGTAAACAAAGGAAGTTCAGTGTTTACCGAGCTCACTCGGTAATCAAAGGATTTGTTGCCGAAAGACAATGTTTACCGAACTCACTCGGTAAACAAAGGATATGAGATAGGTTGTCAGTATTTACCGAGTTGACTCGGTCATCGAAGAAAAGTAGCAGACAGTGTTAACCGAGCTCACTCGATCATCGAAGAAAAGTAGCAGACAGTGTTAACCGAGCTCACTCGGTCATCAAAGGAAAGTCGGAGAAATCGGTGTTTACCGAGTTCACTCGGCGACTGAAGGATTTCACGAAATTCTCTGTATTAACCGAGCTCAGTCGGTTAACACGGGAATTATTTTCTGTGCAGTATTTACCGAGTTAAGTCGGTCAGCGAAGGATTTCTCGAAGGTTAAGTAATTAAAGTTAATTACTTTATGTAATGTATGAAGCTGACTTATAGCACAATTATTTATAATTGTAACTTGTATTTGAGCCGACTTGATAATCTGAAAGGTATATATGAAGGATCAAGTTGCGAATTCAAGTATGGAAGTATGAATGTGAAAAAGCTAGCAGATATGATTGAATATCTAATATGCGAATTATAAGGAAGGTCAGAGCAAATTTTTGAAGGATCAGAGATGCAGAGTTGCATTTGATCAGAGAGGATCTAGAGGAACAAAACAGAGATCTGTATCAGCAAAGATAAGTTGTATTTATTTCAGATCACTCATTGTTACTTTCTAACAATTGTAACAGTGTTTTCAAATATCTTAACAGAGTGGGTTTAACAGCCTTTTGTAAAATCCTCTAACAAGGTGGCAATTCAGTTGAATTGATCTAAAGACCTCTAGCAAGGCCACTCCTAGCAGGGTGATTAAATCCTCTAACAAGGTCGCACCTAACAGTGTGTTTTGTAACCTTTAACAAGGTTGGCTCCTAACAGGGCTCACTTCAGAAGAGTGAAAAACAGTAACTAGTTACATTGGTGGTTTTTCCCATATTGGGTTTCCACGTTAAATCTGGTGTCTCTTGTCTCTTGTTTCTTGTGTTTTCAGTTTGATTATATGAGTATCAGCAATGAGTATTTCCTTTGACATCTTAAGGGACTTGTGGGAAAATTTTTTGTAGTAACTGATTCACCCCTCCCCTCTCAGTTACTCCATTCTCATTTCCAACAGGAAGATCGTGGCAACCTTGAGGAGGGAACAAGGAGATTTCTTGGAAAAGATATTTCAAGATACAAAAGGGAAGATCCCAAACCGAAAGAAAGCAAAAATCCAAAAGAGAACTGTTTGCCAATGAGATGGGTAGGACGAGGTACTAACGGACCAAGATTAGACATGAGGAAAGCTATATCCTGCAAGGACCTATTGGAGAGCACCTAAGATGATGGATCGGGATGAGTAATGCATCTGGCAAGTTGAACTAAGAAGGATAACACTTTGGTGACAGGAGATCTAGCTAAAGGATGCATTGGAATATCTAACCAAGGTGTGCGATGTGTGCAAGATGTTGACCAATGATGAACTAACACGAAAGTCGGATAGATACAATGATACTAAGCTAAAGAGGATGTACAAGCTGATAGACCAAGATATGTTACAAATGTACAAGTTTGTTCATGTTTTGGTTTTTTTGTGAGATGGAAATGTTTGTGAAGGATGGGATGTCTATAATAGTTGATAGGTGGATAGGTAGATGGTTTGTGAAAAGCTTAAGGAAAATGGGATTCTGTGTGTGCATGTGATAGGATACAGGCTAGGATACAAGATTATTTACAAGCTGGAATATGGTACAAGCTTTGGACAAGATTCAAATATATACAAGGTATGGTACAGGATTTACAAGGTATAATACAAGCTTTGGTACAAGATTTACAAGCTGTACAGGAGGTATTGACAAGCTCCATCAAATTTTGGATATTTGATTGGAACACCAAGGGAACAAGTAGGTGTTTTATGGGATGGTGGATGGATGGATGAGGGATAGGATAGTGATAGATAATGGATTAGTCTTTAGCACACAAGGCGCCTGAATTACCAGGTTTTCACCAAGGTACCTATCCAAGGCACTTGAATTGCCAAGTTTTCACCATTGGATGCTTATTTCTCTTTACTATTTTTTTTTTTTTTGTATTTTTTCAAAAGTTGGGTATACCAAGGATCTTCAAGCATAGAACTTCTTGAGATGAATGATGTTAGTGGGATCATTCAAGAGTTCTCCTTCTAGTGTAGATAATTGATAGGCTCCGGAGCCAAAGGAGGCAGTAACCACATAGGGACCAAGCCATGTAGGTTCAAACTTGCCTTTCTTTTCTCGATCTGTTTGGACTTTCATATTTTCTTTGAGGACCATGTCACCTGGCTGAAAGTGTCGTGGGAGCACCTTCTTGTTGAAATTTCTTTTGAGACGAGTTTGATAGACTGTGAGATGGTCATAGGCTTGTTGTCTCTTCTCGTCTAAGAGATCTAGCTGGGTGAGTCGAGCTACTCTGTATTCTTCATCTGAGATTTTCCCTCGCAAAGATATGCGTAGTGAGGGAAGTTCAACTTCTATAGGTAATACCGCTTCGGCACCATAGACTAGGGAGTATGGAGTTGTGCCTGTGGATGTACGGAAGGAAGTTCGATAGGCCCATAGAGCCGGATTTATTTGAAGGTGCCAATCACGGTCGGAATCATTGACAACTTTCTTTAGGATTTTGAGGAGGGTTTTATTAGTTGCCTCTGCCTGGCTGTTACCTTGTGGGAAATATGGGCTAGAAAAGCGGTGATGGATGCGAAGGGAAGTGCATAATTCTTCCATGTTGATATTTTCAAAGTTACCTCCGTGGTCAGTGAAGATGGTGGATGGGATGCCGAAGCGGCAAACAATGTGGTACAAGATGAACTTGGAGACTTGAACTCCTGTAGTTGAGACTAGGGGGACTGCTTCCACCCACTTAGTGAAATAGTCTGTAGCTGTTATTATCCATTTATGTCCATCAGATGAGAGAGGTGTGATAGTTCCAACTAGATCAAGGCCCCAACAAGCAAAAGGCCGAGGTGGTGCAATAGGCTGTAGATCCTGTGCTGGAGCGTACACAAGATTTGCATGTTGCTGACATGGGAGACACTTTCTTACAAAGTCACAAGAGTCTTCTTCAATGGTAGGCCAATAGTAGCCTGCTCTAAGGATTTGTCATGCTAGGACAATACCACTCATGTGGGCACCGCAAAGTCCAGAATGTACTTCTTTTAATGCCATCGCAGCCTCATTTTCATCTAAACATCGAGAGAGAGTATCGTGATAACCCCGACGATATAGGGTATTGGCTATGATAACATAGCGGGATGATTTTCGGATGAGGTTTTGGCGTTGGGTGCGTGTGAGGTGAGGGGATATGATACCATCGTTAAGGTAAGCATGAATTTCATGGTACCAAGGGGATTGGGGACCAACCAAGATACAAACACGGTTTGAATCCTCATTCGCATAAGCGGGTGTGAGGAGCTGCTCAACTAAAAATTCATACTGCGTAGCATCTTGGGGAATTTCCAAGAGCGAGCCGATAGTGGCCATGGCATCTGCTGCCTTATTCTGCATTCGAGGTACTTGTGTAAACTGAAGCTTTGTAAAATGCTGGGTCAGATGATCAACTAGCTCTTTGTAGGGTAATAGCTTTTCATCTTTGGTTTGATATTCATTTAAGACTTGTTTGATGATGAGCTGGGAATCGCCAAAGATTTCTAACTTAGTGATATTCCATTCTGCAGCTATCTTTAATCCTGCTACAAGAGCTTCATATTCTGCTATATTGTTGGTGCTAGGGAATTGTAGCTTGAAGGCTTTTGGAATGTAATCTCCTTGAGGTGTAACTAATAATATTCTTGCCCCTGATCCATGAGAGGTGTATGAGCCATCAAAATAAAGCTTCCATGGGGGTTGTTCTTCAATTAGGCAGATATGCTCATCTGGAAATTCTGTGAGCAAAGGATATGCATCTACTAGAGGTGCATCAATTAGGTGATCTGCTATAGCTTGCCCTTTGATTGCCTTTCTGTCCACATACTGGATGTCAAACTCACTTAGTAGCATAACCCATTTGGCCAAACGGCCTGTAAGTGCTGTTCTGGAGAGCATATACTTGAGAGGGTCAATCTTGGAGACTAGTTGGATGGTATGACTTAGCATGTAGTGGCGAAGCTTTTGAGTTGAGAAAAAAACTGCCAAACAAGCTTTTTCCATAGGAGTGTAATTGAGTTCATAACCAACTAGGGTTCTACTAATATAGTAGATGGCTCTCTCTCTGCTATAATCATCATGTTGTGCTAGAAGTGCCCCTAGAGCAGTAGGTGTTGCTGATATATACAAGATCAAGGGACGACCAGGAACTGGTGGAACCAAGATAGGGGGATTGGTGAGATACTGCTTGAGCTGATCGAAGTTGCGCTGACATAAAAGATCCCACTTGAAGTTCTCATTCTTCTTTAGCAAGTGTGAAAACGGTGTACACTTATCTGCAAGTTGGGAGATGAAGCGCCAGACAGATTGAAGTTTTCCCTGAAGAGAGCGAAGCTGTCGCAGTGTCTGGGGAGGAGGCATGTTTAAGATAGCCTTGACCTTTTTGGGGTCGATCTCTATACCTCGTTTAGAAACTATGAAGCCTAGAATCTTGCCAGATGTGACCACAAAGACACACTTCTTGGGATTTAGCATGAGATGATATTGGGCCAACCTATCAAAGACTTTCTCTAGGTCAGCAAGATGATCCATGAAGGTGTGAGATTTGACTAGGATATCGTCCACATAATCCTCCAAAATGCTATGGATAAGATCATGGAAAATGGCTGTCATAGCTCTTTGATAGGTAGCCCCAGCATTCTTTAGGCCAAAAGGCATCATGGTGTAGCAAAAGGTTCCCCAAGGGGTAGTGAATGTTGTCTTATGCTGGTCCTCTTCTGCAATCTTGATCTGATTATACCCAGAAAATCCATCCATAAGGGACAGAATTTCATGTCCGGCTGTAAGATCTACAATCATATCTATGTTGGGCAAGGGAAAATCATTCTTTGGACAAGCTTTGTTAAGATCTCTAAAATCAGTGCAGATTCTGATGTCACCGAAAGGCTTAGTGACAGGGACCATGTTGGAGATCCATTCTGAGTAGTCAATAGGTCGGATAACCTTAGCAGCTAACATTCTTTCTAGTTCAGCTTTGACTAGTAATGCCACCTTGGGGTGCATT
This sequence comes from Cupressus sempervirens, assembly GCA_028749045.1. Taxonomy (NCBI): domain Eukaryota; kingdom Viridiplantae; phylum Streptophyta; class Pinopsida; order Cupressales; family Cupressaceae; genus Cupressus; species Cupressus sempervirens. Next base: position 139,760,345 of record CM053788.1, on the reverse strand, counting down.
TTTCTAAGCTTTTGTCTGACGGGCTTGATCTTTGGCTCGACTGCAAGATGATGAACTACAAGCTTTGGATCAAGTCCTAGCATGTCCTGATATGACCATGCAAATCGGCCAATGTTCTCTCATAAAACCTCAAAGAGGAGGTCAGCTTGGTCTTGTGATAGGGATGCAGCAATGTGAACAATTCTAGGGATCTCTGAAGAACCAATGTTGACTTCTCTAGTATCCTCTATTAGAATAGAAGACACCTCTGGTCGATTATCTTGAGGAGGCAATACTAAGTCCTCATGTTCTGCTTGTGGCTCTAGATTTTCTTGCTGAGGGGTTCTCTTCGCTGCCTTAGCCAGTCCCAGATTTACCTTAGTTTCAGTTTTGGGTGTATCGAAACTAGGTTGGGGATTTTCTCCAAAATACCCCTTGGGATCTAGCTTGTAGATGTAGGCAGAATCTGGCTTTGTCTTCTTATGAGGAGTTTCGGCTCCCATGAATCTTAGAAGCACTTCCTCTGATGCAAACTCATCAATATGTATGACACTTGGTTGGTCCCAATCTATGAGTTGTGGATGAGCAAGTGGTAGGTCAATGAGATGGATGGATAGTTCTCGGAGAACAGAGTCTCCTAGGAAGATTTGGTCTGGGATATCGTCGTAGGCTCTCTTTTCAACTTCCTCAGGAATGTCTTCGATTTCGACAAGGTCGCGGTGGATGTTCGAAAAAGCGTGACCGTTCTCGTTGGTGCCCCTAGTTGTGGGTATGCCAAAGCCAAGACCTGACTTTATTTCCCAATCATGTGCTTCGATGGGACATTGCATGCCCCTTTCTTCTGGTCCTAGTCCACCTCCTTGATAGTTCCATTTTTCAGTGACAAGCTTATGTTGTTTGGGATACTTCTGGCTGAAGTGATCAAGGCATGCTTGATTTCTTGGAGGTGCATCCTTATGTAGCCAATTGTTGATATCTGGAGTGAGCTCCTCATGAAGAGGGGTTTTTGAGGACACAAAGGTGGTTGGGCCAAACTGTTTGTATCGAGGAGGTGGAATCTCCTTAGCTTTGTGATATGTTGGCCGTCCATGGGTATGTGGATCAAGTGGGATTGCTCCGACAGCAAATGCATCTGATAGACTATATTCTCCACAACCTTTGTTGTTGATCTTTACAGTAGATAGGGTGGAGGCAAGGATGGTTTCTGCGTCATTACAAGTGTGGGATGAGCTAGCGATGGCTGTGCCGATGTCTAGTCCAGGGCAATGGTTTGTATATGAAGCTTCAACCGCATTGCAGTAAGCAAAGGGTTCTGGATCGGCATGGATGGTTACCTTAGTGCCCTGATGTGGAAATTTGATGCACTGATGGTAGGTGGATGGAACGGCCTTCATAGCATGAATCCATGGGCGACCGAGGAGGATGTTAAATGGTAGGTTTAGATCAACAACATGGCAAACTGTCACTTGGATGACCGGCCCAACCTTGATTGGTAGCAAAATAGTCCCTTCCGTGGTCCTTTCCAAGTTGTCATAAGCTTTGATGGTGATAACCTCACTGATCATATCTGCCTCAGTATACCCAGCTTGTTTTATGAATTTTAGGGTGCAAATGTTCAAGGCTGATCCATTATCTATCATTACTCTTTTCATGGCAAAATTGGATACCATGATGGCTATGCGAAGCGGAAGGGTGTGATCTAGTTCAACCACGGGTATGTCGGTGGGTTTGAAAGATAGGGCACATGAGGATGAAAGGTGTCCAACAAGATTACGAAAATCAGTAGCATTGATATCAGAAGGGACACGGGATTTTATGAGAGCACTGTCAAGGATGTCTTTGTACACAGGACTAGTGTGGAGAAGGTCTAAAATGGATATTTGGGCTGGCATGTTCCCAAGGTGTTCCAAGATATTGTACCGGCTTTTTGATGGAGTTGATGGTGTTGATGAAACTGGTGGGCCTGCGATGTTAAATCGCGCTCTTCGAGTGGTGACCGCACACTCATTGTCTGGTCCTCGAATATTGATAACATTGACAGAAGGCTCTTTCTCAGATATACAACCTATAAGGCTACCATAGTCTATATAGGATGAAGTGTGGTCATTGTTCTTCCCATGCTGTTGGTTTGGCTGGCGGTTGTTGGTGTTGTTTTGGATAGGTGCTTTTCCAGGATTTTGGTTGTTGTGTGGAGGAAAAGCATTTTGATAAATCTATAAGCCTACATTGGGAGAGGTTTGGGCACCAACAATTATTTCCTTCTGATCAATGAGGTCTTGCACATAGTCTTTCAGTTTCATGCATCTGAGGGTAGTGTGACCGCTTACCCTATGGAACTTGCAATACTCATTGTCCTTGTACCATGCAGCTTTGGATTGGCTTGGATCAATTTGCTGGGTAGGAGGAAATTTGATGAGGTTTTCCTTAGCCAATTTCTCAAAAATAACATCCAATGGCTCACCAAGGGGTGTATAGTTTCTAGGTGCAGGTTGGAATCTGGGCTTTTTCCCTGCAGCTACATTGATGGCATTAGCTTGATTGTTAGACCCTTGAAAGTTGGGTCTTGTATTGTGGTTTTGATAGCTTTGGTTATTTCGTTGTTGGTAATTGATAGCTTGTTGGTTTTTTGTTTGATATGGTGGGTTAGACTGGTTTTGAGAAGGACCAATGATATTCACATGTCTAGTGTCAGTAACCCCATCTGTTGCAACATGCTTGTTTTTGTTCCAATACCTAGACTTGTCATTGGAATGTGATTGATTTTGGTTGGCCTCTTTGTAAATATTTACCACACCATCTTTGATGAGTCCTTGCTCAAGGATCATTCCTTTGTCTTTGATATCCTTATAGGTTTGTAAACAGTTCATGGTCATGTGGTGAGCCAAGCTGGGATGTGCATTATCAATAAACATTTTCACCACATGGCGTTCTGGCAAGGTGCAGGATATGCGGGTGGTAAGGGTTTGCCATCTTTGCAGGTATTCGGCAAGGCTTTCTCCACCTTTTTGCTTGGTGTGGACAAGATCAACTATTGATAGCTCTGTTTCAACAAGATGGGCATATTGGGCTACAAATGCCTCAGATAATTCAGAAAAGTTTTTAATTGTGCCATAGGGGATTCTATAAAACCATTCAAGAGCTGGTCCAGCCAAGCTTTTGGGAAAAAGGCGCAAGAGGAAGACTTCATTGTATGCCACGTCCTGGCAATGCATGTAAAATTCTTTGATATGTGTGACAGGGTCTCCTTTTCCTCTGAATTTGTCAAATTTAGGTACCTCAAAGTGTTCGGGAAATGGTGTCATGGTAATGGCTCTGTCAAATGGGTAAGGACACACATTCTCAAACTTGAATGTCTTTGGATCATTCCCTTCTTGGATGGCTTTCAAAGCTGTCTTCATTTGCTCCCACTCTGAATTGATAGGTGATGGTTGGGGTGCCCCCAATGTAGGAGTGCCTTGAGGTAGGTATGTGCTGGATGGGGCCACTGAATATGGATGGCTGTGAGGGATTTTCTGATAGGGATTGTACATTGTTTGGGCAGCTGCATGGTGGATGACGGGTTGTTGAGGGGGAGGCGGCGCATATTGTTGCATGTGCTGCGAGGCTTGCTGTTGATATGGGATTTGAGGTTGGGATTGAGGAACATAAGCTGGTTGTGGGATAAATGGATTGCTTTGTGGAGGTAAGGTATAAGATGGTTGTGAGGCTTAGGGAAAGGATCGGAGGGCTTGTGGGGTTTGACCAATATATGTGGGTTGTGCTCCCATTTGGGATGGTATCTGCAAATAATTGGTGGTTGGCTGGGGTGGTGGATTACCTCTTAGAAGTGGCATTGAAAAGTAGTTGGTAATTGGAGGTAATGGATTAGTTGGTGGTGGAGGTGGTGGGAATTGAAAGCTTGGGAATGGAACTGATGGGGTTTGATAGCTTTGTGGCTGGATTTGGAAGCTTGGTAGAGTGGTGGTGGGAGTTGGGGTCACTTGGGAGCTTGGTAGAAGATTGGCAGTAGCTTGTGGGTTTTGATAGCTTTGTGGAGTGAAGGTAGTAGCTTGTGGATTTGTGGCTGGTGGTATTGAGCTCCCAAGACTTAATGGAAATGATGGGATTGTACTTTGGGCTGTGGTGAACAAGCTAGGGGCGATCAAAGGTTGATTACTTGGCCCCATGGGTGGCAGCCCTGTTGTATATTGCTGAGGTTGGCCAAAGATGCTAGCACTGATTTGGGAGATGGGTGGATTTGGAAGGCTGGGTTGGGGAGCAGCAGCAATAGTGAAGGGGGTGAACAGTGAGGTGTTTTGAGTAAAGGGGGTTTGGAGCGGAGAGGTATGAACCAAGGATGGAGTGGTGGTGGCTGGGTTGGCTTGCGGCATGGAGATTTCAACTTGGGTGGATGATGGTATGTTTGGGTCTGTTGGGTCATATGGATTGGCTAGAGGCTCTTCTTTTGGAATATATTGAGGATAATTTGGATCATAAGAGCCTATGGGTGGTGGCAGCTGCCCAAACAATGGGTGAGATGGATCTGATAATGGAGGGGGTCTTCCAAAGTCAAAGGTTCCTACATTGTCCCTTCGAAAATTAGCCATGATTGTCTCTTTGTTTTTGTCTATAATGGCATTTACCAATACTGCATTTCCTGGTTGGTTCATGAAAGCTTCAATGTCAGTAGGTGATGGCATAGCTTGCTCTGGGCTAAAGGATGGCTGAGTGCTCAAGGGGGGTGAGGCTGTTCGATCCAAATGATAGGGCTCCATTGTTTCTTTCTTCTTGGCTAAGCGAGTGACGAGTGGCATGAAAAATGCTCCTAGGGATGAGATGCAATAATGCTGATGGATGCAAAAGGGGGAAGGCTTTTCTATGCAAATGATTTCCTAGGTTGAGGCAAAGCTATATGACAAAACCTAAGGAGGATTGGGTTGGGGATTCTAACTTCAAAGATATGTTGTCAAAGCACAAAAGGTCTTCTTTCCTATGTGCAAGCTTGGTGGTGATTGTGTCAACTTAAGGATAGACTGATGATCCTTTAGGAAGAACATGAGATTGACCACTTGTGGATCCCAACCTTTAGCTCAAGGTGATGAGGGATAACAAGTGACAAAGCTAGATTACCCTAGACAAAGCTCTGTCAAAGGGATAACCTTGGTGAGATTGTTGGATTTGGAAGATTTTAGGAATGGCAAACTTTTAGCAAGGTGACAACAATTTTGAAAGCTTAGATGTGCAGATTTTCGATTACTAGCTAGATGGTATGATTCTAAATGAGATGGATGAGCTAATAATGCTTAAGGGGATAACCTAAGATGGCTGACTTTTCTACAAAGATGACTCTAGAGTGAAGCTTATCCAAGAAGATGTGGAGAAACAAGGGTGTCTAATCATAGAAATCATGCCTAGTTGGTAAGGCATAAGCAGGATTAACTCCTGGATGTTGGCTAAATTTGATGGTGTGCTCTAACTAGGCCTCTTGAAGTGCTTCGTCGGTAGCTTTGTCCTCTGCTTTGTGGAGTTTGGAAATTCGTGGGCTTGGTGTTATTTCTTTTCTCTTGGCTGAAAGTTCTTGGTATGCTAGAGATGGCTTGAGTTTGACCTTGTGAAACTTCTGTTTGGGTTTGGGTTGTTCCGACATAAATTCCTGAATTTGCTTGGCTTTGGGAAAAAACTCAGTTGTTTTGCTTCAACTTGTTCAACTTCCAAAATAGGCAGTGACTACGCTAAGTGTGCCCTAAGCTAGGATTGACCAAGTTTGGCAAACATTCATTCAACAAGTAAAATAAAAACAAGCAATAGATAGGAACACCCAGATAGAAGTTTGTGGTTCTCAGAATGTGATACTTGCGCCAAGGAGTGTGTATGTTCTACAAATGTTTCGATTAGTCACTCCAAACACATTAACATCCTAGATGGTTTTCTGCAAGGTTGACAATTGGTTTAGCTAGGGAGTCATCGATATACGCAAGGTACGTGAGGCCCAAATCCGTAGATGAGACCAAAAGGATGTCACACAGCCGAGAGGAGCGGTAACCCACTTCTCCTCTTTCACTTCTGAAGGCTATAAAGTTTCTTGAGGCTTAGCCCGAATGACAAAATCTTGATCCCAAGAGAGGTGTCTTTCGATTCACCTCCTGATTCTTATACTCCGCCGGAGCGCTGGAGTTGAGGTTGTCCAAGGGGTGATGAAATCCCCAAGCAGGCCTCCTAAAAAGAAACAAGGTTTTGGATCCTAATCTTATGCACCCAAGATGGCCTCGAAAGATGACAAGGGGAGAGAAGACTCGGATGACCTTGGGCTAAAAAACACGCTTGTTCTTTTACCAACTAACTCTTATGTGTGCTAATCTAGACTTTGCAAGCACTCATGTTTATGAGACAATGTTCAATTCCAACTTGAAGCGCCAACAAAAGTAAATCGATCGAAGAATGAAAATAATAAGAAGAGTTAGGGTCAACAAAAGAAAACTTGCACGCCCGGAGGCCCTCCACGTCAAGTATCGATTAATTTTCTTTAAGGCATTCAAGATTGAGTGTGAGTTTGTTTTAAGCCCAAAACAAAAGTGTGTGAGATTCGATTTCAAGCGCGCGCCCGGAGGCTCTCCACATCAGTTGTTGTTCAATTTTAGTGCCCAAACTTGAAGTGTGATCAATTTAATCTAGAGTTTTGGCCATTTAAGAATTTTGATAAAGTTAAAGCAAACGTTCAAAGACCAAGTGAGTGAGTTAGATTGTGGAACATTTAACACCTTTTTCAAGTAGACCCATCCCCATAAATGGTGCTAAGATTGCAACCAATGGTTAATATTTGATGGGTGATTAGAAAAGAGGTGAGTCCAAGGAACTACTCAAATTGATTTTTGTAAATTTGTATTTTAACTTAACAAAGTTTCTTAAATGTCCAAAAATCAAACTTTACCTAGATTGCATGTGAAAAAGAGATTTGTAATGGTTAATTGATCCTTGGCATTCAAGATTGGATTTTTTGTTTTAAGCATGCATTCCAAAGAAAGTTGATTTTAATCCATGACATTCAAGAGTGTGTTTTTGAGCAACATTCATTCAATGAAAAATGTGTTTAACCATTCAAGTTCATTTTTTTTTAGCAACATGCATTCAAAGACAAATGGTTAAACATTCAAGTTCATTTTTTAGCAACATGAAAACCTGCAAGAAACCTGGTTAGTGGTTCCATATGTGCTCCAACCTGCAATGAGACAAAAAAAAAAAGCAATTTAGTTAGTTAGCCAAAATCTTCAAAAATGAGAGCTTAACTATGGAAAATTTTTTTTTAACTTTTTTTGTTGTTTTTTCTACACGTAAAAATGCTTAAAATGGTCTAAATCCTACGAAACCACTAAAAGTCAAATTTTGATTTATACTCTTTTTTTTAATTTTTATTTTTTAGCTACAAAGTGCAGAAATAATAAAGCAGAAATGGAACATAAGCAAGCAGAGAAGACAGTCTGTCAAAATAAGAAGACGCTGAAATACAGAGACGCTAAAATATGAAGAGGACAAAACAGATTTGCAGCACAGGACACAGGTGACAAGTAGAGACGCCGATTTGCGCAGATGCGGATTTTCGCAGACGACAATTTTCACAGACGCGGATTCTCGCAGATGTTGATTTTCGCAGACGCGGATTTTTGCAGATGTCGATTTGCGCAGACGCGGATTTTCGCAGACGTCGATTTTCACAGACGCGGATTTTCGTAGACGTCAATTTTCGCAGACAGAACAGGTTGCAGACGCTAAAACTGCACCAAAAAAAAGCTGAAAAATGCGATTTTTTTTTTTTTTAGATGGTATTTCTTCTTCCTAAGTGCGTTCTTTAACCTCCAAAAACAAGCAAAACACCCTCACAACACACTCAAACAACAACAAACATTAGATGGTTAGAAAAATGACATATAGATGAAAATAGATGATTAAATGACCCATAGTGGGGTCCCACCGGGCGTGCCAAAATGTAGAACAAGAATTAGTATGCAAAGAACATTAACAAATAAAGTAAACATTCACAAATCAAAAAACTAAATTCACATATATGCTTAGACAAAGAAAGCAAACAAGAAGTGCAAACCTCACAAGAGAAAACACTCCATGCTTTTTTGATTCTGTAGATGTGTCCTTTTGCTGTGGATGTATGCTCAAGATGCTCAAAAGTTGCTTCAATGGAGATAGGTAATGGAAAATTGGTAGCTTTGTGAGCTCTCAATTTGGCATTATAAGGGTAATATTGATGGCTTTGGTTCTCAAAATAGCATGGTAACTTTAGCTCAAAGATTGTTGATGAAATGGCTTGGGATGGGATTCAATTTATAGGCTAAGGGGTAGAGAGATGGAGGGCTTAGATGCAAGGATGGATGAAGGCTTAAGGAGGGCTAAGATGCACTCAAAGGGGAGCACATGGATTGTGCTTGTTTAGCACCAATGGGAAGGTGACACTTGTCACAAGGAGGATGAGTGTGAGAGGGTAGGGTAAAGGGTTGGTTAAAGTCATGATGAGTGGGGTTGAGTATGTAAGAGGGATGTAAGAGGAATGAGTGTGGAAGAGGGAAGAGTGTGTAATATGGATGTAAGAGTCATGAGTGGGTTTGTAAGAGTCTTTTATGTTTTGTAAGAGCACTCATGACTTAGTGGTTGGGTTTTTTGAGGGGAGACTTTGGTTTGGATTAGGAAAGTCTTAAACTTGTTTAAGGAATGTGACAACATTAGGGGGTGGATTAGGCTTGGGTTTAGGATTAGATTAGGGATGTTAGAGATGTGCAAGTGGATGGCATTAATGAGGGTGGGTGAGTTAGTGGCTAAGCTTAGTTAGTATGGGTGGATGGGGTGGATTAGGCTAAATGGAGGATTAGAGATAGGTTAGGGGTTTTTGAATTTGAGAATTTCATTTATCAAATAGATTTATTTAATAAATGGGGATTTTTGGAATTAGATAGGAGAAAAGGATTTAATTGATAAATAATAGATTATTTGATTTATCAATTAGGACTATAGATGATTAATTAAATTAATCAACTAGGAGATGACAAAGGATTAATTAAATAGAAATTTAATTAATAATGCCTTTTTAGATAACTAAATAGGATTACTAAAATAGTGTAATCAAATTTAGGTGTCTACAAGTAGCATTATCCATGACAAGATTTAATGACACCACAAACCTTACCAAGATGTTCTCTTTGATGAACTCATAGACAACTGCAGAGGTGGTTCTCTTGGTAGGCTTGGCTTCCACTCATTTGTTGAGGTAGTTAGTAGCAGTGATGATGTACAAGTGACCAGCAGAATAAGGATGATTGATTGGTCCAATAAAGTCAATTCCCCACTACCGAAAGGGGCTTTCTATTACAATTGGCTTTGAGGGGTAGGGAAACTAGTTGAGGCTTGCTAGAAAACATCCTACATTTGTCACACTTGGCCACCCACTTATAAGCATCCTTGAACATGCTAGGCTAGTAGTAGCATTGCCTCAAAATCTTGTATGTTGTAACTATGGATGAGAAATGCCCACCACAGGCCTCATTGTGGAAAGTATGAAGCAATATTTCTTGTTGGGGCTTATCCATGCATCTTAAGAAGGTTCCATCTATTGCTCTCTTGTACAGTTGGTCATCATATATGACATACTTAGTTGACCTAATCCTAAGGTCTCTTTTTTTCTTGTATGTTAGTCCATTAGGGCAATCTCTGTAAGTGAGAAAATAGGCAATATTTGAGAACCAAGGGTCTTAAAGACTAACCATTAGTGCTCTTGAACATTCCTCTTCTTGCCTCAGATCTTGATTTTCTACAATTACTTTGCACTGGCCATTTCCTTGCACCAATTTTGTTGGCTTCAACTCAATGTTGTACTCTTGCACTTTGGCTATCCATACACATCTAGTGTTGCATCTTATTTCTTGTTGGGTTTATATGCTCTTGACAACCGAATCAGGCACATATACAACATAATGTGAGTGTCAAACGTAAATGCTAAAATTCTTGAGCTCTCTTACCACTGCATAGGCATTCTTTTCCATTTGAGAATATCTCAACTCATGCTCCTTGAAAGGAGTACTCATGAAAGAAATTGGTGTTTGGATGCCTTCCTTGTTTTCTTGCATGAGTATTGCAGATAGTGCGTGTGTTGATGCATAGCAATATAGTATGAACTCCTTAGTGTAATCTGGGTGTACTAGCACATGAGCTCTGGCTATGACATTCTTGACTTGATTGAAATATTTTGTCCTAGAGTCATTCCATTTGAAGCTTTTGCTACCCTTGATCATGTCAAATATGCATTTGGTGATTGTGAAAAAATCAAGAACAAAGCGTCTCAAAAAGTTCACCTGTCCAAAGAATGACTTGATCTCAGATTTACTTGCTAAAAAATTCAATTGTTGGATGGCTCTAACATGCTTAGGATCAATCCTAATGCCTTCTTGGTAGACTATATGACCTAGAAATTTTCCTTTGGTAACACAAAAAATTGACTTCTTAGGATTGAGTGAGATCCCATGCTCCCTACATCTTCTTAACACTTTATCCAGGTCCCTTAGGCGATTTTCTCTTTTCTTGGAGAAGATTGTCAGATCATTTAGGCATATGACAATGATCTTATCCTTGAGATCAACGAATGAGGAGTTCATGGACCTTCGAAAAGTGGCTCCAACATTAATGAGCCCAAAGGGCATCCTATTAGCCAACCACTATTTGAAATAGATGATCCATATTGGGCAAGGTGTAGTTGTCCTTCAAAAATGCCTAATTCAAATTTCTGAAATCCACACAAATTCTAATCTCCCCATTCTTTTCTCAAATAGGGACAATATTGGCTATCCATGAAAAATGGTGTATTGGGTAGATGATTCTTGCATCCAACATCTTGTGAACTTCTCTAAAGATGTTATCTGAGACCATAGGCTTGTAATTATGTTGTTTTTTTCTGAATGGAGTGACTTTAGATTTGAGGGGGATTTTGTTCTTGAATTCACCATTTCTAAAGGTCTTTAGGTCCCCATATCCCCAAGCAAATACATCTTAGTATTCTAATAGCAATCCCTTAGCCTTAGCCCTTTCTTCATTTAAGCAACTGCTACCAATATTAACCATTTTATGTTTATATTTAGTGACAATGTTCATTCCTTCAAATTATCTAAATGTGCCACCTTTCCTACCCATTTCCCTTCTAATAAATGTATCGTGGCTATCAAACAATTTTTCAAGGGAAATGAGATGTCTAGGAATCTTATTACCTTTGATTTTCTCAGCTCCAAGCTCTAGCTCTTTCTTGCTATTAGGGGAGAAATCTTTGTAGGCATTTTTGTTTCCTTCGAAGTACTGATCACTAGAAGGTTCAGACCCTTCTAAGAAAGACTAGATTTGCTTATCATTGTTGAAGACTTTCCATGTTTCAATGTTGTCAGGAACATTGGGCCTAAATAAGACTTCAACTTTGTACTAATTATCTAAGAAATCCAGATGTGGAAGTAGAAGTGAGGATGAGGTAGCTAACAAATATACCCTAGAATTTTATTCTCTTGGAACAACTTGTATCGAGAAGGCATCCAAGTCCTCAATCTCATCCCATACCTTGTTTCTATAATTCTGAAGTCTTACATTTTTCACAATGTACTAAGCTCAAACTTGCTTCACTATGAGCACTGCATCTCCTTGGGCTCTTTGGATTTTCACCCATTTTTGCTTTGCAGAAGTGATACCCAACACCAATGCTTCATACTCTGTTATATTGTTGGTGTTCTTGAATCGTAGCTTGTATGCAAGTTGTGTTACATCTCCATCTGGGGAAACAAGCACCACGCCAACTCTAGATCTAGCAATCGCACAACTGACATCGAACTCCAAGGTCCAAATCTCCTGGTCACCAGAAGGATCTAATTGTTCCTCTGAGTCACATGAATCAGAGAACAACATGCAATTTCCAAATTCCATCTCTTGGTATAGGATTTGTGCCTTAGGATCATTAGACATGAAGATAGTGAATTTGACCTTTTCCTCAAGTTCTAACTTGATCTTCTTATTACCCACAAGGATTATGGTATAAGACCAATCCATCTTGATTTTCCCTCCCATGTCCTTGCAAAAGCTTCTACTTAAAAGCATGTTGTAGCTATCTGGAATATCAGCTAGCAGGATAATCAACTTCATTCTCTTTGTAGGGTGCACAACTAATGCTACTTGTGCATCTTTCACTTGTCCTAAGAGGGGGGCCTATTTTGCATCCATGGAATATAAACTTCTAAATGTCTTGCTCAAGTTCAAGCCTAGGGCATGGGCAACAGAAGAGAGCATGACATTATCAGAGGCTCCAACATTGATTATGCAATTACTAAGATTATGACCATTTACATATAAAGATACGTAAAATTGATCGGGTTTCTGACCAGGGGAAGTAAGCAAGACTTATACTTCTTCCTCTTTGAAGAGCAACAACAAGACAAGTTCTTCATCATCTACTGAGCCACTATTCAATTGGGGTTGGTCGTTGCTAATGGTAAAATTGACATTAGGCTGAGTTTTAACATTGGCATCATCTTTACAATAGTCTACTACCTTTTGTAATTTAGTGGGGTGGGTTTTGAGATAATCAAGGGGAGACACCTAAATACGAGCATCTTTACAATATTTTATTATGTCAAATGAGGAGTAAGGCTTACCATTTGGCTCAAAATTTGTCTTCTCTATCCTCTAGGTTGAGGAAGTGGATGCTTCGACTACAGTTGGTGAAGGGCTAGTAGCTGTGTTCTGGGTACAAAGTTCACTAGGTTATTCTCTCTCTGACTTCTTGTTGCCACAACCATTTTTATTCCATCCAAGGTGACAAAGTAGTCACCTCCAACATATGCATCTGATTCATACTCCAAGAAAAAAGTACTAGAGTCACCATATGGAACAAAATTGTCTTCAATTTTAGGGTACTCAATTGTTAGTTCATTACTAGTAGTGAACTGCTTATATCTATTCATTTTCGAGTAGGAATTACCATTGCAATCCACCCTTAGGTGAAATATGCACATATTTTGCTTCTTGGGAGGTGCCTCAATAGCAAGCTTTTGTTAAGCAGATGGAAATTGCAATGGTTTTCCTTTATGTTGCCTTCGGGGAATGTCTTGATATGGTTTTTGGAATGAGGGAACAGTCTTTCCCATTTTCCTTGTCATGGAAATCATTTCATTTGATAGGTTTTGAAGAATTACTTCAGTATTATTAGCTGTACTAGTGGTAGAGCTTGTTGAGGCTCCACTTTGAATCTCTCTTTTCCATTTCCCAACTGCTATGAGATCATCTTCCAACACTATTGCTAGGGTCTGAGCAACCTAGAGATTAGCTACATGCGCCTGTCTAATCTGAAAACTAATGTTGGGAGGAAAGGAACCAATGATAAACTTTTTCTAATTATCTTTTGTTGGTCTATTCACAGCAGGAATCCAATTAACCAACTTGTTGAATGTTGCGATAAAGTCTCTCATAGGAACAATGGGTTCCTTCTTTATTTGGGTGAGTTAAGTCAACATCGCATGTTTATCTTCTATGCTTTTGTAGTGTGCTTCAAATCGATTCCTCATGTCATCCTAGGTCATGATACATCCCATCGAAAGCTATTGAAACCAGTCAATTGCATTCTAAACTAAGGTTTCCACAAACATCCTTACTACTACATCTTCATGCCAAGGACAAACAATACTACATGCATAAAAGAAAGGCGCAATATGCTCATCAACATAAAATTTCCCATCACCATTAAATTTGGGAAAATTCTTTGGGGAAGCTATAGGTAAAATGTTGTTAGCTACAAGCTAAAGAGGGCTAATAACATTACCCCATGGAACAACCATTGAGGTAGGAAGGATTACTAGGATGGGCTAAAAAGTGACAACAGTAAGGGAAACTACTCTATAAAGAGTGAGGGCATTACACAATCATGGGAGCTAAGTGTAGAAAATAGGAGAAGAGGAATGATTGCATATTCAAGAAATAGGATGGGGTGGTAGAAAAAGAGCTCCATTGATACCCTGAAACACTACATCCTGTGAGCAGACTCTTCCTCTTCTTAGAGGATCTTCCAATATTGGGAAATTAGCTTTCTACAAATCTTCGAACACTAGGTCAACTTGCCTTTTTCCATGAACACTTCAGGTATATTTAGGATCCAAGGTGAACTTTCTCATTTCACAATGGGAATGCTTCTCTTAATCTTCTTTCTTGTAAAACTCCCTCCCAATATTCAACATTGGCATCTTTTCTTTTGAGGGTGAAGCTTACTCTTCTATACTGGTCAAGGGACTTTTGACATTTCCATGAAAGGGTATTCAATTGATTTATTTTTTCCTCTTGTTGATCTTGGAAGTTGAGATTAGGTTGCACTATTGGGATTTGTCCCTCATGAGGCAACACCAATTCTCCTTATGAGTTGTTATGCATGACTCAACAAATTGAGTACCATAGACATAAGCTCTAAGTTATTTAGTAAAGCCATAGATAGACTTAGTAAGAAAACTTAGGACATATGAGTTTCATTCCCCAGTAGAGTTACCAAAAACTATTGGTTAATAATTTTTCTCCCTTATTTTTGGTGGTTTATACCTTGATTCTTAAACTATGCAATGGCTTGTGGAGGACAAAGAAGTTAACAACAAAATGGGTCAGTGTAGTAATCTATCAAAGACCCTTGAATTGAAAGGTACAAATCCCTTTTGAATGCAATATTTGCAATGAATTTTGTTTTTCAAATTTTGGGGGTATGCTCTTAACCAAAGAGCAAAAGAAGAAAATACTAGATTGCTCAACACTTTAAACAACCTAAACAAGTGAAAAAGGGGACTAACTCATGGAATGCAATCTATTCAAATTTAAATGCAAGATATGGAAACATGCATGACTAATCACAATAACAAGATAGTAGGAAGGATGGTAGAATGGGTAATTCCTAGATTACAAAGTTAACTGATATTTTGACAATACCTAGATTGTGCATCTTTCAAGTATTCCATTAGTTAGTTTCTAGCCCTCTCATGCAATGACCTACACTACACATAAGAACTACAATGTATAACATAAAGAATAAATAGATACTTATGTTGAAGAAAGTAAGGCATACAATCTACTGAACAAAGGAAATACAACCAAGTTCATTTGCATTCATTCAAGTTTCAACAATAGCACATTCATTCAACATATTATACTAAAACTAAATGAACAACACAATTAAAAATGGACTTAGAGTCACACAATAATCCCAACTACAGGGGTTCACCCAAAAGTATTTTTTGTCGATCTCATTAACTTTTTAAATAGTTACATATACAAGCCTTCTTAAAATGGCTAGTTACATCAGATGATTGCATCATAGAGCATCCCTAAACAAAATAGTCTAAAAATAGAACATGATTGAATCATTGTCTATTACAAAGACTGACACAATGCCATAAATGGCTACAAAAAGGAGAGAGAGAGGAATGACAGATGTCTAGAACAATGTTAGAGCATCGTGCCTTCTTAGGAGTAATTTCCTTATCTCTATAAGCTTTCATTGTGTCAAATACTTTGTCCAACTCTTCGACACCTGAGATTATGATATTGTTATCTCAAATCATCTAGTAGTCTTGCATTTCTGTTAGCTCATCTATTTTGGCAACCTTTGACTAGAACTTCTTCGATGCCCTTCTTATGATCAAATCTGTTGATGAAAGATCCTGAATCTTTGACATGTGGAAATTGAGTGGATCAACTGCTTCATCAACAAATGCTAAGAACTTTGACTTCAACCTCTCCACATGTACTAGTTTTCCATTAGCAGACACATAGGACTCTGAATGCAACACCTTTAGATATTCAAATAACTTTTCAATGACCTTCTACACTAGGTCATGCATGTCCTTTAACTCACTTGTAGACTTCACAAAGCTTTCCACTATGAATTCCAAAGATTGTTTCTAATGAAACAATGGCTCTTTGCCCATTTTGAGGATCTCATGAGAGATGACAACATTGGTCTTCATGTCAATGACCTCTTGTAACAGGGCCATATGTTGTGTCAAGTTATTTGCTACCTTCTGCATGGTGATATGATGGCTTGAAGTAGCTTCCCTCAACTTTTTAGCATCCAATAGAAGACCTCCCAAGTTTCCAATTAATGGGGAACCTTAAGCCTTCATTTGATCTACCCATGTTTGACCAATCTGCCTGAATTGCCTCTCTTTTGTAGCTTTAGAGGTAGATTTTTGTTCTCCTCTACATTTGGCTAAAATTGGTTGGTTGAGGCACTCCTAAATGAAGATCTAATATATTCCAAATTAACTCTTTGTTTGAGACCTTTATGACCTCATTCTCTGCTCTTATCTCCTTTAGTCTATCCTTAATCTTTTTCTTGGTGGACTACCATGTATTCACTATGGATTCATGAACAAGGATACCAAGATCCACCATTCTGATATGGAATTCAACCGTGAAAAGCTCATGGAGTGTTCCCTCCTTTTGTGGCTCTGCAATCTTTACCAACATGTGGCCAGTAGAGGGATCAATGGCCAATGTTGCAATTGATTTATGCTTCTTTTTCTTCTTGGAGGGTGGTTGAGAAGAATTGGATTGTGTGATCAAATATTTTAATGGAGTGGCTTCTTCATTTCTTCTATTCTTTCTATTAATGGTATCCTCAAGCCATGACTCAGTAGAGAGTACATTGATAGCAAATTGCAAGGTGGTAGGATCAAACAACTTCCTAGGTACTAGGAGAGGTTTCTTGCTCTGGGAAGCAACAAGGAAGGAAATGACCTTAGTCACTAAGAGTGCCAAGGTATCCCCTTTTTGAGATTTTCCTTGTCCATCCATAGGGTATGTGTCACCATCCAGGTTGATGACTTGAATAGGGGAGACAAGCTTGGCTACTGACTTCTCTTATTATTTCTCCTTCTCCTTGTCCCCTTCCTTCTCTCCAGCTTTTCCAGTATCATTAAGAAATCCATATCCATAGGTAGGAGTGATTGGTACATTTTTTTTTTGGAGGCTGGTCTACTCCTTGCCCAATAGATTGAGCTAGTCCTACAAAAGTTGAAGTAGTAGCTATGGTAGTGGCTGCTACAATTGATTGGGCAGCTCCAAAAGATACCAACCAGTAGAACCAATGTTCCCCATCCTCTTTTTCCTCACTTTGGTCCACTCTACCTAATTTTCCAATTCTCTTGATTATTTCATGCACGAGGACCTCCATGGTGTCTATGACAGGATGAGGGATACAAGTAGGCTCCATCATCTGCAAGGTCGAAAACATTAGTATAATCATTATATAGCTTAATTCATCAATAGTTAATTGAGACTGAATTTTCTCATGAGTCTGGTATTCATTAAGACACCTGGCCTAGTAATCTTCGATATCCATAAAGTTTCTGTAGGCATATCCCAACTTTAAGTGGTCCCTTATGAAGTTCACCAAATCATATTGAGTCCTAAGTACCTCACAATCAACCAGTTTGATTATTCTCTCAAAACTCTTCACTAGATTCTGAGCATCAGATCCAGAAGCATAGGAATAGGATTCAACCACTATGGGGAAGGAAATCCTAGCTATTTTCTTCATGTTTGAGTACAAGGTGTTCACTTCAAGAATTTTTCAACATAATTCGACTAGAACCACCTAATTATCCTCTGGGTACCTAAGCAATCTCTTGGGAAAACCATCAAAGATACCTATTTGCAAGTAAGAGAAGCTCAAAAATTGGATGAATGAGCATCCAAACTAACTAACAACCAAAATTGTCTCTAGTGAAAATCTCCTCTTAGGGTGTCCTTACAATTCTTGACATAGCCTCATTGTAAAGGAATCATTTACTACCACATACTCCTTGAAGCTTCTTTGCAACTGAAAATGGGGGTAGAACTCATATACCTTTGTATGCTCATCATAATTCTAGATGATAGGAAGGCTGGCCATAAGTAATGAGTAGCCAAGGCATAAATTAGATAGGAGGACATGTAAAAGTGTTTAAATCCTTTGGTTGAATTCATCCATAAGGCGAGCTCATCCTAGATAATCTGTGCCCAATCAATTGTATACCTTCGGCATAGATAGCTTTCACCAGGAAGAAATGGTGCTCGATGAACTCAAGAATCTCCTCTTTTCCCTTTAGTATGAGCAGCAAAGTGAGGATATCTATGATTTCCCTCTTCTAATGAGTGCCAAATAGGGTCTTGGGCATTTTTCTCTTCTTCGAACAAGGAGTATGAAACCATGTCCTCTACATGTCTTCGCTTCTGAGGGTCTTCTTTTTTCATTAAACATTGACGTGAATGAGCTGAAGTCAATATCACAATACTCTTCTTTTATGGGGATGTTGAATGTAGATTGCATTAGAGGTTTGTTGATTGAAATGAGGATGGATTGATCAGGAAACAAAATCTACTTTATATTTGGGTTGTATGCCTTGATACATTCCCTTATAAGCTCTAGCACAAGTACTACCATTAAAAATCTAGCTACTTCTACCAATCCACTCTTTTTTAGCTTTTGAGTGATCAGGTGAATAGCCTAAGAATTCAATCTACTATGGAGAGCACCCAAATCATAAAATTTGAATTACATATCTATTAACTCTTTCAATTCACTCTCTAGGCCTATTAACTTATCATAACCCACAACTCTAATTTCCATTTGCTATGATTGCATAGGATATAGTTCTTGATAAATAGCCATTTTAAAATACTTAGGGAAACAAATTCCAATTAATTCTGATGAAATAGGTATAGGAGTCTGAACATTGGCCCCACACAAATGAAATTAAGTTCAGCCAACGATTATAATGACAAGATTTTCATTTACCTCCATAATCAATGACTATTTAAACATTTCATTTTCTTGCACATAGAAACTCATAATCCCAGAAACCTTGTTACTTAAAGTAAAGTCACATTACTAAAAATCACTTATCAAAACAAGCACTTTAATTCTGCTGAAAGTGCCTTGTTTCTCTTCAGAATCTAAATCACAGATATATTGACTTAACATATGCAGGGGAGAGAGAGAGAGAGTAACTTAACCTTTTCATAAGCCCACTTTCCTGAGGTTGGAATCCCAATGTGGGGGTTGATCCTTTAATAGCTTGCACATTTCATTCTTGCACTTTCCACCCTAAGCATTTAACACTTGCTTTCCATTATGTCGGGGTTGCTAGGCCCATTTGCCGTTGCACCAAAAGCCATGACCGTTAGTGAACATGGAACACCACATAATTAACCACCTGTGGGCAGGAGAGCGCGTCGCATCACCCAATAGGGGTCACATATTCACCATTGATTTTTTTGGAAGTATCTTTTAAGCATTTCCACAGAATATTCGCACTTTAAAGACATTTTCCTTGCCATTTTTAAATCCTCTAGAAAAGAAGAATTTTTCATTACTTGGGGATGGAAAACCTCTCTCCGAGCAAAATTTTTCAGGATGAAGTAAAACCAAGAACAATTTACCCTTTAATCTCAAACTGATGGCTACAAGGTTAGATCTTGAGCATGCCTCATTAATTATGAGCCCAAATAGTTCATTCAACATCATTCTGACACTATTTGTACATAATGACTTAGATTTGACATAAGTTATCATAGCTTCAGAAGCAAAAAAAAACCTTCTCTTCCATTAGTGCACAACGAAAAACCCATAGGCCCACTCTTCCTCATGAAAGTAAATTTTACCTCTATAACTTGAATCAAATTCTTCCTGGCTTCAATTTGTAGATTCATGGGATTTTCTATCATGATATAATCATGAAAACATCTTGTTGATCATTTCCATGACTTCACTATTTGGGGATGCACTTGATGAAGTTCTCCAAAGGGGACAACTAGCTTGATTTCTCAGAATCCACGAGAAATGGAATGCTAGGAAAAGATCAGAGATATTGAAACATGGAAAACTTACTACTCATCAGGAAGTCCCCCAACCACACCTAAGTCACCTAGACCCCGAACACATTAGAAAAATAAAAAACCCCCATGAAAGAATTAGGTAAAGGTAATTTAAGGACTCAGAAAACATAAGAAGTGAGATATGTTGGAAATATAAGGTAGGCTAGGTTACTGAGAGGAGAGGGGTGAATTAGGAACCAACAGAACTTTAAATTTAGTTCACCAAATAAACCATCACCACATAATCTAATCTAGTTGCATGCATGAAAGAATGAAAGAAATAAAACATTCATAACACTTTTGTTGAAAAAAAATTGATATAAGTATCAAAATGTGTTTTAATCATTATTTTGTCATTGATGTCAAACCTGCTACTTGATGGTAAGACAATTGCTTAGATGATTTGAGTACTATCATTTGTTTGATTGATGAAGAGGATTTGATCAAATGAGGTAACAATAGCACGTAAAGGAAAGGTTGAGTTATGATATAGAAAAGGAGTACAAGGATCAGTTAAGACAATGATATTATAGTGCATTGATTATCTACTTAAGGTTGCAAAAGATGGATACATTGATTAAGTTCATAAGGAAAAGTAAAATGAGTTGAGCCTACCAAGCTTAACAAATATGCACAGTAGGTGCTGAGAAAAGTTAGTTTAAGCTAAGCAAAAAATCAGTTGCAATCGAGAAAAGTCAAATTTTAGTGTATGCTGAGTGATATAGTGTAAGACGAGCAAATTTAGTTGATGTCGAGCACTAGTAAACTTTAGTTTGTGCCAAGTGATTTGATAGTGGATGCAAAGAAATGCAGTATGTGCCAAGCATCAGAAGGAAGTCAATGTCGAGTGTTAGCATTATGATAAAGATCATGAATTCGATGAATCTGAGCTAAAAATTTTGATTTCTTGGATTGTGTAAATTGTGTGGAAGATAAGCTTCATGAGCTGGTAGCATAGAATTCAAGATAAGCTATTTTGAGGTGAATTCAAAGAAGATTGAAGGAGAAGTTTCTAGAAGGGAATGAAATGCAAAGATGGGTAGATTCATTGAATCCTACCTAATCCAACCTAACCCTAAAATGGAGGATGGAGGATGAATGGAAAAAGACCTAATTTCTCTTTATAAAGGGATACAAGGCATGAAACAATAGTTGGCATGTGCAAGAACCCAAGTTAGACAAGGAGTCTACGGTGTTGTTTCATATGGTGGCTGAATTATAGAGTCTGCAATTGACATGGAAAGTAAGAAGACTTAAGGGTATGAATGCTTGAAGTGTGAACAAGAAATCAGAGCTGAAGTGTGTGAAAGCCAAGTAGAATGGAGGATTGAAAAAAAAGATCTATAATCCACAAGTGAGTTGTAAGTTGTTATCAGAGCAAGCTTTATTGTTACTCTCTAATCATTGTATCAGTCTAGGATAAATCCTTTGGATTAAGGTTGACCTAATAGTCATTTGTAAATCCTTTAGTTGGGTGACATTCTAAGAGAATGATCTAAAGTCCTCTAACAAGGCTCACTTCTAAGAGGGTGATTGAAATTCTCTAACCAGTTTGTATTTAATAGTGTGCATTGTAACCTTTATCAAGGTTGGTCTTTCATAGCACATCACTTCAGGAGAGTGAGAATTAGTAGCATGTTACTAGTGGGTTTTTCTCAAATTAGGTTTCCACGTAAAATCATTGTGAAATGTGTTATTGAATCTATTATGTTTCATGCTTACATTTCTACAAAGCTGATTTGATAGTAACCTACAAGTTTAAGTGATTGTATGATTGAATGGATGCATGCTTGATGAATATGCTATATGGATATGGGTTCACTAAGTTGTGAATTTTTTTATTTGTACATTTGGACTTTGCATAACTAATTCACTCGCCCTCTTAGTTATTCTAAAAAATTTCAATAATTGGTATTAGAGTTATTTGCTTAAGAGGACTAGTTTGAAGGTACTAGAAGCAAAAAGATCAAGATGTAAAAAATAGAGGTACCCAATCTTAATAGAGATAAATTTTTTGCATGGAAAATTCTGATGAAGCTACACCTTGGAGGTCTTGGAGATCATGCACAATATACTATCACCACAAAGCATGTTGATCCTACTGGAGCCCTAATTGTTGAAGATCTGAAAAAGAAGAAAGAACACAACTAGACAATGTTGGAGATTTTCTCTAGCCTAAGTTATGTTGAGTTTGATGATATCAAGGGTTGTGATAGTGCAAAGAAAATGTGGGATACTCTACACACCATCTATGGAGGTGATGCAAATGTTTCAAGAGAGCCAAATCTGAAAGCCTTAGAGGTAAGTTCAATGATATGGAATGCAAGGAGGTGAGAATGTTTCTCAATATTGCTCTAAGATAAAAGATGTTGTTAATGCAATAAGGGGATCTACCATTAAGAGAGATGATGAGACTATACTAAGCAAATTTTTGAGAATACTATTACCCATTTACGCTATTAGAGTTTCTGCACTACAAGAATTGAGATGTGTACCTTGTTCTAATCTGACTCTTGAAGGTCTAGTAGTTAGGTTTACTGCCTTTGAGCTATCTAATT
The DNA here is from genome assembly GCA_028749045.1 of Cupressus sempervirens. NCBI lineage: Eukaryota > Viridiplantae > Streptophyta > Pinopsida > Cupressales > Cupressaceae > Cupressus > Cupressus sempervirens. The sequence goes on along the minus strand of CM053788.1, from coordinate 139,737,918 downwards.
TTGATAATTTCAAACCTAAAAATGTTGAATATGCTTTCAAAGCCAAGCTATCATTGAAGGAACCTAATGAGAAGAAGAAGAAAAAGGTAAAATATGTGTCCAGTGACAGTGATACAAATGAGGAGGATGTAGAACAACTTGAAGCACTGCTAGCAAGGAGATTTCACAAAGGTAAAAGAAAATTTGAAGATAAATTACCTATCATGTGTTTCAATTGCAATGAGGTTGGTCATATTGCTTATATATGTCCAGAGAAGAAGAATTAAAAATGTGGAGACAAGTACAAAAGTAGAAGAGGTGAAGACATCAAAGATTACAAAGATAAAGGCAAGAAGTCTTGCTACATTGCTAAAGAGGAAACCAAACATGAAGCTGATGATCACAATGATGAAGTGGTGTATCTTGCAATGAATAATGATTTTGATGAGGATGAGACAATTGCATTGATGTCTTGTGTAAATAAGAATGACAAATAGATCATTGACAATGGATGTTCACGTCACATGATTGGAGATAAAAGTGAGTTCATTATCTTGAATTATTATGATGGAAATAGTGTAAAGTTTGGTAATAATGCACCATGTTTGATAAAAGGAAAAAGGTTCTATCAAACTCATAGAAAAGATTTTATGTGACAATGCTTATTATGTTGAAGGACTTAACTATAATTTGTTGAGTGTGTCACAATTGAATAGTTCATGTTGTTAGGTTGAGTTTGAAAACAAGATTGCTAAGATATATGATACTAATGGAAACTAATAGGAAAAGGTGATGAAACTAGAGTTGAGCTATTCTACCTTGATATGGATAATGCTACTTTTTTAGTTGTAGAATTTGATGATGTGTGGCAATAGAAAAAGAGGTTATATCATGTTAATTTTGATAACTTGGTTAGTATCAGTAACATGAGAAGAGTCAAAGGTTTTCTTAAGTTGAAGAAACTTGACAATATAATTTGCAAACAATTTTAGTTAGGCAAAATAACAATGTCATGTTTTAAGAGTAAGACTCAAACCTCTAAAGGAATATTAGATATTGTTCATACTAACTTGTGTGGACCAATAGAAGTGCATAGCTACAAAGGAGATAAGTACATTATGCTATTTGTTGATGATTATTCTAGAATGATGACAGTTATGTTTCTGAAGTAGAAATCTAATGCTTTTCAAATGTTTAAGTGAGACTTAGTAAGAGTTGAGAAGGAAACAAGCAAAAGTCTGAAATGTTTGAGATCTAACAGAGGAGGAGAATTTACATCAAATGAGTTTGAGATTTTTTGCAATCACAGAGGAATCAAAAGATGGACATCTTCTCCTAGGAACCCTCCATAGAAAAAAATTGCTGAAAGGAGGAACAAATCTATAATGGACTATACTAGGACACTAATGATGGATAAAAATATTGTTTTGAAATAATGGAAAGAAGCTATAAGTACAACTTTCTATACCTTGAACTGTGTATGAGTCAAGAAAGGTACTTATTCAACACCTTTTGAACTATGGTATGGATACTCACCCAATCTAAAATATTTTAAGGTATTTGGAAGCAAGTGTTATATTCTCAAGGATTTCATGAATGGTAAATTAGATGCAAAAAGTGAAGAAGGTATATTTTTTGGCTATTCCACAAGAAGTAAAGCTTATAAGTGTTTAAATACTAACACTAATAAAGTTGTGGAAAGTGCAAATGTGAAATTTGATGAATATACAGAAGGACATGAGGCTGAACCTATGAAGGAACCGAAGTAATACAAATCATTTGTATATTTTTATGAAGGTATTCCTACAAATGAAGATGTTGTAATCAAGTTGTAAATCAACAACAAGTTTTAGTGACTGCTGAGTCACATACTATGAATGTCAAGTTGCATCCAGGAACCAAGGTACATCAGGTGGCAAGTTATAGAATGAAGGTAAGACACATTCTAATTGTAAAATCAATGTATGTGAAAGAGATGTTGAACTACCTAATAGAGATGTACATAGTGATTCAAAAGTTGAGAGACCAAATGAGGAAATAGAGCAGAACAAAGACTATCAAAGTATGTCAAGAGACATCATTCTGTTGTATAAATCACCTAAGTCACATACTATGAATGTCGAGTTGCATCCAGGAACCAAGCTACATTCAGGTGGCAAGTTATAGAATGAAGGTGAGACACATTCTAATTCTAAAATCAATGTATGTGAAAGAGATGTTGAACTACCTGATAGAGATGTACATAGTGATTCAAAAGTTGAGAGACCAAATGAGGAAAATAGAGTAGAACCAAGACTGTCAAAGTATGTCAAGAGACATCATTCTACTGTACAAATCATTGGAGATAAAGATGCAAGATCAATGACAAGGAACAAATTGAGAAATGATACATGTTTTCTTAGCATGCATGAACCTAAAACAATAAAAGATACCTTAGAAGATGTGGACTAGAGTAAAGTCATGAAAGAAGAAATTGAATAAATTGAGAAAAAAAAGACATGGACTCTAGTTCCTAGACCAAAAGATAAAAATGTGATTAACATTAAGTGGGTATATAGAAACAAGTTAGATGAAAATGGTGAAGTCACAAGGAAAAAGGCAAGATTAACTTATAAAGGATATGCACAAGATGAAGGGATAGACTATGGAGAAACATTCACTCCTATTGCAAGATTGGAAGGAGTAAGAAATCAACTTTCTTACTCTACATACAAAGGTTTCAAAATTTATCAAATGGATGTTAAGTCTACATTTCTAAATGATATATTAAAAGAAGAAGTTTATATAGAACAACTAGAAGGATTTGTTGATACTAACAACAAAAACATGTAATGTAGACTACACAAAGTTTTAAATGGTTTGAAGCAAGCACCAAGAGCATAGTATGAAAGACTTCATAATTATCTTGTGAAGATTGGATTTTGGAGGACTGATGATAACAAAAATCTATTCTTGAAGATAGAGAAAGGCAAAGGTATTTTACTATCTGAAATTTTTGTTGATGATATCATATTCAGAGGTCAAGATACTTTATGTGAATTTTTTGCAAATGAAATGAAGATTTTTTTTAAAAATGTCTATGTTTGGAGAGATCAAGTTCTTTGTGGGTTTGCAAGTACATCAAATGAAATATGGTATATACATCACTTAATCAAAATATGTAAAGGAGATACTATTTTTTTTTGGAGTGGAATATTTCAAGCTAGTAAGACACCTATTGTGATAGGACATAAATTGTCTAAGAATGATGATTCAACCGAGGTGAATTAAACATTGTACAAGTCTATGATTGAAAAATTTCAATATGTAGTACATAATAGACTTGATATTGCATTATCTGTTGGTATAGTTGCAAGATTCTCTACCAATCCTAGAGAGAATCATTTGATGGCTGTAGAGAGATTAATAATATCTCTGAAAGTAATAGAAGACTATGGTCTATACTATAAGAAAAATGAGAAATTTGAATTAAGAGCCTACACTGATGCTGATTGGGATAGAAATATTGATGACAGAAAGGGCTTAAGTGGAGGAGTATTTTTCTTACGAAAAAAGGTTGGTTACATGGACTAGCAAGAAACAAAGGTATATATCTCAATCTATTGTTGAGGTTGAATATGTTACTACTACAGTAAATTGTACAAACATTGAATGGATCTAACAACTACAAAGAGATATGAAGAGGAAATCACATAACCTATGATACTTTATTGTGATAATACAAGTGCTATAAATATATTAAGGAATCCTATGATGCATATAAAGGTTAAGCACATTGCAATCAAGTATCATTACTTGAGAGAGTTAATTCAAGATAAAGAAGTGAAGATAGAATATGTTAACACGAAAGGGAAAATAGATGATATCTTCACAAAAGCATTACCTAAGAATGCTCATGAGTATTTAAGAGGTAAACCAGGGGTGATACCCTTAGCAAAGGCTATTTAAAAAGCATGAGAAATGTCCTACATCAAACAAGATGATTAACATATGTTACACATTGAAGCAGATGATCTTAATTTACGAGTTGCCTAAAGTAATAAAAAAATGGAGCTACAAATTCGTCACAAGCTAGGTGATAGAGGGAGAAACTAAAAATGTTCATATCAATATATTAAGATGACAAGTCTATGGAATTGTTGTTAAAGAGGTATAAATCCTAACTACTGATGGAGACATTGTTGTTAAAGAGGGAGATGAAAGAAAACATAGAAGAAATATGGAATATCTACTCAGAGGGAGATAGTGTACTTGCTAATTACATTTACCTATTAAAAGGGAGATAATACAAAAGGAGATATAAGAAGTGATCTAGAGGGAGTCATAAGGACGAGTTATTTATTGATTGTCTGTTGATCAGAATAGAAGTTTGTAACTTATTCAGAAGATGAAAGTTGTTGATAGAGGGAGAGATTTCAATACAAGGAATTATTAATTAGTTTTCCATCAATGTCAAAGAGGGAGATTGTTGAAAGAAAATTGATGCAAGTATAAAAATGTGTTTTAATCATTATTTTTATTGATGTCAAACGTGCTAGTTGCTGGTAAGAAAATTGTTTAGATGATTTGAGTACTATCATTTGTTTGATTGATGAAGAGGATTTGATCAAATGAGGTAACAATAGCACCCAAAGGAAAGGTTGAGTTATGATATGAAAAAGGAGGACAAGTATTAGTTAAGACAATGATATTATAGTGCATCGATTATATACTTAAGGTCGCAAAGGATGGATAAACTTTTAAGTTAAAGAAGAACAAGTAAAATGAGTTGAGTCTTCCAAACTTAACAAATCTACATAGTAGGTATCAAGAAAATTTAGTTTAAGCCGAGCAAAAAATCAGTTGGAGCCAAGAAAAGTCAAATTTCAGTGTATGTCAAGTGATACAATGTAAGCTGAGTAAAGTTTAGTTGATGTCGAGCACTAGTAAACTTTAGTTCATGTCGAGTGATTTAATAGTGGATGCTAAGAAACACAGTACATGTCAAGCATAAGAAGGAAATTAATTCTGAGTGTAGACATTATGAGAAATATCATGAATTCAATGAGTCTGAGCCAACAAATTTGATTCTTGGATTGTGTGAACTATGCGGAAGATAAGCTTGATGAGCTAGTGGCATAGAATTCAAGATAAATTATTTTGAGGTGAATTCAAAGAGGATTAAAGGAGAAGTTTTTAAAAGGGAATAAAATGCAAAGATGGGTAGATTAATTGAATCCTACCTAACCCAACCTAACCCTAAAATGGAGAATGGAGGTGAATAGGAAAAGACCTAATTTCTCTTTATAAGGGATACAAGGCATGAAACAACAGTTGGCATGTGCGAGAACCCAAGTTAGACAAGGAGTCTATGTTGTTTTTCATATGGTGGCCAAACTATAGAGTCTACAATTAGTATGAAAAGTAAGAAGACTTAAGGGTATGAATGCTTGAAGGGTGAACAAGAAATCAAAGATGAAGTGTGTGAAAGCCAAGTAGAATGGAAGACTAAAAACAAAGATCTATATAGAAGATGTTTTTGCTATGAACTAGATACCCTACCAAATCTATCTGAAAGAAAGGAAGCTTCACCTCCCAAGTCTCCAAAGTCTCCAACAACTACTGAGTTGCAAAATGTGCAACCCGAGTCCCAATCTAAAGGACCCGAGTCATAGTCAGAAGCTACTGTGCTACTTTAAGAACAAACTAAGTCTGGTGGACTCGAGCCACAAACAATGGGACTCGAGCTTGACACTGAAGTTCATAATGAAATCATTAAATCCAAAGAACCTACGTTAGCAAGATATGTCAGAAGACATTATGCACCTGATAAGATCATTGGAGACAAATCAAATGGACCAATGACAATAGGAAAATTAAAAGGTACATGTTTACTTATTGAGTTTGAACCTAGAAATGTTAAAGATGCTTTTGATAATGAAAGTTGGATTGAAGCAATGAATGAATAAATAGAAAAAATAGAGAAGAACAAAACTTGGACTCTTGTCCCTAGACACAAGGTTAAAAATGTAATTGGCACAAAGTGGGTGTTCAGAAATAAGCTAAATGAAGATGGAAAAGTATCTAGAAATAAAGAGAGGTTGTTATGTAAAGGCTATTATGAAGAAGAAGGTATTGACTATGATGAAACTTTTGCTCCTGTTGCAAGATTAGGTGTTAGAACTTTACTAGCATATGAAACTTATAGAGGATTTAAAGTTTATCAAATTGATGTAAAATTTGAATTCTTGAATGAAATTCTTGATGAGGAAGTCTACATTGAACAACCAGAAGGTTTTGTAGATCTTAGAAAAAGGGATATGGTCTGCAAATTACACAAGGCATTATATGGTCTCAAGCAAGCTCCTAGAGCTTGGTATGAAAGACTTCATAACTACATGATATAGATTGGTTTTCAAAGAACAAATGATAATAGTAATCTATATATCAAAGAAGGACCAAACAAGAAAATTGTGTTGGCAGAAATATTTGTTGATGACACTTTATTCAGATGATGACTTGTGCAAGACATTTTCAAAAGAAATGTAAGGAATTTGAAATGTCTATGTTTGGAGAGATAAAATTATTTGTTGGATTATTGATTCAGTAAAAGAAAGATGATATCTACATTACTCAGTCTAAATATATCAAGGAGATACTAAAGAAATTTGGAATGAAAGACTCAAGACCAATTGGAACCCCTATGTCTACTAGACATAAGCTTTCAAAAAATGATGATTCTAAAGAGGTAGATCAGACCACATATAGATCAATGATTGAAAAATTGTAGTATGTAGTGCATACAACGCCTAATATTGCATTAACAATCGGTATGGTGGCAAGATTCTCAACAAATCTCAAAGAAAATCATTTGATGGCAATCAAAAGAATCATGAGATACCTGAAAGGTACTAAAGAATATGGCTTATGGTACAAAATAGGAGGCAATTTGGACTTAAAAGTATTTATAGATGCTGATTGGGCAAGAATTATTGATGACATAAAAAAACACTAGTGGTGGAGCATTTTTTCTTGGTAAAAAATTAATGTCTTGGACAAGTAAGAAACAAAATTATATCTCTCAATCCACTGCAGAGGTAGAATATGTAGTAGTAGTGGTTAATTATTCTAACATTGTTCTGACATTGTTTGGTTCAAACAACTTATGATAGATATGAATATAGAGATCAAGGATCCATTAGTCATATACTGTGATAACACTAGTACAATCAATATATCAAAGAATCTAGTGATGCACACCAAAATAAAGAATACTACTATAAAATATCACTTCTTAAGAGAGTTGGTACAAGATAAAGAAGTCAGATTGGAATATGTAATTACAAAAGAAAAATTGCAGACATATTCACCAAGCCATTACCTAAGGATGCATTTATGTATCTAAGAGGTAAGTTAGGGGTCATTCCTCTATTTGAAGCCCACTAAATGAAGTTTAGTAATGCATCAATCAAAGTGTGTTGAAGATCAATCAGTTGATGCAGAATTGACAAAGGTATATTGCAAATGAATTAGTACTTGAGGTACATTAATATCTTGAGTATTGTCTTTGGCATGAGATGTCAAAGAGGGAGAATTTACTATCATATCTCATAAAAAAAATCTTATTATTGAAAAGAGGGAGAAGTTTTCTGTTATAGGAACTTGATAGAAGTTTTCTGACAGAGGGAGAAACTGAAGCCAAACAAAGTTCACATTAATAGAGGGAGTTCTTATGGATGAGAATCAAAATGAAACTAAGGATAGATTCCTTAATTTATTCTTGCTCTAAAATTTCATTGTGTTATGACATGTTGTGTTGCCATCAATGCCAAAGATGAGATTGTCAAATACAATTGATTAATTGTGTATTATCTTTGATGTTACAAAAAATTTCATATCATTACTTGTAAGTGTTTGTTGTGCTCCCTCAGGCATTAAAGATGATTTTCTATTGCTACCGAGCAATCTAGAGTCTGACTAGTTTAGAAGGCAATATCTACTGAGTTCACTCCAGCATCAAAGGAAAGTCTGCGAAAGATGAGCATTAACCAGGCTCAATCGATTAATGAAGAAAATGTTGGATGGAACCGGTGTTAACTGATCTGACTTGGTTACCAAAGGAACTTTTATAGTATACAACATTGACTAAGTTTCAATTGGTTAACACAAGAAAATCATTTTTGAGTTAGTGTCTATTAAGTAGGGTTAGCTAACAAAGGATTTTCTTATTTTGGCATATTGAGTTCAATTGATTAATCTAATGGTTCTAGGCGATAGAGAAGATGAATATTAATTATTCTAAGTTACATTTGAGTTGACTTGAAACAAAGAAAGATATAAATAAAAGTTCAAGTTGAGAATTAGAAGCGTGAGAAAAAGAGAATGCATGAATTTTTTTAAAGATCTAATGATGCAGAGAGAAAACAAATTAGAAGGACAAGCTGAATATCCTTATGAAGCTAAAATGACACATTCAATCAGAAAGGATCAAGTACAAGTCAGAATTAAGATCTATAATTAGTAATTGAGTTGCATTCAAATCAAGTCATGTCATATTTACTCTCTAACCATTGTAGTAGTGATCTAAATCTCTTAGTAGAGATGGCTAAATAGCTATTTTTAAATCCTTTAACAAGGTGTCAGTTCTGTCGAATTGTCCAAAGACCTCTAACAAGGCTACTCCTAATAGGGTGATTAAATCCTCTAACAGGGTCACAGCTAATAGTGTGTTTTATAACCTTTAATAGGGTTGACTCTTAATAATGCTCACTTTAGAAGAGTGAAAACAATAACTAGTTGCAATTGGTGGTTTTTCCCAAATTGGGTTTTTACGTTAAATTTTGGTGTCAAATTTGTTCATGCTATTTCTTTTCTATGTTTGCAATTAAGTTAAAGTAATAAGTATTCATACATAACATCTTAAGATTTGCATGTTAAGTAGTTACTAAGCATTCTCAATGTTTACTGATTTAGAACATCTTTGTGTGTTTATTGAGCATCATCAAAGTTTAGTTTTTAGAGCTTAATATTTTGTTTTGACATCTAAGGGATCTTAGATTTATTTTTGTAGTAACTGATTCACCCCTTCCCTCTCAGTTGCTCCTCTTATATTTCCAACAGAATGCTTGAAGGGTGAAGAAGCTATCGGAGCTAAAGTGTGAGAAAGCCAAGTAGAATGGAGGACTGAAAATAAAGATCTATAATATGCAAGTGAGTTGTAAGTTGTTATCAGATCAAGCCTTACTATTACTCTATAATCATTGTATTAGTCTAGGGTAAATCTTTTGGATTAAGATTGACCTAATAGTCATTTGTAAATCCTTTAACTAGGTGAAATTCCAAGTGAATGATCTAAAGTCCTCTAACAAGGCTTACTCCTAATAGGGTGATTGAAATCCTCTAACTAGGTCACATTTAATAGTGTGCATTGTAACCTTTAATAGAGTTGGCCTTTCATAAGGTATCACTTCAAAAGAGTGAGAATTAGTAGCATGTTGCTAGTGCTTTTCCCCAAATTGGGTTTTCACGTAAAATTATTGTGTCAAATATGTTATTGAATATATTATGTTTCATGCTTACATTTCTGCAAAGTTGATTTGACAGTAACCTACAAGTTTAAGTGATTGTATGATTTAATAGATGCATGCATGATGAATATGTTATATGGATATGGGTTCACTAAACTATGAAAAGTTTTATTTGTATAGTTGTACCTTGGATAATTGATTCACCCCCCAGTTATTCTAAATAATTTCAACAACTTTGCCACAAGATATGGTAATTCATAAACCTTCCAAATAGAAAGTAAAACTGGGGTGTGGATGATACTGACAAGATTTCTAACTATAGTATAAAGTTGGCATGTTAAGGCTTACAATTGGTCACTTCTGATGACCTACCCTATTAGGAGTAATAAGGACTATTAGTCTATCTTGTGAAAGGATTTTACAAACATACAATGAAGTATGCACTTTTTTAGGAGATTTGGAATAATATTGTTAAGTCCACCTTGTTAGAGGATTTTATTGATGCACATATTAGGATGAACCAATGACTGATCTCTGATCTATAACTTAGTTTGCTAAATGGGATTCCTTTGAATAACAATGATCATCTGACTAGTGGTAAATGAGTCTTTGCTTTTCCTTATATGATTTGCAACCTTTTCTAATTTGCACTCATATTCTTCATACTTCTTCACATTCTTTCTTTTGGACATGATACAATGTATTAGATATATACCAATCCACTTGATTACCTTCTAGATTCAAATACAATACCAAATTAATCATAATTCACAAAGTCAACCCATTGTTGTAACTTGGGTTCTAAAGAAAACTCGGTGATGTTCTAACACTTAGCAAACACTATCAACACTCGACAGACTCTAACACTCAGTTAACATTGAAACTTGGTCCATATTGATCACTTTGAGTTGTAGGAAATTGGTCAACATTATATGACTCGATGAAGATAGAGAAACTTGGTAGATAGAGAATCACTCGGTTGACATTGATATACTTGGTTAACACTAAGATCTTCGTCACTAATACTAGAAAGCTTGGTAGACTATGCTATGTTCAGTTAATACTATAAAATATCTCAGATGCTTGGTAGATACTATGAAGCTTGATATGAATTGCAATCTAACTATTTAGCTTGGTAGCAACTAAAACACTTGGTTAACACTACTAGAAGAATGATAAGCTTGTTAACAACTATAGAGCTCAATAGCAATGAAACCAATTGACTAGCTATTAAGTCACTAATAGACAAATGATTTGACCATAAGGTCAAAAATCTCCCCCTTTGGCATTAGTGACAAAAACACTTATCATGCCAAAAATCTAAATGCTCAAAACTACAAGTCAAAACTCCCCTTATCAACAATCTAGATCTGTAACTTGGTTTTGACTGCTATTTGCTATTGTAGCTTAGTAACCTCGTACTCTATTTTTTTTATTTTTCAAAACTACTTTTGTAAACCAATTTTATGCTCTATGTACATGTGTTTCCTTTCATAGTACTACTCCCTATACATGTATCTCTCCCCCATACATATATCTAGAGTATGATAATATTCTCCTTCTATACCAATAATCTTCTCCCCCTTTTTCACATAAATGCCAAAGGTGCAAAATATTTACAAGTTAATACCAAAATGTGACAAGAAATCAATGTGTACCTTCAAAATGATTGACATGGTCTTGTCCCAATTCTCTAGCAATACCTCAGATGCATGCAAGGTTATCTATACTTCTTCAATAAAGAAATTATTGTCATGGATCAATGTCTTTGCATCAATATGCTTTTGTAGTGCATCCATGTTGGGAAGGATCATGCCTTAAATATCTATAAGTGTGGCCCTAATCCTGGCTTCTTACCTTAGTAATTCTGGCCTAAGATCTATCAAGTACCCCATCTTCACAAAATGTGCAGAGTTGCAACTAGGATCAAGTGATAATTATTGTGCACTTGCCTTCATGTCCTCATCTATCTTGGATAGTTTATCCTTGATTTCCTTAGTAAATATAGATGTATCACTTAACTTTAAAAATAAAGAAACAAAATTGTTCACATATACTTCAAGTGTAGCAAGAATAGTAGATAATTCTACTTGGTTAATAGCTATCTTTTATGCTACCTAATCCAAAACTTTTTTTTCAAATTTTCTCTCTACCCTCTGCAGAATTTTTTCTTATCTGTTCAACTCCTCATTGTACTTGCAAAAAACTTAAACAAGTTGATCCAAAATTGGTTGCTTCTCATCAATCTCAATACTTAGTGCATCAATGAATATGCTTTTTATATCTTGAAGTACTTGATTTTTCTTTTTCTTCTCTTCTCTGAGCTTTTTCTATTTAGCTCTCTTTTTCCAAAGATCACCAAGGGTATCCATCTGATCAGGAGTCAAATTGGAAAGATACCAATATGGTATCAAAATTTCTTCCTCTAGATCAATCTCTTCCTTAGAGGTTTGTACCTCTTTACCCTTTTCTTCGTGAATAGAAGAAGGAACAATTTCTTTTCCTTTGCTCAAAAATTCTATGCTTGGTTGAGGCTTAACCTCAATTGTCATTGCACTTATTGTAGACACACTATGTATAGAAACAATAGTTGAAATAGTAGGGATAGCAACAAATGTAGGAGTAACAATACTAACAACAAGAATACTTGAAATACCTTGTTGTAGCTTAGAAATGCTTGATGATGGAATGATTGGAGCCTATTGCTCGGTAGATGAAGTGATGAAAGTTTCACTCATCATGAAACTTGGTAAGGTTTCTCTAGAGATTGGTTGGGTGCTTGGTAATGCAATTTTTACCTAAACCAACTTAGTAGAAGCCTTCTCTAAGCTAGGTTCAATTAAGGCTTTTCTCAGAGAATGAGAAAGGGAGGCCATCATCTCTATTGCTATCTTCACCACATTAGATTCTTGAATACCCTGAATCTCATGAAGATCTCCTCCTATAGCTTCTTGATCCTCTTCTTCTTCAACATCATCTCCTTCTACATTTTCTTTTTCCTCATATTTTATTTCTACATTTTCATTATCTTTTTCCACATCTTCTTCTTCATCATCCTTTTCATCAATCTGCACAACTTGATCATTGGGTTTATGCAGTCCATAGATGTTCTTCTATGCAACAATATTTGATTTCACAATAGCTTCTATGTCTTTTGATAGGATTAGGAATGTAATGAATCTAGGGATAAGCTTGTGTTCATTAGCATTTAATGATTCCTTCACTTCCTTATCAGAAAGATTTGGCATAAGTTGTTTGAGAGTTTGTTCTCTGATGTCTTGGGAAAATTTTAATGTATTGTCCCATTGTGGTACAAATTCCTTCAGTAAGTCATCAGGAACCTTTGATTTTATTTCATCAAGGGAATACTTCTACTTAGCCATCTTTGCCACTAGGGCATTCTCAATCTTTTTCTTCTCTTCCTTTTTTCTAGTTTCATACTTTAAAAATCTGAAATCACTTATACCTCCACCTTCTTCAAGTCTTTTCAATATATGCTCAAAGTTCGGGGCAAATATTTTGAATGTGATCTGCCCATATTCATCATCATCACCCAATTTTAGTTTTTTTCTTGATTTTGTGGATCTTCTTGTAAACACAATGGAAGAAGACTTTGCAAGTTTGGTTGTAATGACCTTCCCTTTCTTCTTGGGAGGCTTTTCCTCTTTATTCTTCTCTTCCTCCACATCTTCTCCTTCTTCCTATACTAGGTCATCACCTTTTCCTTCAATTAGCATGAGAGGGGAACTTGGTGATTTGGTGTTCTTTAATATTTTCTCTTCCTTATCCCTTCCTCTTTTCAATTAAGGTAACTTTATTTCAAGTGCCATCCTAGCCTTAGCCTCCTCATAGGTGCCAAAATAAGGTGATTGGGGTCTACTAACTCATTTAAGAGAGCCTCAATGATGTTCTTGTTGTCATCTATGTTAACCACATATCCCATAGGTTTAACCCATGTCACCCTAGGCCTTATAGCCTAGATATAGCCCTTGTCACAATCAACCAGAAAACATATATCTTGCTCATAATCTTCCACCAATTTCTTGGGGATTCTTTATCTGCTCTACATTTTCTCTTTGAAGGACTTAATGTAGTTATCCATTATACTTAATTTTTTTTTTTACCCATCTCTACTATAAACTCATTGATTCAATATAACATTGGTGTATCCTTTTTACACATCATAGTTCCTTTTGAAGGGAAAAAAAATTTTACATAGAAAAATAAAAAATTCAACAAAGAATCAAACTTACATAGGTTTTCCTTCAAGACTTAGATGCTATCCATATTCATATTGAATTGGTTTAGCATTACCTCAACAAGGTAAAAGGATAGGCTACTCTTCACCAACTTTAGAGCTAGGTCAACAACTTTGCATGATACACTGTTCATACAACTCGAGCTATATATCTTATGTTCTATCACATGGATGCCAAACTTCAATTCCATGTTCATAACTCCACTTAGTTTCATGCCTCTTCCATCCAACTCGACAAGATTTCTCTTGGGCAATTCAATCTAACCTAGGGTTTTTGTGGTCTTTTCCTTATTCAATGTTGGTAGCCTGGTAATTTTGTGTATCATCTTCTTTGTGATTAGAATAGGGTGATCTAAGCACAAATGCATGTTATGGACACAACTCAAGATGAATTTGATCCATTTCTCTTGGAAATCTCTCGACACATGTAAGATATACATTAAACCCTTCATCTCTAGGTCTTTATGCTCGAGTTTCAAAACACCATCCAAACATAGCTCATTGTATGCCTCGTTCATCTCTAGGGGTCCCAGTTCTTGAATTGAGAAGTGATAAAATGACCTAATGTCATGTATAAAGAGTACTTTTGGTGGAATCTGAGATTGCGCCCTAGCAGAATCAAGTGCCTATATAACTATTAGACTCAACTTGAATGCAGGAGCCTTACAATCAACTCCACAAACCAACATCTTTGAACCCTTGTTTATCTTTCTACTAGAAGATGCCATTCCTTTCGGTAAGGTTTTGAACATAGGAAAAATCTTCAACAACAATTTTTTGAATTGTTCAGGGGCTCTAAAATTTCTCTTCATTCTAAGCTCTAAAAATTCAATACATTCAATTTCCTCTTTTAAACAAAATTCAATCTTTATCATTGTCATTAATGCTTCATACACAATTTTTCTTGGTGATAGGTCGTCCTCCACTTAGTTTGGTCTTTATTGCTTGGAAGAAACTTTCAACTCGGTAAAGTCTCTTGACTCAGTAGGAACTACCAACTCAAAGAGAACTTTGAACTCGGTAAGATTATTGCCACTTAGTCTAAACTTGGTACTTAGTAGAGTCACCAACTTGGCATCTGCATCTAGAACTTGGTAAGGTTATGTAGCCTAACCTTTCTCGGTAAGGTCTACACTTATCATCATAGCTTAGTTATCCTTATGCATCTTGAATGCTAATATGGATCTCTTGCTTGCTAACTGGAACTAGTATTGGATGTCTTCTTCTAAATCTTGGTTCTAGTAATCTCCATGGATGTCTAAGTTGAAATGGTTGAGTCACTCAACTCATTGACTTGGGTGTCAACAATTTTAGGACTTCGACTTGCATTCTTTGGAGATTTCTACATCCATTGCTACCTCATTTTTTTTTGATATTGTCAGCCATTTCTTTCTTTTCATCTTCAACTCTTCCTATGTTCATATATTTCTTGGAAAGATGTCCAAGTTTTGTACATACAAAACACATTTTTGTAGTATCTCTCTTCCTCATGTGATGTTTTATACAAATTTCTCCAATGTGTCTAAATTCACCACAACAGTGACACCTACACCTTGTATTGTAATCCTAACCAAATATTGCTTTCACAAATTTCTCTAATGGATTCCACTTCTTGGTCTTGCATTTTGAAGATTTATGTTATTGTTTGTTACAGTTAAAACACTTTCCTTCAAATTTAGATTTCTCTTTACATTCATTTGCTCTATATCCTGGCTTGTTGCAATTGTAGCACTTTCGTTTGAACTTTGATTTACCATTGCACAAAAACTTATTTGATGTATGACCTATCTTACCAAAATGATTGCAAGTAGGTCTTTTATTCTTTTGAGCTCCTTGCTGAGATGATTCACCTTCATTTGTATATCCTAATCCAGTTTTACCTTTATGTCCATATCGATTTTTCTCATTCAATTGATTCAAGCTTTCTTGAGATTTCATCATTCTCTCATTGATTTGGTTTTCCATGCTAAGATCATTTTGCAGTCTTTCCTTTTCTAATCTTATGTTCATAAGCTCTTGATTTGAATCACTGAGTCGATTAATACAGTTTGTTTATTAAAGGGATAGTTGATGGATTTCATTATCTTTTTATATTATCTTTTTCTTCTATGTTTTTATTAAGGAATTTCTTCTCTTCTTTGTCTTTGTCCATTTAAAAAAAAAAAAATTCACACATCCTAGCTAATTGGATTTCTTGCTCTCTTTTCAGCTTTTTGACTTCTTCTTGAAGATTGAGATTCTTCTCAAGTGGGTCTTTGATTGTTGCATCAGCTTCATTTGAACTTTTCTCTTGGCATAAGTCTTCAATTCTTTCATCAATGTAAATATTGTCATTCAATTGTACTGTTAGTTCCTTCCTTCTTTGCAAGGATTGAGAGAGATGATCCTTTGCTTTCTTGAGTTGTCCAATGGCCAATTTTAGATCCAAAATTTCATTCTCAATAGCCTTTTCTAGCCTATATGCCTCCATTGCCTCTGATATTTTCTCAAGATGTTAACTTTTGATGTGAGAACCAAATGCTCTGATACCAATTGTTGGAAATATAAGGTATGCTAGGTTACTAAGAGGGGAGGGTTGAATCAGGAACCAATAAAACTTCAAACTTAATTCACCAAATAAACCATCACCACATAATCTAATATAGTTACATACATGAAAGAATGAAAGCAATAAAACATTCATAACATTTTTGACACAATATATGATAATCTAGGAACCTTACATATAGAAAGTAAAAATGGGGTGGAGATGATATCCACAAGCTTTATGACTGCAATATAAAGTTGTCTTATTAAGGCTTACAATTGGTCACTTCTAATGACTTGCAATTTTAGGATCAATAAGGAATATTAGTCTACCTTGTGAAAGAATTTTAAAAACATACAATGGAGTATACACTCTATTAGGAGATTTGGAATAAGACTGTTAAGTCCACTTTGTTAGAGGATTTGATTGATGCACCTATTAGGATGAACTAGTATTTGATCTCTAATCTACAACTTAACTTGCTAAATGAGATTTCTTTGAATAAAAATGATCACCTAACTATGATAGATAAGTCTTTGCTTTTCCTTAAACTATTTGTAGCTTTTTCTAATTCACACTCATCTACTTCATACTTGTTCACATTTTTTATTTTGGACATGAACAATGTATTACATAAATACCAATCCACTTGATTACCTTCCAGAGTTAGGTACAATACCAAATTCATCATAATTCACAAAGTCAACCCACTGCTATAACTCAGGTTTTGAAGACAACTTGGTGATGCTGTGACACTTGGAAAACACTGTTAACACTTGACAAACTCTGGCACTTAGTTGACATTGAATTTTGGTCTATACTAATCACTTCAAGTAGAAGGAACTCGGTCAACATGGTATGATTTAGTGAACATAGAGAAACTTGGGAGATACTAAGTCATTTAGTTGACACTAATATACTTGGCTAACATTAAGATCTTCATCACTTATACTGGAAATCTCAGTAGACTTTGCTACACTTGGGTAATACTGTAAATTGTCTCAGATGCTTGATAGATACTATGAAGCTCAACATGACCTACAAGTTGACTATTTAGCTTGGTAGCATCTAAAACACTTTGTTAACACTGCTAGAAGAATGATAATCTCGGTAACAACTGTAGAACTTAGTAGCAATAAAACCAATTGACTAAGTGTTAAGTCAGTAATAGAAAAATTATTTGACCATAAGGTCAACAAGTTACTCAAGAAAGATGAGAAGTAACCTAAAGGATACTTAGACATCAACTTTGGATAGAGACTCATCTAAATGCCAGTTACTCCCTTGAAAAGGGAATAGCTAAAATTTGGCAACAACTCATAAACTTGGTCAAGGTTCCAAGTTCAGTTTTTAATGTTCATCTTAGATTTTCTTACCAATGTCATAAAATTTCCAACAAGTCCATGATGTCATAGGTGTTACACATCTTACATGTCATTATGATCTCGATATTCTTATGCAAAAATTATAACAATGATTATGTATGGCATAGAAAAGAAGCAATAAGAGAGATGTCTTTTCATGAGAACATAAAATATTACAAGTTAATAAATAATTTAAACAATTTGAATAGCAAGACTGCAAGGTGTTTTCCAAGAGTAATCCCAACTTGTCAATATGCTTGCAAGATTAAACTGAAGTTCTAATAAATTTGTGAATAACTACCAAAGGCACATAATAACAATATTGAACTAATCAATGCCTCTAAATTCATGACCTTCATGGAAGAATTTTTAACATCTTCTAAGTTATTCCCATCTCAAGCACAACTATATCATCCTCCATCATGCCCAAACATGAAAGATGCAAACTTCAACCTAGGATGACTATTAAATGTTACATTAACAAAACATTATACTCAACCTCAACTTGTTAAATGCACAAACTCACAACTCAAATATCCTTTAAAATAGGGTTTGATTATGTAAAAATACTCAAATTTTGTTGGAATAATGATTATAGCCAATGGTTTTGATCCAACTAATTACTATTGCTAATAGACCTTCTATTCTTAACATACCCAACCTACACTACACTACAAATTATCCAACATTCGTTGGAAATCATGTTGCTGTAAATTCACTATTCTACTTTAGGTATACCATCTTCTTAAAGATAACAAGTACACTAAACAAACAACAAAAGTCCATAACACTCTTATGAAGGTTGGGATTCATGTCATCGAAACCAACTATAAAGCTATGCCAAGGAACCCTTGGAACAAAGGGTTAAATATAAACTAAATATTTTTTTGGGAGTAAAGATGTAAGGCCTATATAAAAGTTCATAAAATAACCATAAACATACGTATGATACAACATGTAAGAGTTAACATAACTATCACTCCATGATCATGTACAAGTGAAAAACCTCACAAACTTGCAAAGGTTTCCAAACAACTCAAAACATAATGGTATAGGCATTTTCAAGCTATCACATTAGAGTTTGAACTTTGTCCAAAAACCCACTGATCATGACCAAACCATTGTTAATGGTTGTCCATTATTAATGGTTTTCCATTGATGAGACCACTACATCTTTGTGGCAAGCCAATGCAAGAAGCTAACAAACATGCTAAGAGGGAAATATAACTAGGCATATTTGAATTTAGGCTATTATTGTTTGAAATATAACAAGAGTAACTAAGAAGGGAGGGGTGAATTAGTTAATACAAAAATAAATCCTAGATCCCTTAGATGCTAATACAAATCAAAACAAAAATACTACTAAAACTTAATTACTGCTAAAACTTAGTTAACACAGAGGCACTCGATTAACACTAACAAGTTACTATTACTTGACAAGTACTGAAATATCAACTATAACTCGATAAATTATGATCGTGTAGAACTTAAGATATTAAGTTTGATTAACCTTAATTAACTTAGTTTCATACACATAAAAGAAATAACATGAACACAGGTGACACCAAGATTTAATGTGGAAACCCAATTTGAGAAAAAGTACCAATTGCAACTAGTTACTATTTTTTCACTCTTTTGAATTGAACCATGTGAGGAGCCAAGCCTAATAAACATTAAAAAATATACTATTAGGTGTGACCTTGTTAGAGGATTTAATCACCTTGTTAGGAGTGGTATTGTTAGAGATTTTTAGGCACTTCAATCTAGAAATGCCACCTTGTTAGAGGATTTACAAATAACTATTAGGCTAACTCTGTTAAAAAATTTGATTCACTACTACAATGGTTAGAGAGTAACAATGATATGACTTGATTGCTAATGCAACTATATTTTTGATTTCAGATCACAATTCTAGCTTGAATACTTGTTCCTTCCATATCAGATTAATCTTTGCAGCCCAACAAAGATATTTTGCTTATCCTTCCAATTCACTTCCTCTAAGAATCTTCTTATCTTCCACACATTCTCACACATATTCAGTCATCAACTTGACCATATACCTATATCATATAAAATAATTCTTTATCTCTTTAGTCAGCTAGAACCAAAAAACAAATCCATTAAGCTCAATATGCCAAAACAAGAAAATCCTTTGTTAGTCAACCCAGCTCAATAGACACTAACTTTGAAATAATTTTTTTGTGTTAACACTACACTTCATAAACTTCCTTTGGTAACTAAGTGAGTTAGGTTAACACTAGTTCCATGCCAACTTTCTTTTGTTAACCGAGTGAGCTTGGTTAACACTAAACTTCTGCAAACTTTTCTTTGGTGCTCGAGTGAACTTGATAGACACTATCTTCTGAACTTGGTAAACACTGGAATGCTCAAAAGACACAAGAAATTTTTTTCATTGTGCGAGTGAGCTCAGAAGACACTCATAGGCAAAGATATAACATTTTGTGTAATATCAAAAGATAGTATACAATTGATCAATTATTTTCAACAATCTCCCTCTTTGGCATTTATGGAAACACAACATGTCATAATATAATGAAATTTTATAGAAAAATAAAAGTAAGGCTAATATTCTTAGTTTCATTAGGATTTGCATCCATGAGAACTCCCTCTATCAATGTGAACTCCCTCCAACATCAATCTCTCCCTCTAATTTTAGTTTCTCCCTATGTCAACAAACTCTCCAAGTTTATTCTTCATCAAACTCTTCCTTTTGATATCTTCAAACATTTAGAAAAATTTCTCTGATATAGAAAATTATTTCTTTACAAAATTTCTCTAATATGACAAAAAACTCTCCCTCTTTGAAATCTTATACCGAAGACAATATTCAGTGAATTTCAATGTACTTGATGTACTAATTTATATGCAATCTTTCCTTTCATTATTGCATCAATTTGATAGATTTTCAAGAATACTCAATTAATGCATCACTAAATGTTGTTTAGTGAGCTTCACATAGGGGAATAAGCTCTAGCTTACCTCTTAGATACAAAAATGCATCCTTAGGTAATGGCTTGGTGAATATGTATTCAATTTATTCTTTAGTATTCACATATTCCAATCTCACCTCTTTGTCATGCACCAATTCTCTCAAAAAATAATATTTTATTGCAATGTGTTTGGTCTTGGTATGCATCAAAGGATTCTTTGATATATTAATTTCACTGGTGTTATCATAGAATATAACCACTGGATCCTTGATTTCTACCTTCATACATGGCAACAATTGTTTGAACCAAACAATATTGGAATAGTTGACTATTGTTACAACATATTATGCCTTTGTTATAGACCGAGAGTTGCAATTCCACTTCTTACTTATCCAAGACACTAGTCTCTTACCAAGAAAGAATGGTCCACCACTAGTTCTCTTCCTATTATCAATACTTCTTTCCTAATCAACATTAGTGAAGGTTTTCAAATCAAAGATGCCTCCTTTCTTGTACCACAACCCATAATCTTTAGTACCCTTTAGATACCTTATGATTCTCTATATTTCCATCATCATATGATTTTCTTTAGGATTAGCTGAAAATCTTTCCACCATACCAACTACAAGAGCAATATCAAGCCTAGTATGCACTACATACTACAGTTTCTTAATCATAGATCTATATGTGGTCTGATCCACCTCCTTGGAATCACTATTTTTGGAAGGCTTATGTCTAGTACACATAGGTGTTCCAACTGGTTTTGAATCCTTTATTTCAAACTTATTTAGTATCTTCTTGATATACTTAGATTGAGTAATGTAGATACCATCTTTCTTCTATTGAATCCGCATGCCAACAAAGAATTTGATTTCTCCAAACATTGACATCTCCAATTTCTTACTCATTTCCTTTGAAAAAGATTTGGACAAATCATCATTTCTAGTTGTTGGTGTAAATAAGTATTTACTATTTACGCTTAAGTTTACTTAAGTTAATGCATATTTATTATTATTTATTTACTAGCCACCTAGGAGTATGCGTACTCTTGTGAGTTGTCATTTTGACAACACTAGAGTTTGCACCTCTTTTATGCACGTGGTGTCTACAACACAGGAGTTAGCACACTAATTAAGCACATGGTGTCTACAACCTTGTCATTCTTATCCACTCATCTATAATGATGGATAAGGCATGTGCTTAGTTTTCATGATGCTTATCTTATCTTCTGGTTCTTTCTAGAGACATTCTAGGTGCTTCTTGAGAGGCCTTTATATACATGCACTCCTAGTGTGTTTGCATATCATATACTAAACAGAGCAATGTATTAGGACATACTCTGATTAATTGATCATATCCATTTTTGGTCTATAGTTGTGCTTGTGTTTGAGTTCTTAGTTCCTAGGTGAATTTTTCTCTTAGGAAAATTCTTACATGGTATCAGAGCTAGACCAAATTCTTACATGGTATTAGAGCTTGGAGATTTTCTCATCACATAGTCGTTCGAGACCATCTTGTTTTAGCACCACTGCCCAAATCTGGAGTATCATAGTCATTGGGAGTGTCTAGAGCTAGATCTGACCTCACCATTGCATCTAAAATGCTAATTCAGTGAAAATAGGCTATAAAGTTGCCTACCCTAGGCCAAAGTTGATTGTGAGGCAAATTTTTTTTTTGCAAACTGGCATCCGAAGGACCGATTTGCAGAAGTGGTATGATCATTTTAGATCTATACATTTAATTTTTAGATCTGCATTTTTTTCATCTGCATCTCTACTATTTTTTTTGGATCTGTATTATTTTTCAAAAAATATTTGGCCATAGGGCCATAGGAGAGATTTTTTGCAGGTGAAGATTGAAGCTTGCTAGTGCAAATCAGATATTTGCATCACATTTAGAAGGTCCAAAAACCCTCAGATCAGATTTTGTTTCATCGAAATCAGACAACTAAGGCAAAATCTAGAGCCATTTGATTTTTGGAGGTGCGACGATGATTCATAAAAAATAACAACATCAAACATTTTCAAACAACGACATCTCCCTCATATGGACTCCTTTTTGTGAGCAATTTTTTTGTTTGTTTTGGGGTAGGATTTCATGATCTACACATTGGTGCACGAAGTTTGACATCTCTGTTCCTAAATTTTTTTGCAACTCACAAATCCTGAATTTTTCCACTTAAAGTGCTTAGTACAGGCTCATCTGGACTCCAAATCAGGTTTAATTTTTTTTGAAAGTGCATATTCTTTTGTCTACTTTCTAGATCTATAATCATATTATAGGTTATGTAGACAGAAATACTGCTTTCAAAAATAGGCCCTAAATTGACAAGTGGTTATCAAGTGCCTAAATCATACATTAGGGGGGGTTCTTTGATTCCTTGGGGGTTCATTGATTAATCTCATGGAGGAGTTTTGTTCCACATGTTGGCATGGCATTAGACCTAGGTTGAAAAAAAGAAACTATCACACATGGAGTGATACACTCCTTGATCATCTTAGAAGAGAGCATAAGGGATTATTTCCTTATTTATGTTCCAATGACTTGATCTTTGACACTAAAGAACAACCACCTATTGGTAGACTGATTGTTATCATTCTTACCAATCTCTCTTCTTCTGATTATCATAAGTTGGTTGCCAAGATATGGCCTCCACATGATTACTGGATGCATCTTTAGGAGAAGTATGGAGATCCAAATATTCCTCCATTCCTAGATGACATATTACTTCTAGTTGTTGTTGCATCCTCTTTAGATGGGATCACACCTCCAACTCTTGTTGCTCCTACTGACCCTATTCCAACCACAAATGCTTCAAATTCAGTGCAATAGGACCCTTTATGTCTTCCTACTCTACCTTCATGCGACGACTTCCTTTTCGCCCTTGCAGGTCTATTCATGGAGTCTCACATTGAAGATGTGGGAGACATCCTTGATGATATTCATCTTCTCTTTGAGGTAAATAATTCTTTTTCTACAGTGACAGATTCATGTACTTCAACACTATAGGGTACACTTTGTCTTCCAGGTGATGACTTCTTGCCAGACATTTCAGCTCTATTCTTGGAGTCACACACAACCAATTTGGAGGACTTTTTTGATGATCTACCACTTCTCTTTGCTGAGGATGATCCTTCTACAATTTTTACAAGGGCCCACTCTTACCCTCATGTCCATTCTCTACATGATTAGTCTTTCTAGGCTGATGTGATTGTGGATACTTATGTACAACATTTATAGCAGGTCTCTTTATCATTTGAGAAGACTATTGGTTTTTTGAAACAGGTTCTACATCACTCTTTTTTTGATCTGCATTTCTTCTTAGCAATTTTGGAGGAAGCCATCATCAACATTGACACAGGGACACTTGAACAGGTTTCAAAGATACTATTCATCTTAGAGATTCCTTCTCCATATAGGGGTCACATCTCCTTTGTACTCTTACATTTGCTTCTTCCAAAGGGGAGGAACATCATTCAGTAGTCATGGATCAACTTCTACATCAAAGCATTTCTCATTGATCGACGCACTACATTTAGGGGGGGGATAACCTCATCTCCTTTTTCTCCTTTTTGGGGGGGACTTTTTCCTCTTAGGGGGTCTTGTCCTTCTCCTTTTTTCTCTTGTATATACTCGATGTATGTTGTAATGGGGGGGTCTTGATTACTCCATCCATCCATGCATCCCTTTTCATCTCTCTTTTTGGGGAGGATTTTTCCCATGAGGTTTTCCCTCTTTCTCTGCTTTATGAGAGATTTTCATTTCATTATGTACATGGGCACCTAACATGGCCTTGTAGTTGGGACACATCATGCATTGCATCTTAGTTTTCGTAAGCTTAAGGGCATTCCCCTAAGTTGCACTTAAAGGGGGGTGTTGGTGTAAATAAGTATTTACTATTTGCACTTACTTAAGTTTACTTAGGTTAATGCATATTTTTTATTATTTATTTATTAGCCACCTAGGAGTATTTGTACTCTTGTGAGTTGTCATGTTGACAACAGTGGAGTTCTCACCTCTTTTATGCACATGGTGTCTACAATAGAGGAGTTAGCACACTAATTAAGCACATGGTGTCTACAACCTTGTCATCTTATCCACTCATCTAGAATGATGGATAAGGCATGTACTTAGTTGTCATGATGCTTATCTTATCTCTTGGTTCTTTCTAGAGACATTCTAGGTGCTTCCTAAGAGGCATTTATATACAGACACTCCTAGCGTGTTTGCATATCATATACTGAATAGAGCAATGTATTGGGTGAACCCACAATAATGGGTTCCACTTTAGTGGGACGAAGAGAAATGCAAAAAACATTTGGGAAGGCGAAATTGGGTGTATCATATGTTTAAGCGAACGTACTAAATATGTTTGCTGCGAACATATATGTATAAAATGTTTGCTGTGAACACGTTATTATGTATTTTCATATGTTCGCACCGAACACACATTATTTATATGTTCACGCAAACACTTGAAAGTCAATTTTTGGCATTTAAAAATATCGTTTTGACCCTTTTTTTTGTCATTTTACGACATTCACTATTGATAGGTTGGAGTGAACGTGTGGTCTTCATCAACATCATCCTGCCATTTTCCTTCAGATTCTCCTCTCCAGGTATGTCTATATATTATTATTTTAATTTTTTAACATTTTAAATATTTTAAAAGCATTTTTAAATGTTTTTAAAGCATATTTTAATGTTCTTTACAGTTTTAATGTTTTCAAAGCATATTTTTATTGTTTATTTATATTAAACTTAATTATATTAATTTAGAAAACATTAGAAAAATATTATATAAAAAAACCATTAGAAAAAAAATTTAGAAAATATTATAAAAAATATTAATTTAAAACAAAATTAGAAAAAATTTGAAAAAAAATTAGAAAATTTATAATAATATAAATTTTAGAAAACAAATTTAGGAAAACATTAGAAAAAAACATTAGAAAAAATATTACGAAAACATTAGAAAATTTATAATAATATCAAATTTAGAAAAAAATTAGAAGAACATTAGAAAATTTATAATAATATAAATTTTAGAAAACAAATTTAGGAAAACATTAGAAAAAAACATTATAAAAAATATTACAAAAACATTAGAAAATTTATAATAATATCAAATTTAGAAAAAAATTAGAAGAACATTAGAAAATTTATAATAATATAAATTTTAGAAAACAAATTTAGAAAAACATTAGAAAATTTATAATAATTTAATTTAATTTAGAAAAAAAAATTAGAAAAACATTAGAACAAATATTACATTTAAGTATTAGAAAAACATTAGAAAATATATTTAAAAAATAATAGTTTGGAATTTTATATTAAAAAACAACGAGAAAAAAAATTAGGATTTAAACATTAGAAAAATATTAGAAAAAACATTAGAAAATATTTTTTTAAACATTAGTCTTGAAAATTAGAAAATATTTAAAAATATTAAAAAAATAATAGTGTAGAAAATAAAATTTAGAAAAATATTTTTAATATTCGTATAAATTTATTAATGTTAATGTACATGTTATTGATTTTTTAATACATCTTAATCTTTTATGTTTACGTATATGTTTTATTCATGTTTGTGTAGATGTTATTCATCTTAATGCCTTATTCATGTTTATGTGTATGTTATTCATCTTTACGCACCTTAATCTAAACTGTGTAATTAACTATATTTAATGGCATACATCTTAAGGGGAGATCCTAAATTATACATAAGAATGCATGTATATATGTATATTTTAAATTTCATAGATATATGTATATATGTTAATGTTAAATGTATAGATGTATGTATGATTTCAATATTCATGTTTATAAATGTATATGTCAAATTCATCTTAATATCTTAATCTTAGAAGTGTAATTAAATGACATGTCTTAAGGGTCTAGATCCTAAATTATACATGTACTTGAATGTAGATAATGTATTTTTTATTTTGAACATCTAGATGTATGTATATTTGTTCATGGTTAAAAGTAGGTCCATGTACATGTTTTGAATAAATTCACATTTTTATATGTACATATGTTAACTAGATTGATGTTAATAATATTTCTTATAACTAAGTGTAATTAACTATATTTAATGACATGTCTTAAGGGGAGATCCTACATTATACATGTAAGAATGTAGATTAATGTATATTTTATTTCATAAATGTACATGTAAATATGTTCATGTTAAATTTAGACACATTTATGTTTTCAATATTCATGTCATGTATATATGTTATTATTTTTAATGCCTTTTAATCTAAGTATATAATTAACTATATAATTCAATCACATGTCTTAACTTGGGTCCAGATCCTAAATTATACATTTATAAGAATGTCTAGATTAATTTGCATCTAGGTAAGAATATAACATACATATACATACATAAGAACATATAACTTAGAACGTGTATGACCTAAAGAATACATGTTACAACCTTTAATTAATAAAAGTTAATTATAAGAACATAACTTGATTATAATATACAAACATAAAGAATGTACATCATATTATCTAATGTTCATGTAAAGATTAAATATATTTAACTTAAATTTTAACTCTTAAGTTCCTTAATGCTAAACAGTAGTCCTAAATACTAAACCTAGTCATAATCCTAACTGCAAAACCCTAATCATAAATTATAACCCCTAATCTTAGATGCACACTTGAAACCATAAAACTTTCCTAAATCTCAATTTGAACCGTAGAGGTCTAAATGATAAACCCCAACATTAAATAGTAAATCATATTAATACTTGATCCTAACTTTAATTATAAATATTAAAACTATGTGTTGAAACCATAATAAAAAATCTTATCGCTAATACAAATCCTAACCCTTAGAACCATACTTCTAACAACATGATGTAAACCCATACCCTAACCCTCTAACCATACTTCTAACAACGATCATGTACAAACCTATAACCTAGAACCCTAATTATAATCATAAATCATAAATGTTAAACCATGACCCTAAATTATACTAAACCCTAATCAAGTTGTATGTACACTAAGCTCCTAAAATTTGTTAAATTTAAATGCTAAACTCTAATTCTAAAAGCCAGCTAGATATAAACTAATTTTAAGTACTAAACCATTATTCTAACCCTAATCATAAATTATGGTAAACCCTTATACTAGATGATAAGCCCCAACCCTTATCCTAAATTATAAGCCCTAATCATAATCTTAGATCCATAAATTTAAACCCTGATGTACAAACCATATCCCTAAAAATAATACTAATACCAATGTCAACCCATATCCTAACCCTATAAATAATACTAATAGAAATGTAAGCCCAATGTACCCTAACCCTAGAATCATAACTATAACCCTAAATCCTAAATGCTAAAGCCTAATTTGCTAACCTTAATTGATAGACTATAATTTCTACTCCTACTTGGTCTCCAACCATATGATCCTAACCCTTTAATCGTGGTCTCAATCCTAAATCATAGCCCTAACCATAATCCTAACTCTAACCCTAAACCTTAACTAAAATTTAATTATCCAAACCCTAACCCTAACCATTATCCAAACCCTAACCCTAACCTCAAGATCTTAAAATTTAATTTCTAAACCCTTATATTATAAATGATAATTTATCCTAAATTATAATCTTGAACCAAATCATAAACTTCATGTATGCTAAACCCTTATCTTAAATTCTTAACCATATGTGGACCTTAATTTTTATTAACCCCTAAATAATGCTAAATTATACTCATATAAACCCTAACAATGTCATAACCTATCCTAAATCTTACCCTAGTATTGAGCCTAATTATAACGCTTACACTAAAACCCTATTTCAAAAACTAATTGAGGCCTAGAACTTACATAAAATTAAAACAAGTTGACCTAGGAATCCTAAATTATAATATTGCATTCAAGAGATATATGCCATACATAAACACATGTAAGTTTGTACATGAAGTATGACCCTTGTTTTAAATGATCTATGTAACCCAACTTGAAACCTAAACCTCAACATTATCCTTTAAGAATTTAATATGAATAATTTATTACCCTAATTGAACTCTAATAATACTCCACAAAGTATAATAAAATCCTAACAATAAATTAACTCTAGAATGATAACCAAACTCTCAACTTTAAAGTTATCTTCAACCCTAACTATAAATCAAAGACTTTCCCTCTAATTTGCACCTTAAATCCTACTTGCTAACCTTAGTTCTCTAACCTTAATTTTCCTTAAATCATAACATTAATTAAACTAATATATCCTTATTTTAACCCTAACTATAATATAATCTAAACAATAACCATAACCTAAGTTAACCCAACCTTAACATTCATGATAACCATACCTTAATTTAAATCATAACAAAAGCTCAATTTGAATCATAAGGACCAAAATCATAAAAGTTGAGAGGTTGGTTGAACCTTAGTAGAAACATTAATAAAAAATTATTAAGCCATCATATTAGACCTTGGACAACATATCTTGTGATAAAAGATCAATTGAGATTCTTGTAAATGATTTAATTAAACTAGTTTGGCTAAAAGCTTGAAAATAAAGGATTAAAAAAGGTGTCACAAGTTAACTTTTTTTCCCTCAAGATAACTTAAACTTGAACATCTATATGGAAATTTGGAGATACATGGTTAAAAAATTAGTATGATAAAAAATTGAGTGCACATGCATTTTTTATTTCATAAATCTAAATTATAATAATTTTCATCTTTAATCAAATGATACTAAATTTTCACTTATTTGAAAACAATGTACACATTAAAATACATTATTATATATTACATGACATTGTGTTATTTCTACTTAAGAAAAATATTAGAAAATCTAGCTAATTAATTTAATGCATTTTTAATTAATAATAAGTAAATATATTATTGAACTTTCTTATTATTCATGATTGAAAGTTTATTTTGGATATTTAATTATTGTTAAATGAAATATAGAAAATCTAAGTTTACTTATATTATTTACTTATTATGTTTACTTAATTTAAAAAGTGTTCAATTAGCTAGATTTGAACTATATTTTCCTTATAGAAATAACATGCAATGTCATAATATATAATAATGTATTTTAAGTGTACAATAGACTTAGCTAATTTTTAATTAATAATAAGTAAATATATATAATTAATTTAACACATTTTCATGTTTGAAAGTTTATTTTGAATAAAGTATTGCTAAATGATTTATATATAGAAAATATGTTATAACTCTAAAGTTCTCATGTATGTGTACATGTGTATATGCATTCAATCATATATATTTAAATTTTATCAGATCATATATGTACATGTTATAGATTATCTAGACACATGTGTGATGTACGTTCAATTACATGTTTAATTTTTGATTAAAAATAAAAAATTATGTGTATAGTAGACAGTTTAGCTCTTGATACATTTCTACATCTAGATATGGCTTCACACTATCAACTTGCTGTAGCATCTAGTGCAGCACCCGCTACATTTCTTGCTGTTGCTCCTGTTGCACCACTTGCTTTGGCATAGGTTGATGCAGTTCCTGTTGTAGTGCCTGATGCAGTTCTTGTTTCGGCTCCTCATGTAGCTCATCATGGTGCTCATGGTGGGGCTTGTGCTGCAGCTCGTGGTGGGGCTCATGGTGTACCTCAAGGTAGGGCTTGTCGTGTGGCTCATGTTTCAACTCCTCATGTAGCTCCAGGTGGTGTAGGTCTTGCCATGGCTCATGGTGCGGCTCCTATTCTTGGTTAGGCTACACCTGCAACTCTTGCTGCACCACCTCCACGCATCGATATCGATGCTTTATTTTCATTTTTAGAGTAGGAGGTTGCTAGACTATAACAGTCTATATCATCCTTTGATGATGGTCTTTATAGAGACATATGTGCTACAATATGTAGGAGTTTACAGGATTTGACAACTACATTTAGAGCTCACCATTCATTTACTCCTGACATATTAGCTACCATATCTAGGGAGCTTAGGGTTAAGATTTTAGGAGATGCATCTTTTGATGATGTCAAGAGGGTGACCCCCAAAGACGTCATCAAAAGAGAGCTCTTTCTAGGATATGAGGGAGCACAGGGTAGGGTGAGAGGCTACTGAGTGACACAATGCATAGATCTTGTTATTGCTAGCATGATCTATCCTCAGTTCTTAGCTGCATATGGTCGTTATCCTAATATTGACCAGATACCTTTT
The DNA here is from genome assembly GCA_028749045.1 of Cupressus sempervirens. Classification (NCBI taxonomy): domain Eukaryota; kingdom Viridiplantae; phylum Streptophyta; class Pinopsida; order Cupressales; family Cupressaceae; genus Cupressus; species Cupressus sempervirens. Next base: position 139,707,140 of record CM053788.1, on the reverse strand, counting down.
TATTTTGCACAGCAGTTGTACTACTTGGATATTCTTGATTATTGCATACAGGGGCATGGTCGGATCATAGATTGTGACTAGTATCGTAGTGCACATCATTTGCCACCTTGAGATGTCAAACAACTTGTTGGACAAAGACTACCTCCTATGACTCCAACACATGTGCCTATTGTAGATAGAGTTGTCATTGCTTCCTAGAGGGTAGCAATTGACACTATTGGACACATTGCATCTTTGGCCGCTAGTATCACATCTGATTCTATTGGTCGTTATATTCATAGTCGATGTCCTTGTCCACTTAGTCGACAATCTTCAGAGGCATCTAGTAGCACTTCAGGCACCTTTGATGATGCATATAGAGTTATTAGGCTACCACTACCAGGTGATATTCATGGTCTTTCAGGACATTAGACACAGAATTTGGCACTGCATTTTTTGGAGGATATGTCGCACATTATTAGTTATATTTTCGATACATAGGGGATTCCAGTTCACTTAGTGATGGATGTTTTTAGACATCATCAGAGCCCTGGTGTAGTTCCAAAGACACAGGCCACCACACTAGTGACAGACAATAGACCTATGCGTAGCTCATAACATTTGGCACTAGGCTCATGACACTCTATAGATGACTCAGGCATATGAGTTGGAGATGTCTAGATCACAGCTGAGGGTCTTGATGATTTTGGTGAGTAGTTGTGAGGCCTGTCTAAGATAGATACTAGTTTGACCTAGGGTATTTCATCTTACATGTACCTATTGTTTAGATGATCTAGCATCACTAATTCTACACCATTACCCACCCAATTACACAGTCCACTTCACTCAAATTTACTAGTAGTTGGACGTGGTGTTGAGGGTGGTTTAGTAGGTGTTAGAGTTTCAAGCTTAGGTGCATTGGTAGATGATATGATGGAGTCTACTGATCATCCTCCACCTCTAGAGACCCAGGTACATATATAATTTATTTTTAATTTTAAATATATATGAAATTAAAAATAATTAATTTATTAAAAAAATAAATTCAGATATATATCTAGATATTTAATTTAATCTAAATAACTATAATTAAATCATGCAAGCACAGGTCGCTGAGCACATGGTTACATGTGCTGGTTCAGGGCATCATGTATGTGAGAGAGATGATTCTATTGAGGCACCCAATAGTGCTTAGGTACTTGAGTTTTAAATAGTTTGTTTAAAGTTATTTAAATGTTTCAAGTTCTATATATATATATATATATATATATATATATATATATATATATATATATATATATATGCAAGTTTGTATTTAATTTGAATGTACATTTACACATATGTATGTATATGTTTAGATAGAACTCTAATGTATGTATATGTGTGTATATATATATTTGTAGGGCTCGGTTGATGCGCCTCGATGAGAGGATGTATAAGAGAGTCGATCAGAGGGTCGTTCTATTCATATGCATCTTGAGGGGTCCCTCTAGTAGTAGATCTTTATATATTTTTTGATGTATTTATATATTGGAGACAATTTACATACACATATGTGTACATTTTAATACCTTGATAACATATATATATATATATATATATGTATATATATATATGTGTGTATATATATATATATGTATATGTATATATATATATGTATATATATATGTGTATATATATATATATATATGTACATGTATATATATATATATGTATGTATATATATATATGTACATGTATATATATATATATATATATGTACATGTACATATATATATATATATATATGTACATGTACATATATATATATATATATATATATGTACATGTACATATATATATATATCTACATGTATATATATATATGTATATATGTACATATATATATATATGTACATATATATATATGTACATATATAATATATATATACATGTACATACATACATACATATATATATATATATATATATATATATATATATATATATATATATATGTATGTATGTATGTATGTACATGTATATATATATTATATATGTACATATATATATGTACATGTATATATATAGATATATATGTACATGTATATATATATATATATATGTACATATATATATATATGTACATATATATGTGTGTGTGTTTCACTATTTATTTGATTATTGAGTACTTTAATAGTTAGATGGTCACACATGTATATATGACTTTCTATATTTTTCTACATACATGTATTTATTTCGAGCTTTATAGTTTGCATATGTATGCATTTCAGTTGTAGAGATATATTCTAGATCTGTAGATATTTATTCTTGAGGTCCATGTATATGTGTATATGTGTATTTTTTTTGTATTATAGCTATAGAACATGATCTTGAGACATGTACATGTTACATATATACATCTGTGTGTTTTTTTTTATAGTACTTATAGTAGAACATTCTTCATCAATAAGAATATAGCTTTTAAACTTTAGATTTTATTGTCATCATTATAAAATAATCAAATTAACTTCTCTAAATATAGGTACTTCAATAAATAAATATTCAAAGAAGTTCCAAATTGATCTATGAACCTAAATGAAAATTTTGAAAAAGAATAATAATTTAAATAGGGCATGATTGAATTGAATTAATATAGTGCTTAAAACTACTAAATTAACATGGAAATGATTTAGATTATAAATTTAAATGTTCATTATATTTTAAAATTGTAATCATTATATGAAATAAACAATGAGAAGGACTAAAGATACATAAACTTGGTAAATCAATTAGTACTTGAATAAAGATGCAAATTTGTTATATCAATTAGTAGGAAGTTAGAAAGATACATATTTCTTAATTTAAACTAATTTAAACTTTAAGAGTATGACCTTAAAGAAGTTCTAACATTAAAATATATCTAGTTTTTAAATAAACTAACATTTGATAACTATGAACTTATAATCTTACAATTTTAAAAACACATTTAATTCACTTATGAAATTCAATAGTATGAAAAAAAGTTGATAAATGAATTTAAATTATTAAATCCATCCATGGTACAATTAATTTATTATTAAATTATATAGTTTTTTAATAAACTAATGATAAAATTAAGAACTTAAGATCGTACAATTAAAAACACGTTTAATTGAAGATGAAATTCAATAGTTTCAAAAGAAATTGATAATTAAGAATTGTAACATATTAAATTATTTTTTATACATGTATCTATAGATAATGATTGTGTAAGTTCGAACTAACTTAGCCTATTTAAATATCAAGTTGTTAAATTATTAAATTCATTCATGGTACAATTAATATTATTAATTTATATAGTTTTTTAATAAACTAATGATAACTAAGACCTTGATCGTACAATTAAAAACACATTTAATTCAAGATAAAATTTAATAGTTTGAAAAGAAGTTGATATTCAAATTATTATTTAAAATGAATCTCAAATGTCAGTTCAACCATGATGTACACTTATAACATGTAATATCTTCTCATGATCTTCATTGCCTAGTCTTCACTTGCGACATGCATGCTTAACTTTGAGTGGATGTAGACAAACCCCGGTAGCAATGATTAGGTGGCTATATTGTAAAACCTTGTTGTTAGGTTGATAATCAACAAAATGTATTCCATGTTGGACTATTTTGTCTTGCTTCAAATATGTTCCCTCTATCACAATAGAACTTGCACCACAAATTTAAGTATTTTAAAATTTGTTACATATAAAGTTACCAATATATATATATATATATATATATATATATATATATATATATATATATATATTCATATAAAGTTACCTATGGGGAGCAACATTCCATCACTTTCTTCAGGGTCATACAACTTTGTCCTCTCTACAATACATCACAATAAATAATAACTAACACCTTCATAATTTCCAGGCATAGCAATCACTGCAAAGATATCTCTTGCATAACAAGTATACATGTGTATTTATATAGTACATATATAAGACAATTCAAATTAATAATTAAATAGCACTTGTTCAAATTAATTTTTATGATACTTACCCACTTCTACCAATCCAGAGATATGATCATAATCATCAGAAATTAATGGAATGTCATAAAAAAATTTCAGCATCTTTATCAAATGTATTAGCAACATCAAGTGGTATTGAAATCCATGCACCTATATATCCACGTGCTTGATTGATGCATTCTTCATAATCTTCATCAATGCAGCTATCACAAAAACATGAATATTCTCTTGTCTTCAATGTCCAATTGCAAGTATCTGTACTCATGACTGAATGTAAGGAACGTGTGTTTTCTATCCTCTTGCAACCATGCATGTTTTTTCTATTAACACTTGAAAGTTCATTAAATTGAAAAGATGGACAAATTAAATTTAAACTTCAACGAATTGAAAAATAAAACTTAACAATAAAATTTTATAGCTTAATTGCATAAAAATTAAACAGATGTACACATCCATACCTATTATCTCCCAAAAGACTCTATATGGTACCTGTCAACTCATTTTTGATGATTTTTCGACCTCATCTAATGCAAAATGTGTGTTACACCATTCAACAACATCATGTGCATCATTTAAATGAACTCCCTGATAATTCATTTGATACTTTAGCATAGCACATTTGATGCAAGCTCTGGCACCATCATGTTCACCTTTTCCATGACCACTCTTGAAGAAATTCCATGTGTGTTTTATATTCTCATTGCGATGATATTTACATAATGCATAAAATGGTCTAGATGATTTGAACTATGTGGCACATCCATTAGACCAAACATAATGTTTATCAACATTTATGTTTCTTTCTTTCAAATAAGGAAAGAAGATATTGAAGCAATGTTCAACATAGTGAATGTCATGTTCTTTATCATCAATTATACAAAAATAATATTCCTTTTTAATTACTCGTGCTTGAATTGTACTCTGAACACCATCCAAATCTAACTGTGCATGCCTATAATAAACATGTACCATAATAGTGACCTGCCTAGAAAAGTAATAATCTGATTGAATTGTTTTATGATGAACGAAGGAATAGTTCTTTGCAAAATCAACAACTGATACAGTTGTTCCAAGTGGGAAATTATCTCTCAAAGTTTGAAACTATTGTTCTTACCACTTTGTAAAAAATACGTGACGAATATAAGGTTGAATCAAATTCTTAAATTTGTTCATAAATGTTAGAACATGTAACTCCTCTTCAACATATTCCAACCTTTTTGTCTCTTTTCCCAACTTTGTTTCATTCTTGACATACTTGTAACTTTTGCAATTCAATTTTTTTGTTGCATCAATATTTTCAATTTTCAAAAGAAATAAAGCCAATTCACCACATGTTTCGCATAATCCTTTGATGCAATTTATTTGACCAGTTGGATCATCTATTTTGTCACATAGAATGGATGATATAAACTCACTTCTCCTACTAGGAGGAGCAACATGAAAACCATATGTGTCTTCTACAAACTTTCGAAATACCTGATAGTGGAGGTCAAACTCAATATGATAACAACAACAACATGTTTCAAACACTTTGTTTGACCTCACAAAGTATGGCTTCAATTTTTCAAACAATGTTTGCCCAACTTTTACATTAGGATGTTCACTAAAAATGAAACATATTACTCATGCTGTGTTGTGTCCAACCAATGTTTTGTGTGATGTTTATATTGACTAGATGCAATCCTATGTCTAATAACATCTTTTCTATTTGATGAAGGACGAGTGTTATCAATCCAAAATGACATGACTAAATTTTTTAATGACTCTTCAATCCTATCAGAATGAGGTGCTCTACACATGATTGCCCAATTGCCCTCCAAAGTACTGTCATCCATAATTAATCTTCTCTTAACATATTTTCTCATTGTTTTCCTACTAAAACTCGTTTCAGACAAAATTGAAGATATTTGTCTATTTTGGGTCATATTCTTATTTACAACAGACATCAACATCACTTTTCTTGCCATGGACTTATCTTTAGTTCGAGAGTATTTTCCTATGTTTCTCAAACGTTGTTTAACATTTTCAATTAGATCAGTTTGCATGCTAGAAAATCTTCTCTTCTTTGATGTTGTGTCTACACCTAACAATTTCAATGCCTCTTGCAACTTCTTTTGTGTAAGAAAAAGTGAAAGTAACTAAGCTTGTTCAAGTGTTTTAGTGTTATCAAATTGAGTCATAATTTCTTTTATCTTCTTATTCATTGACCTTTTCTTAGACAAACTTAATGGTTTAACAGTACCTACAAGTCTTCTCAATTTATCCACATCCATTTTAAGTAAATGATCTAATTTTTTTGGAGAAATAGCATTCTTTATAGATTGGGCAATATTTAGGAGTTCATCCATACTAGTTCCTGCACCTAATCCCAACTCTTCTATAAATTTTGTTACTAAAATTTCTACAGGGAGTGATCTTGAGCCTTCTCCAACATCCATTGTTTGAGTTTCTATAGGGAAAGATTTTGACCCTTCTCTGACTTCTATTATTTGAACATCTGTAGGGAGAAATCTTGAGCCTTCTTCAAAATTCATTGCTTGAGATTCTATAGGGAGTGTTCTTGACCTCTCTCCCATATAGATTTCTTCTACTTTTGTTGAGCCTTCTTGAACATTTCCTTCACCTTGTTTATTTTGATGATAACGTGTCGCAGTCTTCTGAAGAATTCTTTGTTCTGCTTCATTAGATCTCTTTCTTGCATATTTTCTTTGCCTTACTTTCTTGTTTCCCATTATAAAATTTAAAAAAAAAAAAAATTACCCCTTGTCTGAAGATAAATTTCGTGCAGTAATCATATAAAAATTGTGTTGTATGGATTTTATTGTTGCTATCACTACTTTTAAATTGCTTGTCAGAAGCTGATGTCATTGTTTTTATGTTTGTGCGAACATAATAAATTAGATATGTTCACACAAAAATGGTGTGTTAAATTTGCAGTGGCCAAGAAATTATATCCTATATGTTTTCTATGAACATATGTTTGTAGCGAACATATGTTCACAGTGAACACTATGTTCACAGCGAATGCTCAAAACTAAGAATATTTTGTCCCTTTTTTCTTAAATTTTTTTTTTGCTCTTTTGACACCCATAATTGTAGAAGAATGATCTCCTACTATAAAATAAAAAATTTCAAAATGTACTGCTCGAAGCAAGCTTTCCAATTACTATAAATTTAATACATATTTTAATCATTAAGATTTTCAAATATGAGTTTAACTCATCATAGGTTCATTATCGATTGAACATCAACTGACTTCGACACTTTGAAAAAATTAGTAAATTAGTTCAATTTTTTTTTTTAAAAAAAATATGTAAGAAATAGCTTATTGAGATAACTTTCTATTCAAGAAAAAAAAAAGGTTTATGATAAATTGACTTCAAATTATCTATGTCACAATGAACGTATGTTTGAATTACGATTGGTGTCACTTCAAAACTTCATAAACTATACAATATTGAACCAAAATGAATCAAACCAAATGCATCCTCTGGATATTGATGTTACAAATCTAATGCCATAAGAATTACTTTATTATCACTTCTAGAAAAAAAGTTATGTGTGTCAAACAAACTGTCACTCTTTAAAAATATTGAATTTTATTATGTACCACTTTTCGGAGGAGATGAAATAATTGACATAAATAATTATTTTTTTAGATTAAAAAATATGGTTACAAAGTAGGAACAAATTACTAAAAATCACTAGTTTATGTCATCTTGAAATTATAGGTTTAGAGATATAGTCACTCGAACATGAGGTTTATTGCAAAAATATTGATTTTAGTGTCAAAATTGGCCAAAAGTGGAACCCATTATTATGGGATCACCCTAATAGGACATACTCTAATTAATTGATCATATCGATTTTTGGTCTACAGTTGTGCTTGTGTTTTAATTCTTAGTTCTTGGGTGAATCTTGCCCTTAGGCAAATTCTTGCATGGTATCAGAGCTATACCAGATTCTTACATGGTATCAGAGCTATACCAAATTCTTACACTAGTAAACAATGTATCATCCACATATATTTCTACCATCTTCTTGTCTAATCTTTCTTTGGTGTATTGTCTAATGTTATCATTTGTCCTTTGAAAACCAATCTTCGTCAAATAGTTATGAAGTATTTCATACCAAGCTCTAGGAGCTTGTTTGAAACCATATAATTCTTTGTGCATTTTACAAACCATATTCTTTTCGCTAGGATCTAAAAAACCTTTAGTTTTCTCTATGTAGACTTCTTCTAGAATTCTATTTCAAAATGTAGATTTCACATCCATTTGATACACTTTAGATCCTTTATGTGAAGCATAAGAAAGTAGAGTTCTAACACCTTCTAATCTTCCAATAGGAGAAAAAGTTATCACCATAATCAATATCTTCTTCTTGAGAATAACCTTTTCATACTAACCTTGCTTTGTTTCTTGATACTTCTCCATCTTCAATTAGCTTATTTTTGAATACCCACTTTGTCCTAATTACATTCTTATCCTTAGGTCTAGGAACAAGATTCTAAGTCTTATTCCTTTCTATTTATTCAATTTCTTCATTCATTTCTTCAATTCAACTTTCATTTTCAAAAGCATCTTTAACAATTCTAGGTTCAAATTTAGTAAGGAAACATGTACCTTTGAATTTTTTCCTTGTCATTGTACCTGTTGGCTTGGTTTTTCACCTTGTATAATTTTGTTACACTCCATAGTGAAAGAACTAATGATCTTATGTCTAAAGGAGAGATTAAAAAAAAACCTAGTTATTTAAATTTCATGAAACCCTTGTTATGTGCCCTAATTTTTATTTTTTTTGGAATGTAGTGTTTTATAAAAATTATGTGGGAAGCTTTTTACCCTAAGGTTTTATACTTACATTTTTTGCTATTTTTATTTTAAAATTACTTTCCCAAAATTTAAATATCCTTTGTTGTAAACCTTTTATCTTAACCATGGTTTTGCCCTTTATTAAGTCCTTAATATTCTTTGAAGTGTTTTAACTACTATAGGTTTACAATGCTAACTATTGATCTCAAAAAGATCAATGATGAGAACTTTCCCACATTACAAACTTGCTCAATTTTTAACAAATGTGGGAAAGTACCTGATTGCCACTGACCCTTGGTGACAATAGTTACTTAATGCACTACAAAAGTGGGTGTGTCAGAAAAAGTTTAGAACTATGAGATGGTCATCAATGCATGTTTGGAATTTCAAGTCATCTCATTAGCCAAGTTGAGCAACAGAGCTACCTTTTCATAATAAAATATTGTACCATCGATCTTAGGAAGGTCTATGGTGAGCACTTTCTTGCAATGCAAATATGTAAAATGTTTATGAAATGTGGGAAAGCACCCTAACAACACGTGTACTTGATGAGGTCATGCACACCCAGTTTGAAAAAAGGTGTTGGAATAGTTGGCAAATGTCAGATATGTTGGTAAAGGCAATGCATTCTATTGGTTTCTCATGCTGACTAGATTATGAAAAGGGTGAAATATATGATACTATTTATCATTTGAAAGATCGACAGAAGGTGCTTTATCGCTTTATGAAAGTAACCCAAGTTTAACTAAAGTGGGGAAGCACCTCATTGGCATGTGGACAAGTGGGGCCAATCATTCAAAGAGTTGCCTTATCACACCGACTTGGAACACATGCTGAGATGGTACATAATGATTGGTGGAGCAGTCTACATGTTCATTGAGTTGGAAGGTGATTGTATTAGTAGGCATAAAATTTTGAAGCCAAACTTATAAATTTATAACGATTTTCATGATTTTTGATCTTTGGGAGATCAAAGAAATCAACGCCTTCCCACAATATGAAAGTGCTCGAACATTATGAAATGCAAGGAAGTGCCTTGTTGATACATTTCCAAAAAAGGGTTAATGCAGTATTTTTGGTTTCAAATTAAGTTGTCTGATTCTTGAAGATTGATAGTGGAATTTCAAACTTCATGACGCAACACAAAATGTGGTTGTTAAAGCATTAATTTTGATCAATTCTATTTCATGCGAGCTTAATGTTGTAATAAAAATTCCAATTCTCCATTATTGAGAAATAAGATTGCAAAATTTATCCAACACAAAGATTTCCAGAGTAAAGGGAAAATTTTTCCAAGGGTTTTGACATATTGCTAAGCGATTTTTAGAGAAGAAAAGTAGAAAAAATAGGCAAGTCTTCTGAGCTTCTAGAAAATTGAAAAGTTGTATTTGCAATAGGGTAATTTTTAAACATGCCTCCATGAAGGGATTTTTGGGGGAAAGTAGATTATCTAAAGGGAGTAGCACATGATGATTTCCTAGAGAAAATGCCATAGTCCATGAATGAGTTAGCTAGGGGAAAATAACTCATTTTGAAAAGCCATTTGTTATTACTCAGTGAGAGTTTCTATTATAAAGAAAATTGGTTAAGAGATGATGAAGTGTCTATTGGAGGATTAGGGCTTTTCTAAAACTGGCTTGCAGAGAGAAAATTAGATACTCCCTTGAACAATGTATGGGAATTCAATTTAGGTAAATTAATCATCCCAAGAGTTTTCTTTGATTATGATTTGTTGGTAGTAATGGCAAAGAAATATGACCCAATTACCATAATTGTAAAGAACCATGTGGGTGATAATCTATTTAGGGTTTCACCAAAATTGATCAAAGAAAATTTTAAGCTAAACCCTAACCATGTAGTTCATGAGAAGATAGATATGGAAGATATCGAAGCTAGGTATGATGCACAAAGGGTATATTTGAGGGGAGGACCATTACAAGATAATTTTGTTAAAATTGGATCGTTGCCCTTAGTTACATAAAACACTCTCGAGGCTTTTTTGAAAAAATATTTCGACCCTAGAGTATATGCATTGCATTTTTCTCTCTATAAGATCTTTGGCATGGATGAGCAAGACCACATCCTAGGCTCCATTGTTTTCATTATTGATCAAAATTTTTAGTATGGTATGAGTTCAATTTTTTATTTTGCAACTCGCTTGGTAGAAGAAATTCATAATGGTTTAATAAAAATTACAAAGGCTAAGGTTGATAAGCCCTTTTGTTGGTATTCCATGCTGATGTACATATGTTTGTACAAGGGAGTCACCTTTTCCTCTAGAGAAATGAAGCTAGAGTTGGAAAGGCATGGAGAAAAGCTTGCTATCCAACTATGTACTATAGATATGACATGAGAGGTGACTGATGCCATTTTTGTTAGGTTTGATTAATATTTTGCTTCTAGGATTAGAATTTTGTTAGTAGGAGATAGCCCTAGAATACCAAAACCTCTATTATAATTTATTAGACCTAAAGACCATGCTAAAGGGCTAATGGTGAGCCATAATTGGGGAGATATTATCCCATATGTAGTGTCTACTATTTTTAGAGTTTATGGTTTTCTGGGAAAACCACATGTGCTACCTTACCAAGTGCCTTTAAAAGTAGAGATTGCTAAACTTTTGTGGAAAAATTGGATCAGTTGAGGAGAGAAAATTGCTGGGTAAATCTAAAGGTACATTCTTTCCACAGCTTACTATTGTTCATAATTTTGTATTTGTTAAGAAGGGTTGGAGGAATTTGGAGAAATTTTTGGATAGATATCAAATGGCTCAGTCCCATGTTCATTTTATAGACTCAGAGGGATTATATGACCTCTTCAGAGAAAGAACTAAGGAAAAAGGTCATAAGAAAATGGTATACTTTCCAGGGGACATAGTTAGAAATAAGTTCTCATTACAAGAACAAGAGCTTAGGAAGGAGAAATGGAAAGTTTATAGTAAAGTCCTAGACTTTATAAATTCTTTTGAGCTAGATTATGATCCCATAGCAGATAGAAAATATTGGGGCATGAAAGTAGATAAGCTGATGGATAATTTTTCTAGGATTATGCAAACAATGAATGAAAAGAAAGAAATTCTGACACAAGCATACCCAGAAAAGGCCATTGAGGTGGAGAGCAAGTTGGCAAGAAAAATAATTTTGAACCCAGGGTAGTATACATTATAGAAGAGAGCTAGGTATATAGTGGCTAAGACTATACAATATGTTCCTCCATACAAAAGAGCAAGGTCTGCGAGCCCACCAGATACACATGCTCCTAAGAAACAAAAGTTGGAACTAGCATCATCTTCTAATGTTAAAGAGTACTCACATACCCAGACTCCACTTAGGATAGATGATAAAATATCCTTTAGAGAAAAAGTGAAACAAATTGGAGGGGAGATGGATATTGTGGTCAAAATTGTAGATATTGAAGGAGTACCTAAAGAACCTCTTGTGCCAACACTAGATCTCACTATTGGAGATTATAGAGGTAAAAAAAAAGATCCTATGATAGCACAAGTTGCTAAAAATTTTTATTGATGATGAAAGTTTTGTAAAATCTAGAGCATTTGCACAATTTTTATGGGGGAGAAATATTGATAATTTTGAGGCTAAGTGTAAACTAGTCAAAGCAGAGCAACCTAATAAAAAGGACTCTAAAATTGAAGAGGAAGTTAAAGCTAATTTTATGGAAGAGTTTTCAAAAATAACCCCTAAAGGGGTAAGACAACTATTGAAAGATTTAAGAATTTTGATTTTACTGGAATGGGGCATTGCCAATGCTATGATCTTTGATGCTATGAGGAAAACAAAGGATACTCAGTTTAAAATCGAGGAAGAGGTCTTGCAGGCACATAAAGGATTGAAATACAATGATGATAATTAGGCATTGGTGATATGGTGCATTGAAAAAATGGATAAGACTAGGACACAAGAAGTTTCAGATGCTGAGCATATAGGAAGCCTCATGGTCTGCCAAGTAGAGGAAGTGGATAGTGAGAAAGTATCTAGAATGACCAAGGAAATGGTGGACTTTGGAGTTGTTGTTGCAACAAAGGGAAAAAAAAATTCCCTAAGCTCAATGCTATGTTTGAAGAGATGCTCAAAGCATTTGAGGAAAGAGGAAATAGGATACACCAGTTGGAAGCTTAGGTGGCCCAAATGGCTAAGCAGTTTGGAAAGAGAAAAATAGGAGAATCCAACCAGCCTAGGATTGCTTATCCTTGTCCTTCTATTGATCCCTTCAAATCAACACACATTTTAGTACTACCAGATACCCTGCAAAGACCATAATTTTGTACAGCTAAGGAATTTGAAGAGGAGAAGACTAAACAATGGGAATTACATGTAGAGTTAAATGACTTACATGATGTAACACTAAACTAAAACAAAATAAATAAATATGAAACCATGAACAAGAATAATGAACCATAGATTTTTTTTTTTATTAATTCAACTATTACAAGAATAAGAACAATGATTGAGTCATTCTCAATTCATAAACCTCATAATAGAAGAAGATATCATCAAAATAAATTTCCATAATGATATTAATACATAAAGAGTTTAGTATAATAATGAAGTACAATTTCATTCTAAGACACCTAGGTCCAACATATGAACTTAACAGGTAACAAATTCTGTTTCAAGAAGTAACTTCAATAGTCATCCTTAGCTACTTGTTATTCAACTTGAAAGACCTGAAACACACACAAAAATGAAACACAACACAAGAGGGCTCAGTACATACTCAGTTAAAAAGCATAGTCCACCTAGATACATGTTAGAATAAACATATACAAAACCATAATGCAGATATCTGAACCTCATAACATAGTGCAATTCTAAAATTAATATGCAAGAAGTAACCATCTTCTTAACAATGCAAAAATTAAACTCACATTAAGAATAACTAGTAAATGAATCATATATATACTGAGGTGTCATCACTATGGTGCTAAGATACTGCATCTGTATATGGTAAGCTCATAGACAACACATAGTGGGATTCTCTATAGTACTCATGAAATGACGTAATAGAGACTTGCCTTGTTCTCCATACTTAACCTTACTAGTTTAAGTCATAGGTAAGGCCAATTATCTTTTGTATGTAATTAACCCACCCAATTCATCTTAAAATTATCACTAAATTAATTAACTGAATAGGATAAATCGATATTCAGCCACCTCGATATATGTTCATTACAACTATCCTTAAAATACACATCAAACAGATATTCTAAGAATGCACATGCAACGAATAATAGTCAGTTTTCACATGATATTTCATTCTTCATCTTTTAAAAATCTCATCTTCTACTATCAAATTTGAAAGTAAACTTAGGTTATTTTAACAATAGAAATAAATACTACAATATTACAATCTCGTAAATATAACTAAACCGTTTCATCAGTTTAATGATATTTACCAATATTAGTACTATACTACTTATTCCTACTGTTATAATAAACTAAACTTATCATTCGAAATGACCAAGATAATAAAACAATATACATATGATATTCTTGCTTTATATGACATCTCATCAAACATATATCATAAATCTGCCTCATAAATGAAACAACTTTCCATTTCAATTATAAACTGAAATACATCTGTATAAATAAAAAGGATTATGTTTCAAACATATTATCTCAAAAAAATCCATAAATGCTATTAAGACACTTCATAGCAAAATCAAACATAACTGAATCCAAGTGCAGCCAGTGCTTAACAAAAGATTATTTACAATGTTATTGAATATCCAAGTGTCTATTGAAGTTTTACCATTTTTTAATAATAAGATGCCATCCAATTATAACTACAATCAACATATTAAAATACAATATCTGAAATCAATTTAAAATACGACTCACAAATATGCAATGTAACTTACATCATGTCAATGACCAAAAGTGATTAAGATGTAAAATCCCTAAACTATAAGATGCTCACTAGCTGTTCACATAATGACCCTGGTGATACAACAACATCTAGCTATGTCTTTGTTATAAAATAATGCCTTATTCAATTGTGAACAATACCACAAAATAAAAGTTAATTAAGACTCAATTTCCACTATAAATTAATGGGTAAATTATGCTATCACAGAGAATATTTCTACTTAATTCGAGCTTCCTACTAACTATTTGACACAATGTAATTACCTTCAGTGATCCCATATTGTTCACTATCTTACTGTTTTAATATACAATAACCGAGCTATAGAATTCAAACATACTATTTTTTTTAAACAATGACATAACCCTCATTTTAAATCATTTATATCTTAAAAATAGAGTAACTATACCTTAATCAGTCACGAGTCTGCAACTTAATGCAAGCTCGTGTTTGTGGTCGAACCACACATATCTATATATTCTAAGATATGGGTTCCTCAGAGCTCGGCCCTGTCAAAGCTGAATACTTAAATATAACATAATCACATACAACTAACTGTCGCAAGCATGAGGCTCTGACCAGGTTCAACTCGGAGAAGAAATATATGTTTAGGGCAAAGCCCAAATTTATACATATAGCAACCTCCAAACTGATATCTCCATACTCCACATTCAAAGATGAATATATATAGGGCTAAGCATTGCACACAGTGCCATGCTTTGCACATATCCATCCTTGAGTGTTAATACACAATAAGTGAAACTGATAACCATTTACAACATGCTAATCGAAATAACATTGCAATTGCAAACAAAGAGAGAGAAGGATAAGAAATTGCCCCTACGTGAATACTGAAGATGGAAAATGCTCTGCAATTCAACTCGATGCCAAAGCCCCAAAAGTTGAGTCAAACTGGTAACAATCTCCACACAACTTACACATAATAATTCGCAAATGACTTCACAATGGGGTGTAGTAGAAGAATCCCAACAATAACCAACATCATGTTGATACTTTAGCAACAAGATTACAGGTGTTAAGCCAAATAGAGCAATGCGACATAGTTTTCAGCCCATATTCTGCAAAAAAAACATGACTCACAACAAGAAATGGCCGATTAAACCTTTGGTGCCATAAATCCTCATAAACAAGAATTCAATACACAACATGAATCACAGAGCCGTGTATTCAGTAGTACCAAAACCACCACCAAGAATTTGGCTTTCAACACAATGAATATGTTTTCCTCTTTCATGGCATTCGATACCCTTTTAGGGTTACATAATGCTTAAGAAGTAATTAAACCCTTTTTAAAAATAGAAAATGTTTATGCCAACCTCAACTTAGGGTGTTTAGACCCTTTTAAAAATATGTATATATATATGCAATGCAAATTGTAGTTTATTAAACCCTTTAAAACAAAATGAATATAAGTTATGTAATTAAAACCATCTCAAGGTTATATGAAATATAAAGTATTTAATCCCTTTACAACATATGCCTATTTGCTATACAGAAAAAAAACAAATCTAAAGCAAAAATTCCATCCCTTCACAATAACGTATATGAAAGTACAATGACAAGTTCTAAATGTATACATCATATTACCATTCAAATGTATTTGTAATGTCAAGTTAACATGCAATATAAAACAGAATGCAGTTTACAATGAGTTTGAAACATAATCGATACCCAATCAACATGCAATCATTTATATGCCAGTTTCAAATCATAAAATCCTAAATCACATTCATTGCTAATAACATAGTTCAAAACATAAAATACGTTCAACATCAAACTTGTGATTCAAAGATAGTAATATAACCAAGTTCTTTAGAAATAAAAACATAACAACTAAAAGAAACTTATAACACAAGGTCCTAATTTGCAGAAAAACCTGAAGTAGTGGTTAGGCATGACATATGAGGAAAAAATCAAAAAAAAAAATCTTGTATCTAGTGGATAAGATTGAATGACCAACATTTTATGAATAATTGGTAAAAATATTGAAAATGTGGAATGAAATAAAAGGTTGTGAAGATGCTTTGAATCCCATTATGAGTAAATGGGGTAGTAGGGACAAGGATGTCACCCTTTTGTGTGTGTTAGTTATTAGCTTGTCTTGTGAATAGATAGAAAAAACTTTTGACATGACTAATGATTTATCTGATTTTGATGAGAAGAGGATTGTAGTACAGAAGAGGATAATAATTTGTTTTTCAAAGTATCTTGTTGATAAATTTGAACTTTTTTCCCATGCACTTAGAAAAATAAAAAAATTAAAAGAAAATGAAGAATGGGCCAAAGAGTTAGATTATTTATTATACCTTAGAATTAATGGGGTTATAAGTGAAAATGGGCATATATTGTGGGTAGTGACAATTGAAGACATTGTTAAAGTTAAATTATTCTATAATTATATTAGAGAAGAATTTTTTGAAATCAATAAGTTAGGAGATTATGTGATCAAGAAGCAACAAGAGGTTTTGAGTTTTGATTGGCTGGATGTCACAATTTTTAACAAGTGGACGGAAGATTTTGTGCACTCAAAAAAATTAGTGATTGGTGATATTAATGAAGAGGAAATGGACCAAGGTGAGTTGCAAACAACTGATACATCAATTAAAGTAGAAGAAGACAAAGAGGAATAATCATATGTAGTAACAAGAAAATAAGTCCAAATTGATGACTTGGTAGTAGGACAATTAAGTATAACTATTAGTTTGTCTATGCATGATGATGTGGATGGAGAACCTCAAGTTGAAGTAAGTTTACAAACATTAGAGCTAGGTCCATCATAAGTAAGTCCATTGGTTATATCTTCCAAGGAACAAAAAAAACATTAAAGCCAATCATGAAAGTCCTCAGCAACAAAAAGTGTAGTAGAAGTGGTCCCACAAGAGAATATTCATGATAAAAAATATTCTATTGCACCAATGTTTGTCTTTTGTGACAACAACATTGTAAATATCTTTCTATCTTAAGGATAACTCTCAGTACTCTCTAAGCTTGTAGCTTATTGCATGTCACATTATATAAGTGAGATTTCAAGGCTAGAGAGGGGGTCCAAACATTTGTATAACTTTTAGTTTTGCTAGTTTCATTAAGTCCAATTTTCTTGATGCAATTTTGTGATGTATTTTCTCTGGAAATACGAGAATACGTTAATTTTCCAGGATCATGGTGTCTTGTCTTGAGTTTTTTTGAGTATTATTCTAATGTTACATAATTTTCAAAGAGAATTTATACAAAGATGAAATGTCACCATATCTTTTCTCTCTAAATCTTGTCTCCATTTTTATTGACTATATATTTTGAGGTTGTATGGACAAAGCCTTTCTCAATTGAATGTAACTAGGGTAAATTGTATATGATTTCACTATTACTTTTAATTTAATTGATTAAGTAAGTGATTTAGTGAATGTGATAGGATTTCTAGGCAGTGGGAAGGATATGCATAAGAATGGGTTTTAGGGAGAACTGCAAATGATATTGATTGTAATGCAGTCAATTATGTCAAAAAGGTTAGATAGATTCTAAATCTCAATAGATAAGGGAATAATCAATTATTTTAGTTTGCATATGAAGAGATCATAGATAGAAATCAAGAAAAAATATTAAAATCAATATCAATTTTACTTTGTGTTGGTCTTAAAATGGTTTTGACATTTTAGTGTCAACACACTTAACCACTTTCTACATTGAAGCTGAGTACACTATGTATGTAGAGCTACAATATGTGTTGAGCTAGAATTCCAATAGGTGCCAAGTGACTTTAGGTGTCGAGCATTATATAGGTGTTGAGTGATATATAGATGTCGAGTCACAATTAATGTCGAGCAAGTTAGAATGCTTCATGTGTTGAGTGAATCAGAACTATGCATGTGCTGAGCAAGACAAAATGTAATAGGTGCTAAGCAAACTAGGATCAAACATGTGCTGAGGACCAGTAATTCAATATGTGCCAAGTAACATAGAATTAACATATGAGTTTGTGCCTTGAAAAATCAGATGTAAACCAATGTTTAAGCTGACATAGAAGGATTTCAAAGGATAACAAGGATAAGAATGAATATTTTATATTTCCTATGCAATCAGCATGCAGCCAATAAGAAAAATGGAGAAGGCATGTAACCAATGAGAAAAATGCAAGGAATGAGTGGGAATTCAAGATTCAATATGGATCATAGATCCATACCTAACCCTAAGTCTACAAAGTCTTTATAAGAAGGTTTAGACCCCATGATTTAATGTTGCTAAATAGAAGATAAGGAAGTTGCTAAGTAGATAGAAAAATTGCAGAATAGGGCAAACAACAAGGGCATCAAGGACTTAGTGAATTGAGCAGCAATTACATATTAAGTTGATCAAAATAGTACAAGGGCCATGAAAAGATATTAGATCTCAGAGGATCAAATTTAGAATGAGAAGAACTAGTGCCTAAAATTAGCAATTGAAGATTGTAAGCAATCAAGTCAAAGATTTCCAATACTCTCTAGCAATTGTATTAGATAATGAAAATGCTATGATAATAGGTTAGCTTAACAGCTATTTTGTAGATCCTTTGAAGAGGTGACTAATTCCTTTAACAAGGTGACAGTTCATGTAAAGTGTTTGAAATCCTTTAACCAAGTCACTATTCACACAGTGTAAAGCTTTTAACAAGGCAGGCCTTAAATAGGGAAGACCATTAGAAGTGGTCAAACATTATTGCTATAGTGATTTTGTGGGTATCATCCCCACCCTAGTTTTACTTTCTTATTCCTGGAGGGTTTCTGGGTTACCAAAATTCTAGTTTCATGTGTTGATGCATGTGTTTACTTTATGTTTATTTAATATATTTGCATGCATATAGTTCACTTTCAGTTATTGTTTTTAAAGGATTTGAAAATGTTAAAGTGTGTTTCTTCTAATTCACCACACCCCCCCCCGCCCCCTCCCCTCTCTCAGAAGTAATCTTCCCATTTGAATATTCCAACAATTGGTATCAGAGCCTTGTTCTCACAAGAGAAGCCTAACAACTTAGAGAAAATATTTGAAAATGGAAGTCTTAAAACTTGAGAATATCATAGACAATCAAGTGATTAATGTGCATCTCGCTCTACACAAATTGGAGGAAGCCAGAGAAGAGTTGAGAAAGTCCTTGAAAAGAAGGAAGGATATAGCCATAGCTGAAAATGACATACACTACAAGGAGATTGATACCACACAAGTGTTTTCCAATGGAGATTCTAAGAAATTTGGTGTAGTAATAGTTGAACTGATGGAGAAGAATAGAGCTCAAGCAAAAGAAATTAGAATACTCAAGCTTGAACAAGAATCACAAGCCATAATGTTTTGTGAAGTGATTGAACAAAAGAAGAGAGCCATTGAAGACAAGACTATGATAGAAGATGACAAGAGAAATCTTACCAATAGATTGGAGGAGAAGACAATTGAGTTTGAAAGAATCTCAAACATCCAACTTTACACCTTAAGCCAGATGATGAATGCTCATCATGAGTTGAACATGAAGGACATTGAGATCTCCACCTTGAAGATACAAAATGATCAACTACAAAATGATTTGAAAAGAGAGGAGATAGTAGAAAGCTTCAAAAAACCCAATAAGGCTATCAAGTACTTTGAGTAGCTATTGAAATCACCAATGGCCAATAATGATACTTCGGGACTTGGTTACATCAGCATTGAACAAGGAGAATCATCCAAAACTACAGAAGAAACGAGTAACACAAGTAAGAACACTAAACCTACTTTTCATTTATGTGGTAAAAAGGGACATACCTCTAATTTATGTAGGAGCAAGAAGGCTAATCAATATGATAAGCCTAAAAATGTAAGCTACTATCACAAGTGCAAAAAACAAGGACATCAAGCACAAGAATGTAGGACTGGGACTATCAAAACACCAAGATTTGATGGTCACTACTACAATTGCAAGAAGTATGGACATATAGCTTTTAAGTGTAGATCAAAGCCTATGTGGACACCTAATCAGCCTACAAGGAGAAACAACCATGGTCATCACTACAATTGGGACTACAAAACTAGGTATTGCTATCACTACTATCAAGAATATGGACACATTCTTGAAAATTGCATAAGGACACATTTTAGAGAGAACTATAACAGATGGTTGAGTCAAACCACATGTTTTAGTTGCTTGAAGACTTGTCATATCAGAAAAAATTGCCCAACAAATTCAAAGGCACCCAAGTTAGAAGTCAACAAAGGAAAAGAGAAGGTAGATGTTGAACACATCAGAGGGCAAATGACGAAGACTTGGAAGAAGAAAATGAGTGCAACACATCAAATGGAGGGATCACTTCACCCAAGAGGTCAAGTGATCACACCTCATCCAACTAAGCATGAATAGGTGTATGGGATTGATATACAAAGTTATATCATAGATCAGTCTCAAGACAAAGAAGTATCACACAGAAGAAATATGCATGAGCGAAGATACCAAGTCAAAATTTGAATTTTTTGTAAATACTGCCGAGTTGCTAATAGCAATCGAGTTGATGGTTGATGCCAAATTGAGAAATTTCAATGGAAGCTAGGTGAAGTGGCAATCTAATGGAAGCCAAGTTAACAAAATCCAATGGAAGCTGAGTCATGTTGAAACCTTCAAGTGTCGAGTTTACAGTTGTATGCACTAAGCATTTAATGCTAGGTTTTGAAAGGTATAAGGTTAAATTTTGATCATTTTTACACCATTCCAACACATAGCAAAGACAAGAAGAGGGCATAAGTGATCATACAAAAACCTTGAAGCTATTTGCATAGATTTCAACAATGATTTAGCATAAATTTTGTTGATCTAATGTATTTATCAAATTTTGAGCTATGTAGTATTGAAGTTTTTAATATATTGAAACCCTAGTTTGGTATAATGGCTTCTAGTTTCAAGAATCCCAAGGGAAAGGAAAGTCAAGAGGTCTAGCTAGTTAGAAAAAAAGTAAAAAAACTTGAGTTTAGACCCTTGCCAAGGTTGCCTAAAAAAATGACCCTGCCAGCACGTTGTCCATAATTCCACCCAAGGTAGTCATGGTATATGATGTAAGGAAGTGTTACAACTATGAAATAGAAGCAGTAGGAGATGTTGAGATATTCCAAGCCTATGAAAAGCTGTGTGATAACAAAATACTCAAGGACAAGTTTCAAATAGTTGAGAAGAAGGGTTTAACAAATGCCCTAGTTTACCCCACAGGTTTCAAAATAGAATGGATACAGATTATCTTGAGCAGGATACACAATGGCTATTTGTGGTTAGAAATAGGACTAGTTAATATTTCCAAGAGGATAGTACATAGGGTTATGGGTTTCCCAACCCTAGATCAGCCCAAGACCCTATGCAATGATTCTAAAGAAATTATTGAAAGGAATACAAATGTTAAGTGGAATAAGAGGGGTATGACCATTGATACTGTAATAGATCCCCTTCTAGATTTTGTAGTAAGAGTGATATCTCACAAATTTTATCAATCCAACAAATTAAACAATGTACCATGCATTGCTATTGATGTAGCATATAAGCTTGTAAAGAAAGATCATACATATGATCTAGCAGAACTAATGTTGCAACATATAAATGAGAACATAGAAGCCATAAGGAGGTCAAAAGATGCTCAATGCAAGTTTGGTTCAATCCTTGTCTGCATATTTTTCTATGTCATGGAAGAGTTTCCTTCTATAGGAAAGGTGAACTAAAATCCAAATAAAATTGAAATTACTCAAATCAATGAGTACATTGATCAGATGGGTGATAATTTTGAGGCCCAAATGACAAGCTATTTTGAAGATTTTAAGAAATCCATGAAGCAAAGGGTTAGAATACCAATTTCCTTAGTGGAAAATCATGTCAATGACATATGTTTTTTTGGTTGACATTGACTATACCTACATTCAAGTAAAAATTCCAAGGGTGAGATGGCTTAGACCATTAAGTTATGAATTGGATATTGATGAAGCCTCAATAGCAATCACAACATTACTTGTAGAAGAAATTGATAAGGAGTCTCCTCTTTTTGGAACATATGATGTTGTGAAATCTAAAGTTGAAATAGAATTGAAGATAACATCTATAATTAAGAGGAAAGACAAACTAGTGAAGAACATAAAGAAGAAATTTGGTGTAGATATTAAAGGAGGAGCAGATGTTGAAGAGGAGGAAGAAGAAGAAGATGAGAATGAAGAAGAAGAAGAGCAAAGGCAAGATCCTATGGAGTTAACCCAAGGCTTAGGAGAGGACAAGGAGGAAGGTGCTGAGGAAGAAGAAGCCAAGGAAGCACCTACACAAGTTAAGCAAAAGAAGAGAAAGGCTAAAACTCAGCCTCCACCTCAGTCCAAACATAAGAAGGTAACCACACCTACACAAGCCAAACTAAAGGCACTAGTAACAAGGGCTACCACAAGGGCATCTTCACAAAAGGCCAAAGAGGAAACAAAAGAGAAGAAAAAGGCCATTGAACAGACCATTGAAATGCCAAAGACAAGAAGAAAGTATGTGGCACAACTAGATACTGATGATGAGAATACTAAGACAAAGGATATCAGCCAATTCAGAGTGGTAAGTCATCCTCCCAAATCTGCTATAGATAAACTTTGTGAAAATATTAAGAATGTAGATTTGAATGATTTCAAAATCCTTGATTTCAATAAGCTAAGTAGAGAAGAGAAAAATAAAATAGAGGAATCTATATATGCCACGATGGCTGAATTTAAGAACACACCTCTAGAGGTAGACAATACCATGCCTAGGGAATTATATGAGATAATTGAAAATAAATGACATTATTGTCTAAAAATAGAGGAGATCAGAGAATCTACCCTAGCAGAAGTGATTCTTGACCTAACAAGAGATCAAATAACAAAGGCTACTAAGAAACATGGTGGAAAATTTTCACCTAAATATAGAGCCTTCATCATCCTACAAAATAAAATTGAGGATGTAGTGAATAAGTCCACACAATTGTGGAAGACAATATACAAGATAACTGATGACAAGGATGAAGAATCAAACAAGGTAGAGGCCAGTGCCAAGGAGAAGATAGAGGAAAAGAAAGTGGAAGAGAATCAAGAAGAAGAGAAGGAGGAAACAACAAAAAAAGGAGATGAAGAAAATAAAGGAGAAGAAGAAAAGAAAGAGGAAGAAGATAAGGAAAAAGGTGAGGAGGAAGACACACAAAAGGGAGAAGACATGGCAACAACTAAGCAACAACAACAAGAGGAACATCATGTGCAAGACACATAAATGCCACCTCCTAGCCTTTCTCATGTAACCATCACACCAGTAGACACAATAACTATCAAGGATGTTCCTGACACTTCTGCTCAAAACATCAATCCCCTAACTATAGAGAATCTCTCCAAGATCCTTCACCAATCCACTCTACAAGCACAATTATGCACAAATCTTGTATTAGTGAGTGTAGATGAGTTACAGAAGGTAGTAGTAGAACCAAAAAGAGACAAGGTGAAACCACAAGAACCACCTTTCACCTATATAGCTACTAGTACTCAAATTTTAATGCTTCCACCACCATCTTCAACAATTACAATAGCAACAAGTGACACCACTTAGAAGCTAAGCATAGAAGAAGGAAAGTTTGATGAGAAGAAGGATACATCAAAGGAAAAGGAGCAAGCCACTATTCAGACATTGGTAGAGCTACCAAAAATAAGCACTTCTACAAAAACCCTTCAGAAGTCAAGCACTAAAGCCATACCTTTGCAAATATCCACACCAAGCTCAAGTTCTACAAAGGTGACCAGGGTACTTCACTATGGAAACCCTAAGTTAGATGAAGACATAATCATACTTTCTTATGACTCAAAGACTATCACAATGAAGAAGATTACAAAGATGCAAGATGCATTAAATAGAAGGAGAAGATAATAAATACTTAGAAAAGAGTATAAATATAAGCAAGCACTACATGAGATTAAGGACATCTTTATGGATGCCTTCAACTTGCAATCACCAGATGAGTCAAAACCTATAATGGAACAATTATCAAATATAGTTGACCAGGTGACAAGTGAAGACCAAGACACCAATGTAAAACTTATGGAGTGGTCTAAGAGGAAGTTTCAAGGGAAAGTGAATGAGAAAATATCTAGTGGCATAGCACTTGCACAAGTTGAACTGGCCAAGCAGATTGAAAAAACTATACTTGAGAACATTTTCTCATTGTACAAAAAGATGTGTGATTTTTCCAATTTCACACAAGAGATAGGCCAAAGGATAATGATCTTGGAAAGAAATCTAAAGATTTCTAGCATGCAATTACCAAGAGATCTAGCTCGAAGTGAGAAGCATTTTGCCCAATCACTTCACACTCAAAGAAAGTTAGCTGCACTTACAAGTAAAGAGGCCAATATAAAGGCCAAATTGATGTAAATATAGTCCTCCATTACCCAACATTTGGAGGTCCTCCAAAAAGAACAAGTCTATGCTTAAAATGTCTTAAAGAAAGATCCTAATCTTTCTACACTTGATGGACTTGTACATCTTTCTACAGAGATTGACATTCAACATAAGTCACTTGAAATTGCTTTGGAAAGCTAGGATGTAGCTTTGAAAATCATAACGGAGGTAAACAATACTTTTTTGGCTAAATATGGTATTACTCCTTAGCACACTTTGACAGAAGTATCAAAAAAGGGGGAGATAGATATAATGTTTAAGGGGGAGAATACTAAGTATTCTAGTAATTACATTCTTTCATTCATTCTTTTGGAGAATAAAAAGGAAAAGATTGCAGATAGCCAAAAAGGGGGGAGATAAGACATAATGTGTAAATAGTGTGGGGAGGAAATAATATTTTGGGAGAGAAATGAATAAAACTTGCAAGTACAGTTAGAGCATAGCTCAACAAGTAGGTACAAGAAACAAAAACATGGCAAAGACAAGGAGTATCAGATACATTAGCACAAGAATTTTGGTTGGAAGAATAAAATGGCACAATCAACTCAGGGGGAGCTATAAGAATTTTAAGGTATATTATTCCTTACAAAATTTTAAACAATGTTTTGGAATTTTGTACATATTCAAAGTAGATTGGATAGGGTACTCATAAGGATAGATGAATAATGTCTAGTTAAGTGTTTTTGACACTCATGTCAAACGGGGAGATTGTTGGTCTTAAAATGGTTTTGACATTTCAGTTTCAACACACTTAACCACTTTCTACATTGAAGCTAAGTACACTATGTATGCTGAGCTATAGTATGTGCCGAGCCAAAATTCCAACAGGTGTTGAGTGACTTTAGATGTCAAGCATTATATAGGTGCCAAGTGATATATAGGTGCTGAGTCATAGTTGATGCCGAGAAAGTTAGAATGCTTCATGTGTTGAGTGAGTCAGAACTATGCATGTGCTGAGTAAGACAAAATGTAATAGGTTTCGACCAAACCAGGATCAAACATGTGTTGAGTACTAGTAGTCCAGTATTTGCCAAGTAACACAAAATCAACATATGAGTTTGTGCCTTCACAAACTCAGATGTAAACTGTTGTTTGAGCTGACATAGAAGGATTTCAAAGGATAATAAGGATAATAATGAATCTTTTATATTTCCTATGCAATCAACATGTAGCCAATAAGAAAAATGGAGAAGGCATGCAACCAATGAGAAAAATGCAAGGAATGAGTAGGAATTCAAGATTCAATATGGATCATAGATCCATACCTAACCCTAAGTCTATGAAGTCTTTATAAGAAGGCTTAGACCCCATGATTTCATGTTGCTGAATAGAAGTTAAGGAAGTTGCTAAGCAGATAGAAAAATTGCAGAATAGGGAAAACAAAAGGGGCATCAAGGACTTAGTGAATTGAGTAACAATTACATATCAAGTTGATCATAATAGTACAAGGGCCACAAATAGATAATAGATCTTAGAGGATCAAATTCAGAATGAGCAGAACTAGTGCCTAAAATCAACAATTGAAGATTGTAAGCAATCAGGTCAAAGATTTCTAATAATCTCTAGCAATTGTATTAGATAGTGAAAATCCTATGATAATAGGTTCGCTTAACAACTATTCTATAGATCTTTTGAAGAGGTGACTAAATCCTTTAACAAGGTGACACTTCATATAAAGTGTTTGAAATCCTTTAACTAGGTCACAGTGTAAATCCTTTAATAGGGTAGACCTTTAATAGGGTAGACCATTAGAAGTGGTCAAACATTATTGTTGTAGTGACTTTGTGGGTATCATCCCCACCCCAATTTTACCTTCTTATTCCTAGAGGGTTTTTGGGTTACCAAAATTCTGGTGTCATGTGTTGATGCATGTGTTTACTTTATGTTTATTTAATATGTTTGCATGTATACAATTTACTTTCAGTTATTTATTTTAAAGGATTTGAAAAGGTTAAAGTATGTTACTTCTAATTCACAACCTCCCCCCCCCCAATAGAATTACTCTTCCCATTTGAATATTCCAATACTTTGATTGTATGAAGAGTGTCATTGCTGATCAATACTTGTTTGCATATAATCTATGTGTTTTAGTTAGTTGTTGTTACCCAGAATTACTTGTAAATCTTAGAAGAATTATGACCAATCCTCTATAGGAGATGAATATTTTAATAGAATGTCATTGAATTAATTAAATGTGAAGGTAATATCAGGTCGTGAATCTTTTTTATCCCTCAAGTGCACTTGCCTTGGTTTTGTAGAGCCAAATGAGTAGAAAATTTGTATGATTTTGTTGAAGCTGGGTCCTAATCTAAAGACAATCTAGCTAATTATAGGGAGTAGCTAATCCTTAGGTTATTTTGATCTTCACTATCTTGGTATTAGGTATCTTATTACTTGGTAGTATAAAAACACCAACAATACCTTCTAACTTATCCCCAATTATTTTCTCAGGTGCATGGTTCCTTTTGACATAACTAAAAATTACATGTACTTTGGATTTAGATCATGTTTCACTTTCCTCACCATGATCTCCTACATCATGCCCAGGTCCCACTATTTATGACTCGAGTCTTTTAGACTTAGACTCGAGTTGCACTCGTTATAACTCAGTAGCTTCTAATTGCAACCCTAGTCCTTCAAACTATGATTTAGGTTACACTGGCTACAACTTGAGTGCTTTTGGAGATTTTGGGGAATCAGGAGGTGAAGTCTGTTGACTTCCAATTGGATTAGGTAATGTATTAGGTTCAAATTAAAGAAACTTTCTGTAGTCTTCAATTTTTGTGTTGCTCTCTTCTTCACTCTTTTCTACAAATTCATCAATTCTCACATGTGCACTTTCTATGATCTTATGAGTAGTTAGATTCAAACATTTGTATGCTTTACTTGTGTTTGAGTATCCAAGGAATATGCCTTCGTCAATTTTGACATCAAATTTTCCTTTCCTAGTCTCCTTCAAGGTATAACATTTTCTACCAAATCCTTTGAAGTAATTTACATGAGGTTTATAGCCATACCATAGCTCATAAGGAGTCTAATTTGAGTCTTTCTTTAGCTATACTCCATTTAAGATAAGAACTATTGTAATGATTACTTTCTTCCAATATTTGATTGCAATATTCTTTTATATCATCAATGTTCTTGCACAATCCATGATAGACCTATTCCTTCTTTCTACTATACCATTTTGTTGAGGTGTACCAGGTGCATATACCTACCTTTTGATTCTTTTTTAGTACAAAATTCACTAAATTCATCTGAGATGAATTCTCCTTCTCTATCTGACCTTAAACACTTTATTTTATTTCCTATTTATTTCTCAACTCTTGCAAGATACCACTTAAACTTTTGAAAAGCTTCAGACTTATCTTTTAGATACATTATTTTCATCATTCTAGAATAATCAACAACAAATAAAATGAAATAATTATATCCATTGTAGCTCTCTTTTCCAATAGGTCCACAAAGGTCAATATGAACTAACTCCAAGACTTCTTTAGAATGATAGTTCTTGCTTTTAAAACTTGTCTTGCCCATCCTACCAATTTGACAGTTCTTGCATATGCCCATGTTAGGTTTCCTCAGACTAGGAATGCCTTTCACTTTTTTTTTCTTATCTTGATTAGCTTATCAAATTTCACATGGCACAATATTTTATGCCATAACCAACTTTCTTCTACTTGAGTAATGAAACATTAACTTTTATTTAGATCTAGATAGAATAAGTTACCTTTTGTTTGATTACTAGACCCAACTAGATTTCCTTTTCCATCTAGTAGTCTGGCCTTCCCATTCATGAATTATACCTTGAATCCAATGTTATTCAACTATACCACACTCAGTGGATTATGCTTCGGTACTTCAACCTAGTAGGTATTATCACATCTGAGTTCATTGGTTAGTGAAATACAACATTTTCTTTTTATACAATAAGGTTCATTATTTCTAAATCTAACACTTCCAACATCATAGTGCTCCATATGTTCAAACTTTATTTTATCACTAGTCATATGATGAGAACAACCACTATCAATAATCCATGTATCATTTTTACTAACATGATAAATAAGTTCCATATTATCATCTTCATTATTTGATTCATATTTTAGAACAATATAAATGATTTCATCATCATCACTACTATCAAAATCTTTAGCCATGCAACAAGAGTGCTTACCTTTATCCTTGTAGTCTTTATAGTTTTTGAAATTCTTCTATCCTTTGTACTTGTTGCTTTTATTTTCTTCTTTGCCTTGTTTGTTTGGACACCTTGGAGCAATGTGACCAACTTCTTTACAAGAAAATTAGATTAAAAGAATTTTACCTTTTTTACTTTCCTTTTCCTTTGGGATATTTCCTTGCAAGGAGGGCTTCAATGACTTCCAGATCACTTGCATAATTGTCTTCTTCTTCACTTTTAGATTATTTAACTTTTGATTTTCCACGTTTCTTTTTGAGTGAAATCTTAGCTTCAAATTCATACTCAATGCTTTTAGAATTAGGAACATATTTGTTATAGTTTTCCAATTCAAAAGGTGTCATCCTTCCCACTAATGCATCCAAAGATATGTCATTCTTGGGATCACATCTCATTTCTTGAATAGCTGATACTCTAATTGCATAGATAGGAAGAAGAGTTCTGAGTACCTTTTTGACCACTATGACATCATCAATTTTTCCTCTAGAGGCTCTAATTATATTGACACTAGCTTTAATTCTTTCATTATATTTTGCAATGTTTTCATCCTCTCTCATCTTCATCTGATCAAACTAACCTCTTAAGCTTTCTTCCTTGGCTCTTCTCACATTATCATCACCTCCATAGATATGTTTTAACTTGAACCACATTTCATGAGCGGTAGCACAACCTTTGACATCATAAAATTCAACATAATTAAGAGTAGATGCAATGTCAATCATCATAATGTTATGATTCTTCTTTTCAACAGTCTCATCCATAGTCAAAGTTCTAGTAGGAGCTTTATACTTGGTATTCAAATATTTCAGACCTAAATCATTGATGGTTACCAGATGTAGCTTCATAAGTTCCTACCATGCTTCAAAGTTATCTTCTTTCAACTTGGGAATCTCTCTTCTATAAGGAATTTTGATCTTTAGCTTTAGCATGAACACAAGTGACACCAAGATTTAACATGGAAATCCAATTTGGGAAAAACCACCATTTTCCATTAGTTTTTATTTTTCACTCTTCTGAACTGAGCCCTATTAGGAGCCAACCCTATCAAAGGTTAAAAAAAAATGTTAGGTGTGACCCTATTAGAGGATTTAATCACCCTATAAGGAGTGGCCTTGTTAGAGGTATTTCGATACTTTAATCTAGAAATGTCACCTTGTTAGAGGATTTACAAATAGTTTTTAGGAAAACTCTATTAAGAGATTTGATTCACTACCAAAATGGTTTGAGAGTAACAATGATATGAACTAATTGCTGATCCAACTATATTATTGATTTCATATCACAATCCTATCTAAAATACTTGATCCTTCTTGATTGGATTAATGTTTGTAGCCCAACAAGGATGTTCTCCCTATCCTTCCAATTCAATTCCTCTAAGCATCTTCTTATCTTCCATACATTCTCACATATCTTCAATCCTCAAATTGACCTTATACTTATATCATATACATTGTCAAGTTAGCTTGAATACAACTTACAAAAATAATTCTTTATCTCTTCATTCTGCTAGAACCAACAAACAAATCCATTAAACTCAATATGCCAAAACAAGAAAATCCTTTGTTAGCTTACCTAGCTCACTAGACACTAACTTTGAAATTATTTTCCTGTGGTGACCAAGTGAACTCGGTTAACACTCCAATTTCATAAACTTCCATTAGTAACTGAGTGAGCTCAGTTAACACTAGTTTCATGCCAACTTTCCTTTGTTAATCAAGTGAGCTTGGTTAACACTGAATTTCTATGAACTTTTCTTTGGTGCCCAAGTCAACTCAATAGACAATGTCTTCTAAACTTGGTAAACACTAGAATGCTTGATAGACACATGAATCTATCTTCATCATCTGAGTGAGCTCTTAAGATACAGACAAGTAAAGATATGACATATTGTATGACATCAAAGGTAATATACAATTGATCAATTATTTTCAACAATTATGACTAAGAAGGCTTCTAAAAGATAAATGGTATCCAAAACTAAGATTACATTTCAAACTTGACCTCAACAAATACCCAGTGTTTGAATGTGCATCTTTAAGTAGGATGTAGAAACTATCCAATGCAATGCAAAAAATATCATATGTAATGCTCTACAAGTATAATGTGATGCCTAACAAATCAAATGCAATGTTTGGGAGGTCAAATGTGTTGCAACTCGTACCAAATGTGACACACTGCATGAAGTTTGTAGAAAAAAAAAGTTCTAGGCCTATATAAGAGGTCAATCTTAGTTTCAACCATCAAGAAGGTTTTATGACACCAACATACAACTAAAATACAAACTTTCCATTGAAGAATATCAAAAAAAAAATTTCAAGGTCATACACACTCAATTACATCAATGATCAATACAACCAAATAAATGAAAGAACTAGACTTACTTAATATCATCAATGTGCATTTGCATAAACTTAAACATAAACATAGGCATATGATAGAGCTATAAAAATAAATATGATACGAATGAGCTCATAAGCTCCAAGTCTCTATAGTTGGAAGAAGTTTGTGACGTGTTCACTATTCCCGAATAATAGTATAGTGTAACACACCCTACCATGAGAACACTCAGGGCCACCCCATTGTGATCATAAAGAGTAACCTTGAAAAAAGTGTAAGGAAAAAACAAAAGCAAGGAGTGGCCATACAAAAACTAAGCATATACATTATCTTACTAGATGACAAAAAGGTCCAATGCGATGCATAAAGATGCATACTAGAAACACACATAGATGACACTCAAGATGTGAACCAATGTCCCAAGCACAATCATAGAACCATGTATCATAACTTATCAAGGTGATACTCACAACTAAATGATATATACACAAGAGTACCAACCATAGGGAGTGTCTCCACCTAACAAATCAATATAATCATTTGGGGCTCAAGTAGTATCTACCTCAAGAACTGTTCATAAATATCATCTGGGGGATCAATGTACACCATCTACCTCTAGCAAAATTTTGTCATGTAGTCTAGGGGATCAATGGTCTCCATCATATACCTCAAGCACAAATCACTCATAATATTTTGGGAATTAATGGTCTCTACCATCTACCTCTTGCATGAGTCACTCATGAAATCTAAAAGATCAATTGTTTCCATATGTTACTAATTTATCTTGTTTAATGTTTATACCCAATTTTTATTATTATCTTATATTTTTAAGTAAACTCGATGTACCTACTACAACCACTTCTCAGGAAAGATTTGCATAAGGAGATTAACCCTTTGACTACTCAATGTACCTAGTCCAAGACTCAACATTTCATTATGAAGACCAACAAGAAACTTGCCAAAAAAGTCTTTGTCAACTTGGGCTACACCTATAGATAGAAAAAGGGACTTCATCAACTCATCTACATGTAGATGATATGGTCTAGGAATTGTCTACTTGGTCTACATGAGGATATAAACAAATGCATCATCATCATGGTATAGATCAAGGATAAAAACTAACATAATTGTCCATAAGAAATGAAGCAAGAATATATTCTCACATCAAAATCCACAAGGAACATGATAAAGTTAACTGGTCTCAACCTAAGAGTTCACTCAAACCTTAGCATGGGAGCATAGCTAAAGTACATGCCTCAATGAGTTCTCAAAATCTACATCCATATTTCACATGTGATATTTTCTGAATCTTGGAAGGTGACCCTATCAAAGACAATAAAAATAATAGTAAATGTAATGAAGGGAGGACATCTCAAATCCCTAATACTCCATATACAATTGAGTATAAATAATAAAAAAGACACATCAACAAATAGCTCAATTGACCACTATATAAACAATACAAATTCACATAAAATTCACAAAAGAACATCCTAGATCACAAGGTGGGCTTAGAAAAGATAGAAAACAATAATTAGAGGGTAAAACACTCCAAAATATTCCAAGAACCAATGATTGAGTGAATTCAATAAAATTCCAAATGCTAAACTACTTAATTAGACTTTTTTCCAAGAGTTTGGATTCCATTAATCCATTACATGTCTCATGGAGACATGAGGAAAGCTCACAAATCAAAAAAATACTAAATCCTAAATTTTGCCAAGATCCAACAAGATTAGAAAATTACCAATTTAGCATTAAATGGGAACTTTTAGATCAAGATATAAAACTACGTAGAATGTCTTATGACTATTGTAATTCCACAATCCTACTACAAACCAAGTACTAAATAAAATTAAGTTTTAAATTTTTGTTCAAATTGAAAAAAATTTACAATATGTGATAGTCAACAAGGCCTTGATTGAAAATGATAGTCAAATACCAAAGGAATTGTATGATATATTGGATGCAAGAAGATCAATAAATCGAGAGGAAGATGAGATAATTAGAGAGATTACATTAATAAACCTATGTGCAATCATAACTAACAAAGAAATAAAAAGTATCATTGAACAAGATAGAAATAAGTTTATGAGTAAAACAAGGAAAATAATCTTATGATTAGAGGAATTGATGAGGTCATGAATGAAATAGAGGAAACCTCAAAGAGTTCAAAGTTTTTATACCTTGTTGCAAATATCAATTTTTTTTATATCCTCAAAACTAAACTTGATCTTCTAGAACCAGAATCAGTATGCAAAGAACATTAACAAATAAAGTAAACATTCACAAACCAAAAACTAAATTCACATATATGCTTAGACAAAGAAAGAGAACAAGAAGTGCAAACCTCACAAGAGAAAACACTCCATGCTTTCTTGATTCTGTAGATGTGTCCTTTTGCTGTGGATGTATGCTCAAGATGCTCAAAAGCTGCTTCAATGGAGATGGGTAATGGAAAATTGGTAGCTTTTTGAGCTCTCAATTTGGCATTATAAGGGTATGGTTGATGACTTTGGTTCTCAAAATAGCATGGTAACTTTAGCTCAAAAATTGTTGATGAAATGGCTTGGGATGGGATTCAATTTATAGGCTAAGGGGTAGAGGGATGGAGGGCTTAGATGCAAGGATGGATGAAGGCTTAAGGAGGGCTAAGATGAACTCAAAGGGGAGCACATGGATTGTGCTTGTTTAGCACCAATGGGAAGGTGACACTTGTCACAAGGAGGATGAGTGTGAGAGGGTAGGGTAAAGGGTTGGTTAAAGTCATGATCAGTGGGGTTGAGTATGTAAGAGGGATGCAAGAGGAATGAGTGTGGAAGAGGGAAGAGTGTGTAAGATGGATGTAAGAGTCATGAGTGGGCTTGTAAGAGTCTTTATGTTTTGTAAGAGCACTCATGACTTAATGGTTGGGTTTTTTTGAGGGGAGACTTTGGTTTGGATTAGGAAAGTCTTAAACTTGTTTAAGTAATGTGACAACATTAGGGGGTGGATTAGGCTTGGGTTTAGGATTAGCTTAGGGATGTTAGAGATGTGCAAGTGGATGGCATTAATGAGGGTGGGTGAGTTAGTGGCTAAGCTTGGTTAGTATGGGTGGATGGGGGTGGATTAGGCTAAATGGAGGATTAGAGATAGGTTAGGGGTTTTTGAATTTGAGGATTTCATTTATCAAATAGATTAATTTAATAAATGGGGATTTTTGGAATTAGATAGGAGAAAAGGATTTAATTGATAAATAATAGATTATTTGATTTATCAATTAGGACTATAGATGATTAATTAAATTAATCAACTAGGGGATGACAAAGGATTAATTAAATAGAAATTTAATTAATAATGCCTTTTTAGATAACTAAATAGGATTACTAAAATAGTGTAATCAAATTTAGGTGTCTACATTTTGCCCCTCTTTGACATAGTGTTAAGACAACACTATTTCAAAGAAGTTTGAATGAAGACGACACGAGGAAGATGTTTTAGCAACAAGGTTGCCCCAGTCTCGGATAAGAAGAGGAGAGACTAGACTTAGATGATGCCCCCTCAAGAAGGCGGCAGGGAGAGAAATGAGGGTCGACAACTTCTTGTACTTTTCAAGAGGCACAATAGTAAAGTAAGCTTAAGACTTTCCAGGATTGGGGGGGGGGGAGGATGGAGGAGCGGAGCGCTATAAAAGGAATCCATGGTAGGGAGATGGATGATAGAATGATAAAGCTGATGCAACAGGATTTCAAAGAATCAGATTGGCGGAAGATGGGTTTCGGAGATCCCTAGGACTAGGATTGTGGATCTCGAAAGATGAGGCTTGGTGGATTGATTTGATTGGTGGATCCCTAAAGCTAAGCGTGAGGAGTGATTCAAAGAGATACTGATGCATAAGCTGGGGTAGGAGCGACAGATGTAGGATATGGATGGGGGGATAATGGAGATGAAGGGAATCCATTGAAGCTTTTTGAGCGTGGGGATACTTCAAAGAGAAGTACCACCATGTAGTTGAGCACTAGATTTGCTATAAGACTGTTGGTTAATTGCCAGGGTTACCAAGAACATCAAGGCCTTTTTACCAACCGTCCAGAGGACTGATGAACTGACTCAAAACAAACACATAAGGATTGCCCCAGTATCACACATGAATCCCAGAGGAAGCAGCGTGAAAACGACACTAGGTAACCCACAAGCAGAAAAAGAAAACAAGCAAAAGAATTGATCAAGACCTTACGCTCTAATTGCCCCATTCGCAGCATACCATGATATGGAAGATCATGGCAACCTTGAGGAGGGAACAAGGAGATTGCTTGGAAAAGATACTTCAAGACCCAAAAGGGAAGATCCCAAATCAAAAGAAAGTGAAAATCCAAAAGAGAATTGTTTGCCAACGAGATGGGTAGGTCGAGGTACTAACGGACCAAGATTAGACATGAGGAAAGCTATATCCTGCAAGGACCTTTCGGAGAGCACCTAAGCTGATGGATTGGGATGAGTGATGCATCTGGCAAGCTGAACTAAGAAGGATAACACTTTGGTGATAGGAGATCTAGCTAAAGGATGCATTGGAATATCTAACCAAGGTGTGCGATGTGTGCAAGATGTTGACCAAGGATGAACTAACACGAAAGCCGGATAGATACAATGATACTAAGCTAAAGAGGATGTACAAGCTGACAGACCAAGATATGTTACAAATGTACAAGTTTGCTCATGTTTTGGTTTTTTGTGAGATGGAAATGTTTGTGAAGGATGGGGTGTCTATAATAGTTGATAGGTGGATAGGTAGATGGTTTGTGAAAAGCTTAAGGAAAATGGGATTCTGTGTGCACATGTGATAGGATACAAGCTAGGATACAAGATCATTTACAAGATGGAATATGGTACAATCTTTGGACAAGATTCGAATATATACAAGGTATGGTACAAGATTTATAAGGTATAATACAAACTTTGGTACAAGATTTACAAGTTGTACAGGAGGTATATACAAGCTCCATCAGATTTTGGATATTTGATTGGAACACCAAGGGAACAAGCAGGTGTTTTATGGGATGTTGGGTGGATGGATGAGGGATAGGATAGTGATAGATAATGGATTAGTCTTTAGCACACAAGGTGCCTGAATTACCAAGTTTTCACCAAGGTACCTATCCAAGGCGCTTGAATTGCCAAGTTTTCACCATTGGACGCTTATTTCTCTTTACTATTTTTTTCTTGTATTTTTCAAAAGCTGGGTATACCAAGGATCTTCAAGCATAGAACTTCTTGAGATGAATGATGTTAGTGGGATCATTCAAGAGTTCTCCTTCTGGTGTAGATAATTGATAGGCTCCAGAGCCAAAGGAGGCAGTAACCACATAGGGACCAAGCCATGTAGGTTCAAACTTGCCTTTCTTTTCTCGATCTGCTTGGACTTTCATATTTTCTTTGAGGACCATGTCACCTGGCTGAAAGTGTCGTGGGAGCACCTTCTTGTTGAAATTCCTTTTGAGATGAGTTTGATAGACTGTGAGATGGTCATAGGCTTGTTGTCTCTTCTCGTCTAAGAGATCTAGCTGGGTGAGTCGAGCTACTCTGTATTCTTCATCTGAGATTTTCCCTCGCAAAGATATGCGTAGTGAGGGAAGTTCAACTTCTATAGGTAATACCGCTTCGGCACCATAGACTAGGGAGTATGGAGTTGTGCCTGTGGATGTACGAAAGGAAGTTCGATAGGCCCATAGAGCCGGATTTATTTGAAGGTGCCAATCACGGCCGAAATCATTGACAACTTTCTTTAGGATTTTGAGGAGGGTTTTATTAGTTGCCTCTGCCTGGCCGTTACCTTGTGGAAATATGGGCTAGAAAAGAAATGATGGATGCGGAGGGAAGTGCATAATTCTTCCATGTTGAGATTTTCAAAGTTACCTCTGTGGTCAGTGAAGATGGTGGATGGGATGCCGAAGCGGCAAACAATGTGGTACAAGATGAACTTGGAGACTTGAACTCCTGTAGCTGAGACTAGGGGGACTGCTTCCACCCACTTAGTGAAATAGTCTGTAGCTGTTATTATCCATTTATGTCCATCAGATGAGAGAGGGGTGATAGTTCCAACTAGATCAAGGCCCCAACAAGCGAAAGGCCAAGGTGGTGCAATAGGCTGTAGATCCTGTGCTGAAGCGTGCACAAGATTTGCATGCTGCTGACATGGGAGACACTTTCTGAAAAAGTCACAAGAGTCTTCTTCAATGGTAGGCCAATAGTAGCCTGCTCTAAGGATTTGTCGTGCTAGGACAATACCACTCGTGTGGGCACCAAAAAGTCCAGAATGTACTTCTTTTAATGCCATCACGGCCTCATATTCATCTAAACATCAAAAGAGAGTATCGTGATAACCCCGACGATATAGGGTATTGGCTATGATAACACAGCGGGATGGTTTTCGGATGAGGTTCTGGCGTTGGGTACGTGTGAGGTGAGGGGATATGATACCATCGTTAAGGTAAGCGTGAATTTCATGGTACCAAGGGGATTGGGGACCAACCAAGATACAAACACGGTTTGAATCCTCATTCGCATAGGCAGGTGTGAGGAGCTGCTCAACTAAAAACTCATACTGCGTAGCTTCTTGGGGAATTTCCAAGAGCGAGCTGATAGTGGCCATGGCATCTGCTGCCTTGTTCTGCATTCGAGGCACTTGTGTAAACTGAAGCTTTGTAAAATGCTGGGTCAGCTGATCAACTAGCTCTTTGTAGGGTAATAGCTTTTCATCTTTAGTTTGATATTCATTTAAGACTAGTTTGATGATGAGTTGGGAATGACCAAAGACTTGTAACTCAGTGATATTCCATTCTGCAGCTATCTTTAATCCTGCTACAAGAGCTTCATATTCTGCTATATTGTTGGTGCTAGGGAATTGTAGCTTGAAGGCTTTTGGAATGTAATCTCCTTGAGGTGTAACTAATAATATTCCTGCCCCTGATCTATGAGAGGTGTATGAGCCATCAAAATAAAGCTTCCATGGGGGCTGTTCTTCAATTAGGTAGATATGCTCATCTGGAAATTTTGTGAGCAAAGGATATGCATCTACTAGAGGTGCATCAGCTAGGTGATCTGCTATAGCTTGCCCTTTGACTGCCTTTCTGTCCACATACTGGATGTCAAACTCACTTAGTAGCATAACCCATTTGGCCAAACGGCCTGTAAGTGCTATTCTGGAGAGCATATACTTGAGAGGGTCAATCTTGGAGACTAGTTGGATGGTATGACTTAGCATGTAGTGGCAAAGCTTTTGAGTTGAGAAAAAAACTGCCAAACAAGCTTTTTCCATAGGAGTGTAATTGATTTCATAACCAACTAGGGTTCTACTGATATAGTAGATGGATCTCTCTCTGATATAATCATCATGTTGTGCTAGAAGTGCCCCTAAAGCAGTAGGTGTTGCTGATATATACAAGATCAAGGGACAACCAGGAACTGGTGGAACCAAGATAGGGGGATTGGTGAGATACTGCTTGAGCTGATCGAAGCTGCGCTGACATAAAAGATCCCACTTGAAGTTCTCATTCTTCTTTAGCAAGTGTGAAAATGGTGTACACTTATCTGCAAGTTGGGAGATGAAGCGCCGAACAGATTGAAGTTTCCCCTGAAGAGAGCGAAGCTGTCGCAGTGTCTGGGGAGGAGGCATGTTTAAGATAGCCTTGACCTTTTTGGGGTCGATCTCTATACCTCATTTAGAAACTATGAATCCTAGAAGCTTGCCAAATGTGACCCCAAAGACACACTTCTTGGGATTTAGCATGAGATGATACTGGGCCAACCTATCAAAGACTTTCTCCAGGTCAGCAAGATGATCCATGAAGGTGTGAGATTTGACTAGGATATCGTCCACATAATCCTCCAAAATGCTATGGATAAGATCATGGAAAATGGCTGTCATAGCTCTTTGATAGGTAGCCCCAGCATTCTTTAGGCCAAAAGGCATCATGGTGTAGCAAAAGGTTCCCCAAGGGGTAGTGAATGCTGTCTTATGCTGGTCCTCTTCTGCAATCTTGATCTGATTATACCCAGAAAATCCATCCATAAGGGACAAAATTTCATGTCCAGCTGTAAGATCTACAATCATATCTATGTTGGGCAAGGGAAAATCATCCTTTGGACAAGCTTTGTTAAGATCTCTAAAATTAGTGCAGATTGTGATGTCACCGGAAGGCTTAGTGATAGGGACCATGTTGGAGATCCATTCTGAGTAGTCAATAGGTCAGATAACCTTAGCAGCTAACATTCTTTCTAGTTCAGCTTTGACTAGTAATGCCACCTTGGGGTGCATTTTTCTAAGCTTTTGTCTGACGGGCTTGATCTTTGGATCGACTGCAAGATGATGAACTACAAGCTTTGGATCAAGTCCTGGCATGTCCTGATATGACCATGCAAATCGGCCAATGTTCTCTTGTAAAACCTCAAAGAGGAGGTCAGCTTGGTCTTGTGATAGGGATGCAGCAATGTGAACAATTCTAGGGATCTCTGAAGAACCAATGTTGACTTCTCTAGTATCCTCTATTAGAATAGAAGACACCTCTGGTCGATTATCTTGAGGAGGCAATACTAAATCCTCATGTTCTACTTGTGGCTCTGGATTTTCTTGCTGAGGGGTTCTCTTCACTGCCTTAGCTAGTCCCGAATTTACCTTAGTTCTAGTTTTGGGTGTATCGAAACTAGGTTGGGGATTTTCTCCAAAATACCCCTTGGGATCTAGCTTGTAGATGTAGGCAGAATCTGGCTTTGTCTTCTTATGAGGAGTTTCGGCTCCCATGAATCTTATAAGTGCTTCCTCTGATGCAAACTCATCAATATGTATGACACTTGGTTGGTCCCAATCTATGAGTTGTGGATGAGCAAGTGGTAGGTCAATGAGATGGATGGATAGTTCTCGGAGAACAGAGTCTCCTAGGAAGATTTGGTTTGGGATATCGTCGTAGGCTCTCTTTTCAACTTCCTCAGGAATGTCTTCGATTTCGACAAGGTCGCGGTGGATGTTCGAAAAAGCGTGACCATTCTCGTTGGTGCCCCCAGTTGTGGGTATGCCAAAGCCAAGACCTAACTTTATTTCCCAATCATGTGCTTCGATGGGACATTGCATGCCCCTTTCTTCTGGTCCTAGTCCACCTCCTTGATAGTTCCATTTTTCAGTGACAAGCTTATGTTGTTTGGGATACTTCTTGCTGAAGTGATCAAGGCGTGCTTGATTTCTTGGAGGTGCATCCTTATGTAGCCAATTGTTGATATCTGGAGTGAGCTCCTCATGAAGAGGGGTTTTTGAGGACACAAAGGTGGTTGGGCCAAACTGTTTGTATCGAGGAGGTAGAATCTCCTTAGCTTTGTGATATGTTGGCCGTCCATGGGTATGTGGATCAAGTGGGATTGCTCTGACAGCAAATGCATCTGATAGACTATATTCTCCACATCCTTTGTTGTTGATCTTTATAGTAGATAGGGTGGAGGCAAGGATGGTTTCTACGTCATTACAAGTGTGGGATGAGCTGGCGATGGCTGTGCCGATGTCTATTCCAGGGCAATGGTTTGTATATGAAGCTTCAACCGCATTGCAGTAAGCAAAGGGTTCTGGATCGGCATGGATGGTTACCTCAGTGCCTTGATGCAGAAATTTGATGCACTGATGGTAGGTGGATGGAATGGCCTTCATAGCATGAATCCATGGGCGACCGAGGAGGATGTTAAATGGTAGGTTTAGATCAACAACATGGCAAACTGTCTCTTGAATGACTGGCCCAACCTTGATTGGTAGCAAAATAGTCCCTTCTGTGGTCCTTTCCAAGTTGTCATAAGCTTTGATGGTGATAACCTCACTGATCATATCTGCCTCAGTATACCCAGCTTGTTTTATGAATTTTAGGGTGCAAATTTTCAAGGCTGATCCATTATCTATCATTACTCTTTTCACGGCAATATTGGATACCATGATGGCTATGCGAAGCGGAAGGGTGTGATCTTGCTCAACCGCGGGTATGTCGGTGGGTTTGAAAGATAGGGCACATGAGGATGAAAAGTGTCCAACAAGATTATGAGAATCAGTAGCATTGATATCAGAAGGGACATGGGATTCTATGAGAGCACTGTCAAGGATGTCTTTGTACACAGGACTAGTGCAGAGAAGGTCTAAAATGGATATTTGGGCTGGCATGTTCCCAAGGTGTTCCAAGATATTGTACCAGCTTTTTGATGGAGCTGATGGTGTTGATGAAACTGGTGGGCCTGCGATGTTAAATCGCGCTCTTCGAGTGGTGACTGCACACTCATTGTCTGGTCCTCGGATATTGATAACATTGACAGAAGGTTCTTTCTCAGATATACAACCTATAAGGCTACCATAGTCTATATAGGATGAAGTGTGGTCATTGTTCTTCCCATGCTGTTGGTTTGGCTGGCGGTTGTTGGTGTTGTTTTGGATAGGTGCTTTTCCAGGATTTTGGTTGTTGTGTGGAGGAAAAGCATTTTGATAAATCTGTAAGCCTGCATTGGGAGAGGTTTGGGCACCAACAATGATTTCCTTCCAATCAATGAGGTCTTGCACATAGTCTTTTAGTTTCATGCATCTGAGGGTGGTGTGACCGTTTACCCTATGGAACTTGCAATACTCATTGTCCTTGTACCATGCAGCTTTGGATTGGCTTGGATCAATTTGCTGGGTAGGAGGAAATTTGATGAGGTTTTCCTTACCCAATTTCTCAAAAATAACATCCAATGGCTCACCAAGGGGTGTATAGTTTCTAGGTGCAGGTTGGAATCTGGGCTTTTGCCCTGCAGCTACATTGATGGCATTAGCTTGATTGTTAGACCCTTGAAAGTTAGGTCTTGTATTGTGGTTTTGATAGCTTTGGTTATTTCGTTGTTGGTAATTGGTAGCTTGTTAGTTGTTTGTTTGATATGGTGGGTTAGACTGGTTTTGAGAAGGACCAACGATATTCACATGTCTGGTGTCAGTAACCCCATCTGTTGCAACATGCTTGTTTTTGTTCCAATACCTAGACCTGTCATTGGAATGTGATTGATTTTGGTTGGCCTCTTTGTAGATCTTTACCACACCATCTTTGATGAGTCTTTTCTTAAGGATCATTCCTTTCTCTTTGATATCCTTATAGGTCTGCAAATAGTTCATGGTCATGTGGTGAGCCAAGCTGGGATGTGCATTATCAATAAACATTTTCACCACATGGCGTTCTGGCAAGGTGCAGGATATGCGGGTGGTAAGGGTTTGCCATCTTTGCAGGTATTCGGCAAGGCTTTCTCCACCTTTTTGCTTGGTGTGGACAAGATCAACTATTGATAGCTCTGTTTCAACAAGATGGGCATATTGGGCTACAAATGCCTCAGATAATTCAGCAAAGTTTTTAATTGTGCCATAGGGGATTCTATAAAACCATTCAAGAGCTGGTCCAGCCAAGCTTTTGGGAAAAAGGTGCAAGAGGAAGACATCATTGTATGCCACGTCCTGGCAATGCATGTAAAATTATTTGATATGTGTGACAGGGTCTCCTTTTCCTCTGAATTTGTCAAATTTAGGTACCTCAAAGTGTTTTGGAAATGGTGTCGTGGTAATGGCTCTGTCAAATGGGTAAGGACACACATTCTCAAACTTGAATGTCTTTGGATCATTCCCTTCTTGGATGGCTTTCAGAGCTGTCTTCATTTGCTCCCACTCTGAATTGATAGGTGATGGTTGGGGTGCCCCCAATGTAGGAGTGCCTTGAGGTAGGTATGTGCTGGATGGGGCCATTGAATATGGATGGTTATGAGGGATTTGCTGATAGGGATTGTACATTGTTTGGGCAGCTGCATGGTGGATGACGGGTTGTTGAGGGGGAGGTGGCGCATATTGCTGCACGTGTTGCGAGGCTTGCTGTTGATATGGGATTTGAGGTTGGGATTGAGGAACATAAGCTGGTTGTGGGGTAAATGGATTGCTTTGTGGAGGTAAGGTATAAAGTGGTTGTGAGGCTTGGGGAAAGGATCGGAGGGCTTGTGGGGTTTGACCAATGTATGTGGGTTGTGCCCTCATTTGGGATGGCATCTGCAAATAATTGGTGGTTGGCTGGGGTGGTGGATTACCTCCTAGAAGTGGCATTGAAAAGTAGTTGGTAATTGGAGGTAATGGATTAGTTGGTGGTGGAGGTGGTGGGAATTGAAAGCTTGGGAATGGAACTGATGGGGTTTGATAGCTTTGTGGCTGGATTTGGAAGCTTGGTATAGTGGTGGTGGGAGCTGGGGTCACTTGGGAGCTTGGTAGAAGATTGGCAGTAGCTTGTGGGATTTGATAGCTTTGTGGAGTGAAGGTAGTAGCTTGTGGATTTGTGGCTGGTGGTATTGAGCTCCCAAGACCTAATGGAAATGATGGGATTGTGCTTTGGGCTGTGGTGAACAAGCTGGGGGCGATGAAAGGTTGATTACTTGGCCCCATGGGTGGCATCCCTGTTGTATATTGCTGAGATTGGCCAAAGATGCTAGCACTGATTTGGGAGATGGGTGGATTGGGAAGGCTAGGTTGGGGAGCAACAACAATAGTGAAGGGGGTGAACGGTGAGGTGTTTTGGGTAAAGGGGGTTTGGAGCGGAGAGGTATGAACCAAGGATGGAGTGGTGGTGGCTGGGTTGGCTTGCGGCATGGAGATTTCAACTTGGGTGGATGATGGTATGTTTGGGTCTGTTGGGTCATATGGATTGGCTGGAGGCTCTTCTTTTGGAATAAATTGAGGATAATTTGGATCATAAGAGCCTATGGGTGGTGGCAGCTGCCCAAACAATGGGTGAGATGGATCTGATAATGGAGGGGGTCTTCCAAAGTCAAAGGTTCCTACATTGTCCCTTCAAAAATTAGCCATGATTGTCTCTTTGTTTTTGTCTATAATGGCATTTAC
Source organism: Cupressus sempervirens (assembly GCA_028749045.1). Taxonomy (NCBI): domain Eukaryota; kingdom Viridiplantae; phylum Streptophyta; class Pinopsida; order Cupressales; family Cupressaceae; genus Cupressus; species Cupressus sempervirens. The sequence goes on along the minus strand of CM053788.1, from coordinate 139,662,597 downwards.
CAATACTGCATTTCCTGGTTGGTTCATGAAAGCTTCAATGTCAGTAGGTGATGGTATAGCTGGCTCTGGGCTGAAGGATGGCTGAGAGCTCAAGGGGGGTGAGGCTGTTCGATCTAAATGATAGGGCTCCATTGTTTCTTTCTTCTTGGCTAAGCGAGTGACGGGTGGCATGAAAAATGCTCCTAGGGATGAGATGTAATAATGCTGATGGATGCAAAAAGGGGGAAGGCTTTTCTATGCAAATGATTTGCTAGGTTGAGGCAAAGCTATATGACAAAACCTAAGGAGGATTGGGTTGGGGATTCTAACTTCAAAGATATGTTGTCAAAGCACAAAAGGTCTTCTTTCCTATGTGCAAGCTTGGTGGTGATTGTGTCAACTTAAGGATAGACTAATGATCCTTTAGGAAGAACATGAGATTGACCACTTGCAAATCCCAACCTTTAGCTCAAGGTGATGAGGGATAACAAGTGACAAAGCTAGATTACCCTAGACAAAGCTCTGTCAAAGGGATAACCTTGGTGAGATTGGTGGATTTGGAAGATTTTAGGAATGGCAAACTTTTAGCAAGGTGACAACAATTTTGAAAGCTTAGATGTGCAGATTTTCGATTACTAGCTAGATGGTATGATTCTAAATGAGATGGATGAGCTAATAATGCTTAAGGGGATAACCTAAGATGGCTGGCTTTTCTACAAAGATGACTCTAGAGTGAAGCTTTTCCAAGAAGATGTGGAGAAACAAGGGTGTCTAATCATAGAAATCATGCCTAGTTGGTAAGGCATAAGCAGGATTAACTCCTGGATGTTGGCTAAATTTGATGGTGCGCTCTAACCAGGCCTCTTAAAGTGCTTCGTCGGTAGCTTTGTCCTCTACTTTGTGGAGTTTGGAAATTTGTGGGCTTGGTGTTATTTCTTTTCTCTTGGCTGAAAGTTCTTGGTATGCTAGAGATGGCTTGAGTTTGACCTTGTGAAACTTCTGTTTGGGTTTGGGTTGTTCCGACATAAATTCCTGAATTTGCTTGGCTTTGGGAAAAATCTCAGTTGTTTTTCTTCAACTTGTTCAACTTCCAAAATAGGCAGTGACTACGCTAAGTGTGCCCTAAGCTAGGATTGACCAAGTTTGGAAAACATTCATTCAACAAGTAAAATAAAAACAAGCAATAGATAGGAACACCCAGATAGAAGTTTGTGGTTCTCAGAATGTGATACTTGCGCCAAGGAGTGTGTATGTTCTACAAATGTTTCAATCAGTCACTCCAAACACATTAACATCCTAGATGGTTTTTTGCAAGGCTGACAATTGGTTTAGCTAGGGAGTCCTCGATATACGCAAGGTACGTGAGGCCCAAATCCGTAGATGAGACCAAAAGGATGTCACACAGCCGAGAGGAACGGTAACCCACTTCTCCTCTTTCACTTTTCAAGGGTATAAAGTTCCTTGAGGCTTAGCCCGAATGACAAAATCTTGATCCCAAGAGAGGTGTCTTTCGATTCACCTCCCGATTCTTATACTCCGCCGGAGCGTTGGAGTTAAGGTCGTCCAAGGGGTGATGAAATCCCCAAGCAGGCCTCCTAAAAAGAAACAAGGTTTTGGATCCTAATCTTATGCACCCAAGATGGCCTCGAAAGACGACAAGGGGAGAGAAGACTCGGATGACCTTGGGCTAAAAAACACGCTTGTTCTTTTACCAACTGACTCTTATGTGTGCTAATCTAGACTTTGAAAGCACTCATGTTTAAGAGACAATTTTCAATTCCAACTTGAAGCGCCAACAAAAGTAAATCGATCGAAGAATGCAAACAATAAGAAGAGTTAGGGTCAACAAAAGCAAACTCACGCGCCCGGAGGCCCTCCACGTCAAGTATCGATTAATTTTCTTTAAGGCATTCAAGATTGAGTGTGAGTTTGTTTTAAGCCCAAAACAAAAGTGTGTGAGATTCGATTTCAAGCGCGCGCCCAGAGGCTCTCCACGTCAGTTGTTGTTCAATTTTAGTGCCCAAACTTGAAGTGTGATCGATTTAATCTAGAGTTTTGACCATTTAAGAATTTTGATAAAGTTAAAGCAAACGTTCAAAGACCAAGTGAGTGAGTTAGATTGTGGAACATTTAACACCTTTTTCAAGTAGACCCATCCCCATAAATGGCGCTGAGATTGCAACCAATGGTTAATATTTGATGGGTGATTAGAAAAGAGGTGAGTCCAAGGAACTACTCAAATTGATTTTTGTAAATTTGTATTTTAACTTAACAAAGTTTCTTAAATGTCCAAAAATCAAACTTTACCTAGATTGCATGTGAAAAAGAGATTTGTAATGGTTAATTGATCCTTGGCATTCAAGATTGGATTTTTTTGTTTTAAGCATGCATTCCAAAGAAAGTTGATTTTAACCCATGACATTCAAGAGTGTGTTTTTGAGCAACATTCATTCAATGAAAAATGTGTTTAACCATTCAAGTTCATTTTTTTTTTTTAGCAACATGCATTCAAAGACAAATGGTTAAACATTCAAGTTCATTTTTTAGCAACATAAAAACCTGCAAGAAACATGGTTAATGGTTCCATATGTGCTCCAACCTGCAATGAGACAAAAAAAAAAAAAAAAAGCAATTTTAGTTAGTTAGCCAAAATCTTCAAAAATGAGAGCTTAACTATGGGAAAATTTTTTAAAACTTTTTTTGTTGTTTTTTCTACGCGTAAAAATGCTTAAAATGGTCTAAATTAGAGAACACAGTCTGCCAAAATACAAAGACGTTGAACTACAGAGGCACCAAAATATGAAGAGGACAAAACAGATTTGCAGCACAGAACACAGGTGACAAGCAGAGATGTCAATTTTCGCAGACGCGGATTTTCGCAGACGTCGATTTTCGCAGACGCGGATTTTTGTAGATGTCGATTTGCGCAGACGCGGATTTTCGCCGATGTCAATTTTCATAGATGCGGATTTTTGCAGAAGTTGATTTTCATAGACAGAATAGGTTGCAGACGCCAAAACTGCACCAAAAAAAGCTAAAAAATGCAATTTTTTTTTTTTTAGATGGTATTTCTTCTTCCTAAGTGCGTTCTTTAACCTGCAAAAACAAGCAAAACACCCTCACAACACACTCAAACAACAGCAAACATTAGATGGTTAGAAAAATGACATATAGATGAAAATAGATGATTAAATGACCCATAGTGGGGTCCCACCGGGCGTGCCAAAATGTAGAACCAGAATCAGTATGCAAAGAACATTAAAAAATAAAGTAAACATTCACAAACCAAAAACTAAATTCACATATATGCTTAGACAAAGAAAGAGAACAAGAAGTGCAAACCTCACAAGAGAAAACACTCCATGCTTTCTTGATTCTGTAGATGTGTCCTTTTGCTGTGGATGTATGCTCAAGATGCTCAAAAGCTGCTTCAATGGAGATGGGTAATGGCAAATTGGTAGCTTTGTGAGCTCTCAATTTGGCATTATAAGGGTATGGTTGATGGCTTTGGTTCTCAAAATAGCATGGTAACTTTAGCTCAAAAATTGTTGATGAAATGGCTTGGGATGGGATTCAATTTATAGGCTAAGGGGTAGAGGGATGGAGGGCTTAGATGCAAGGATGGATGAAGGCTTAAGGAGGGCTAAGATGCACTCAAAGGGGAGCACATGGATTGTGCTTGTTTAGCACCAATGGGAAGGTGACACTTGTCACAAGGAGGATGAGTGTGAGAGGGTAGGGTAAAGGGTTGGTTAAAGTCATGATGAGTGGGGTTGAGTATGTAAGAGGGATGTAAGAGGAATGAGTGTGGAAGAGGGAAGAGTGTGTAAGATGGATGTAAGAGTCATGAGTGGGCTTGTAAGAGTCTTTATGTTTTGTAAGAGCACTCATGACTTAGTGGTTGGGTTTTTTTGAGGGGAGACTTTGGTTTGGATTAGGAAAGTCTTAAACTTGTTTAAGGAATGTGACAACATTAGGGGGTGGATTAGGCTTGGGTTTAGGATTAGCTTAGGGATGTTAGAGATGTGCAAGTGGATGGCATTAATGAGGGTGGGTGAGTTAGTGGCTAAGCTTGGTTAGTATGGGTGGATGGGGTGGATTAGGCTAAATGGAGGATTAGAGATAGGTTAGGGGTTTTTGAATTTGAGGATTTCATTTATCAAATAGATTTATTTAATAAATGGGGATTTTTGGAATTAGATAGGAGAAAAGGATTTAATTGATAAATAATAGATTATTTGATTTATCAATTAGGACTATAGATGATTAATTAAATTAATCAACTAGGGGATGACAAAGGATTAATTAAATAGAAATTTAATTAATAATGCCTTTTTAGATAACTAAATAGGATTACTAAAATAGTGTAATCAAATTTAGGTGTCTACAGATCTTGTAGTTAAGTTTTATTAGTAGGCTCATATATCCAAAGTGAACCTCTAGGGAAGAATTTATAATTTTTTGAGATCAAATGACTAGATTATCAAAAAGAATAAGTTTCCAAAAATAGAAACTCTGCATTGAGATAATCCTTGTTGAAAAATCAAATAATATTTTTGGGTAATGTAAGAATTTTTTTACACTTACGATGCTCTTGCATTAGTTTCCATCAATGCCAATGGAGGATATTGTTTGATAGAGATGCTATATTATAGATTGCATGTTGTTATTGATGACAAAGCTACATCTTTTCTAAGGTCTCTTAGCTTCATTGATGGTTACCAAAGGTCTAAAGGAAAACATGACTAAGTCTAGAAAAACAAAAATAATGAGCAGGCTCTAAGAAAAACTATTTCCTTTTCACATGTTCAAGATTGATTGACTAGCATAACAAAATTTGCAAGACCATTTGAATTATCCTTTTTCATGAGTTGACTTACATACATGCTAGACAATCAAATCTCAATCCTTAGATTGAGCACACACCTAACCCATACACTAATTCTCTTACTTGATTTTATGGGTGGAACTCATACACCATAGTTTTATATACAATTTATCCCTTTTCTTTCTCTCATCTATCTATCTTGGATCCTGCACTGCTACATAAATTAATTAGCTTGTATCATCCAATATTGTCATGATCTTTCTTCTATGGTTCTATAACATAATACACTTTTTTAGTTGAGTAGATCACATGGAGTTTTATTTTATCTTTGATATGTTCTCTTTCTTGTTTTAAGTGATCATTGGTGCTCTTGTAATAGCTTTCTAAGAAATATGTTAGTGGTTGAGACATTTTCTCTACTAAGGTCTCTTCAAATAGTTCACTTGGAATCTTAGTAAGATCTAAGCTAATATTTCCACTTTTTATGTCTCTTCATATGGATGTTTGAGTTAAGATCCTTAGTTTGGGGGCTTTTTCCCTTAAACTTAGTGATATTTTATCTCCTTGCAAATTTTCCATGATTTTCATCTTCCTCTCTCTTTCTACTTGTTTACCATGAGCATGAGGTAGATTCATACTCTTGCTAAAGTTGGTGCTAAATGTATCATCCTAAAATGTAACCACACTAATTAGGCATTCATTTTTAGCCATATTTTAATATGTATGGGTTCCCACATTGATTTCATATCCTTATAACACTTATGCATTCCTCAAATTAACATTATGAGTTGAAAAAATGAGAATGATTATGACTTCTAAAAATGATTTACCATTTTTTCACCTATCACATAATTCATCTTCAACTTAAGACCTATGTATGCATTTTTGGATTTTAGAAAATTTCCTAATTTTTTGGAAGCATATATTTTTCACACCCTTTTTAGCACACTCTCCAGAGTTTTAGGAAATCTTTGTAAAAATAATACATGAACAAGCTTAACCAAGTTGGCCTCGTCCTAGAGCATTGGATGTAAGTTGGTTGTGGACCTAATACAAGGGATTTTCTTCTAGATCTTTAATTGAGGTCATCAATGGAAAATTAAATTAAAGGAGGAAATCCTAACTCTCAAATGCTCAAAGTATACAACTAAGTGAAAACAATATAAAAGACACAATAACAAATAGCTCAATTGATCACTATGCTAACAATACAAATTTGCAAAACAACTTGCTAGAACACAAGGTAGGATCAACAAAGATATACAATAATAATTTGAAGAAAAATCACTCCAGAATACTTCAAGCACCAAAGATCACATGAAATCAATAAGAGTTCCAAATTTTGAAACCAGTTAATTAGAAATTTTACCAAGATTTTGGATTCCATGAATCTAGTACACATCTCAGGGAGACATGAAGAAAGCTCATAAATCTAAAAAACACTTAAATCTAGAATTTTGGCAAAATCCAACAAGACAATAAAATTAACAATTTAGCATCAAATGGGAACTTTTAGATTAGGATATAAAACTCTATAGAATGTCCTATGACTATTGTAGTTCTACAATCCTACTACAAAATAAGTACTAAATATAGTTAAGTTTGGAATTTTAGTTCAAAGTCCAAAAATATTACAATATGTGATAGTCAACAAGGCCTTGATTGAAAGTGATAGTCAAATACCTAAGGAACTCTATGATATATTGGATGGAAGAAGATCAAAAAATTGAGAGGAAGATAAGATAATCAGAGAGATTGCATTGATAAATTTTTGTGAAATCATAATAAAAATAAAAATAAAAAGTATCATTAAACAAGATAAATACAAGTTTGTGAGTAAAAAAAGGAAAAATAAGCTTATTATTAGAAGTACTGAAGAGGTTGTAAATGAAATAGAGGAACTGTCAAAGAGTTCAAAGTTTTGGTACCTTGTTGCCAATATGAGATATTTTTGATATCTTAAAAACTAGATTTGATCGTGTAATGAAACTTTACTAGTAGGCTATTATATCCATAGTGAACCTTTAGGGAATAATTTAAAATGTTTTGAGCTCCAATGACCAAATTATCAAAACTATTAAGTTTCCATAAATAGAAACTCTGAATTGAGATAACCCTTGTTGACAAATCTGTTGGAAAAATATTCAATGCTCCTCTTAGGATTCATGAAAAGGGATTAATTTCCTCTTGTGTACTATAAATTGAGTGGTTGTATCAAACACAAATGGATCAGTCTTTTTTTGCAATGAAAAATCCCACTCTAACAAGTGGTATTAGAGCTTGGTCACAAGTTCAAATCCTCAAACATTAGGGTAACATTGAGGGGGATATTGTTGGAAAAATGTTCAATACTCCCCTTAGGATTCATGACAATGGCTTAACCATCTACTATGTACTATATAAATTGAGTGGTTATATCAAACACTAAAAGATCAGTCTTTTGGTGCAATGACAACTCCACTCTAACAAAATCAGAAAATATTTTTGGGTAATGTAAGATTTCCCTTACACTTAGGATGCTCTTATATCAATTTCCATCAATGCTAAAGGGGGAAATTTTTTGCAAGAGACACTATATTATAAATTTCATGTTGTTATTGATGAGGATAATAAATGTTTCCTAAGATCTCTTAGCTCCATTGATGGTTACCAAAGGTCTAAAGGAAAAAATCACTAAGTATAGAAAAACAAAAACAATTAGTAGGATCTAGGAAATTCTCTTTCCTTTTCACATGTTCAAGATTGATTTACTATCATAACAAAATTATCAAGACCATTTGATTTATCCTTTTTCACTAGTTGACTTGTACATACTAGACCATCAAATCATGGCACATATCCTAAGTGCACACATTTGGCTCTTCGATTGACTGTTGTTCTTTTCTAGACACTAATAATCTTACTATCTTTAATGGGTAAAACTAGTACAACATAATTTTATGGAACATTTCCCCATTTTATTTCTCTTGAATATCTATCTTAGATACCCTAGTGCAACAATAATTAACTAGCTTGTATCATAAAATATTATCTTGATCTCTCTTATATGGTTCCATTACATAATAGACCTTTTTTATTTGACTAGATCATGGAGTTTATTTTATCTTTGATGTCTTACATTTCTCATTTGAATTTAACATTGGTGCCCTTGTAATATATTTCTAAGAAAGATGCTAGTGGTTGAGACATTTTCTCTATCAAGGTCTCTTCAAATAGTTGACTTGGAATCTTAGTAAGCTCTAAGATAATATTGCCATTCTCTATGTCTCTTCATATGGATGTTTGAGTTAATACCCTTAGTTTTGGGGCTTGTGTCCTTAAACTTAGTGATATTTTATCTCCTTGAAATTTTTCCATGATCTTCATTTTCCTCTCTCTTTATGTTTTTTTACCATGAGCATGAGGCATATTTGTACTCTTGCTAAAGTGGGCACTAAATGCATCATACTAAAAATTAACCACACTTATTAGGTACTCAGTTTTAGCCACATTTTAATCTGTATGGGTTCCCACATTGATTTCATATCCTTATAGCACTTATGCATTCCCCAAATCAACATTATTAGTTCAAAAATTGAGAATGATTATGAGCTCTAAGAATGATTCACCATTTCCACCAATGACATAATTTATCTTTCACTTAAGACCTATGTATGAATTTTTGGATTTTATAAATTTTCCTATCTTTTGGAAGACTATATTTTTCACACCCCTTTTAGCACACTCTCCAAAGTTTTAGGAAATCTTTTTAAAAATAATGCATGAACAAGGTTGGCCAAGTTGGCTTTGTCCTAGAGAATCATGTGTAAGTTATTTGTGGATCCAATGCAAGGTTTTTTCTTCTAGATCTTGAGTTCATCCATGGAAAATTTGAGACCTTAAATGTGTATAAAAGGAGACCCTTTCCTCTTATTTTTATCCATCCATTATTGCAATCACACCCATGAAATATATCATATATCTATTGTTCATTCAAGATTACATGTGTAGGAATCCATTATCAAGTATTCAAGTTCAAGGAAGTCATGATGAGCCATTGATAATTTCAAATCTCCATTATTTCATGCATTTAGGGTATTTCTTTCCATAGATTTAACTTCTTTCCCCATTGGAGGTCAAGTAAAGGCATATGTAATCAATGGATGAGACTTACATTCATCCATCAAGTATTCTTCTTCTTCTATTTCTTTCTTATTTCATCATTGTGGAAAACTACAAAATCCATCATTCAAGGGTTTGTCTTTTTTATGTAGTCCAAACTATTGCATCAATATGTGTGATCACATCCAAAGAGACATTGTATTATCGAGGTATACAATGATTTATGTTTTAGGTATAGATTTCATTTCATCTTTCCTTATGCAATTTCCATTTCAATTTCAAATTCAATTCTTAAAGAGGTGTTTGATCCCTCTTGACAATATTTCCCCCTTCTTTCATATATAAATGAAGTGATAGAAAATTTAGATCCAGAATCAAGAGTCTTAGAATCAATTGTAGACACCTTAAAAAATTATTAGTATAAGAATTTAGAGGACAAGGTCAAAATCTTGTAACATTTTACACGACAAGGCTATCAAGTTTGGCCTTGTCCTCTAGGGCTAAAATTTTCATAGAGAATAGTTACAAACATCAAAAGCCCAATTCAAGAATTTTACCTAATTTTCACATTGTTTAAATTGTCAACTTCATATCCGAAGGTCAACAACCCTCTTATTTTAAATGCGAGTTTATTCCTTATATTTTCCTCTTGTGATTACTTTTATACATTAGATATTAATTTCTTCCATTATAATAGAGAGAGAGAGAGAGAGAGAGAGAGAGAGAGAGAGAGAGAGAGAGAGAGAGAGAGAGAGGGAGAGGGAGAGGGAGGGGGGAGAGGGAGGGAGAGGAGGGAGAGGAGAGAGAGAGAGAGAGAGAGAGAGAGAGAGAGAGAGAGAGAGAGAGAGAGAGAGAGAGAGAGAGAGAGATTAATTATATCACGTAATCACAACATATTTAATACAAAATACCCAAATCCTCATTTTACCAAGATCTTGCATTAGCATCCCTTCACCCTTTATACTAATAAGATCAATTTAAGGGTAGGTTTGTATTATAATGCATAATAGGACCTTGGTGAGTAATCTACATCCTAGAATTGTATACCATTCTCTATTAGGCACCTACTACTCAATATTTTATCAATATTACCTTCATCTAATCTCACCTTTACAATAGCTAAATCAAGTGTCTTGGGTTGATGCATACATATGTCTATTGCAATACAACCATTGAGGCCTTGAATATACTGAACTAACATGGGATTATCAAGAATATAACTACAATATTATCTTAAGATAAAGAACCTATGCTTGTATTGATTGACTATTATAGTCCCCTATTAGAGATCATGATAACCAATAACATGTGCCTCTCTATACTAAGTGGAAAGGAAATTTTCACATAATAACTTCTCAAATATCTCCCAAGGAATGGTCAAAATAGTTCTAACTAAATCTTATTCTCCTCTATTCACCACAAGTATATGTGAAAATCCCAAGGTACATACTAATACACTAAGCTCTAATGCTTCTCCAATAACCAAGTTTTTTCCTTAGTACACTACCTGTACCATCAAATATGGGTGGACAAGACCTCATAAGTACACTCATACTCTCTCCTCTCCTCACACTCTCCATACTCATAATTTTAAAACCACATGGTGAGATTCCTCCTATGAAGGCCCCAACTAAGTAATAATCTCATGTAGTGACTACACTAACTATGGATTCCCATCATTACCACCCTCACCCTCTCTATGATCTTATTGTTGATTCTCATGTTTCTCTTCCTCTTAGTGATCCTCTTCTTGATATTCATCCTCATGGAAATCCTCTTCATGGTCATCTTGATGATCATTCTGCTAACCATATCTACACCTAGGAGGCATACTTCAAAGAAATAAGAGATGGGTCAAAACCACATATAACAAGCACAATAAGCTATGATAATACAAGAGAGAGAAATGATAACCATCATTGAATATAAAAGCTATGCATCACCCATGCCAAACATAGTGGAGAATAACAAAAAGATCCCAACATATGAACATAGTTCTCTAGTACTAGATGTAGGACCCTACTAAGGAACCCTTGAAACAAAGGGTTAAAAATGAAATAAATAATTATTTTTGCAACATGGAATGAACATCACTTAACAATATGTTAGGATTAAACCAAAGACATAAATAACAATTATATGCAAATATAACCAATAACAAAAAATAATAGATCACATAGAAAATAACACAAGGCACCAAGATTTAATGTGGTTCACCCAATCCCTGGGCTACGTCCACCAAACAACAAGTCTAATATTTTATGATCTAGTGATTACAACCTGATTACAATTTGTAATCCCTTATAGCTCAATACTCTACAAGAACCAATTTCGCATCACACTTTATGAAACAATCCCTAATCCTAAGTCCTTTTATAGAAGTATTTTAACTACTTTAGGATTATAATTAATAATTACATGTTGGCTCAAAATCTAATAGGGCTCCATTTTTTTTTTGGGGGTGATGCCTCGAACCCTAAAGAATTTATGAAGTATGTACAGTACTTTCCTGATCAATCTCCACAATCTAACAATCTCCCACTTGGGGACTAATTAGGCTCCACACTAAACAACAATTTCCTGCTTGGAGACTGATCCTATAGCAATACCACTATCACATGGGGCTCCCACTAGATCAAAACCACCCTGGACTCTACTATTCTTTTATTCATATTCAGTCTAGAAGACCAACATAAGCTAAAGAGGAATTTATCTTCTCCCTTGTTACTACATCTGTCAACATATCTACTGGATTATCATTGGTATGTATCTTCTCCAGCTTTAACTGTCCATCCTCCAAAACTAACCAAATGAAATGGTACCACAACTATATGTGTTTGGTCTTTAAATGTAGAGCTGAATTCTTTGCAAGATGAATGACACTCTGACTATCTATGAACAAATAATTATCCTTCTGAGGATGTCCCAATTCTTGCAAGAAGAATTGAAGCCATATCATCTCCTTGGCTACCTCTTTAGAAGCTACATACTCTACCTCTATAGTGGATAATGCATTAACCTTTTGTAACCTAGAAACCCAGCTCACGACTGCCCCACCAACATTAAAGATGTAACTTATAGTACTCCACCTAGTATCAATATCCCCTACTAAATCTGAGTTAATATAGCCTTGTAAATTAGTAGTAGAGCCCCCAAAGTGTAAACACTTATTGGATGTTCCTCTCAAATATCTAAGAATTCATTTGACTACATTCCAATGCTCAATTCCTGGATGACTCATATACCTAATAACAACTCCCACTGCATGTGCAATATCTAGCCTAGTACATACCATAGCATACATCAAGCTTCCTACAACTGAAGCATAGGGTACCTTGGACATCTTATCCTCCTCTTCATGTGTCTTGGGACACATCTCCTTAGTCAATTTCAAATGACTTGGTAAAGGTGTGTTGACAACTTTAGCATTCTCCATAGAGAAATGTTGCAACACCTTCTCAACATAATCAGTCCGAGATAGCATCAATATTCTATTTTTCCTATCTCTACAAATCTTCATACCAAGGATTTGTTTTGCTACCCCCAAATCCTTCATAGAAAATGCATGTGCTAATTGGCTTTTTAACCCCTTAATGTGATCCATGTTAGACCCAACTACAAGCATATCATCAACATATAAACATAAAATAATGTAGCTATCATCTTCAACCTCTTAAAGTAGACAAAATGATCTAAATGACATTTATTGTATCCATGCTCATGCATAAAACTATCAAATTTCAGATACCATTGCCGAGGTGCTTGCTTCAAGCCATATAAACTTTTCTTCAATTTACACACTAAGTTCTCCTTACCTTTGACCGCAGATCCCTGTGGCTAAGCCGTATACATCTCTTCATCCAAATTACCATGAAGGAAGGTTTTTTTAACATCTAACTACTCTAAATGCAAATCTTCAGTAGCCATTAGACTTAAAATAGTACATATAGAAGTCATTTTAACAATAGGAGAAAATATCTAATCAAAATCAATTCTCTTTTTTTGTACAACACCCTTTACAACTAACCTGGCTTTAAATCTTTTCTTACCTCCATCCTCTTCTTTTAACATGTAAACCCACTTATTTTGTAAAGCCTTTTTACCTACAAGTAACTTGCACAAATCCCATGTCTTATTATTTAGCAAAGAGTCAATTTCATCTTTCATTGTAGACTCCCACTGAATCTTAGTATCCACATGCATAGCTTCATCATAACTTTCAAGTTCACTAGCATCAGTAAGTAAAATAGAATACAAAGAGGGAGAAAATCTTTGTGGAGGTCTAAGTTGCCTTGTTGACCGTGTAACATTCACTGGTGTGTGTGGTATTTGTTGTTGCGGTTGTTGCACATCATAAGGAATGGCTGGAACATCAACTTTTGGAGTATCATCCAACACTACATAATCATCTTCTTTCTTTTCATGTTGTTGTAATAGATCTTTGTACAACATTTTCTCATTGAATATGACATCCCTGCTTCTTACAATTTTATGATTTTCAAAATCCCAAAACCTATAACCAAACTCATTAATGACATATCCAACAAATACACATTTCTTTGACTTAGCTTCCAGCTTGGTTCTATTTTTAGAATCTATGTGAGAAAATGCTTCAAAATTGAAGGTTTTGAGAAAAGAATAACTCACCTTCTTACCAATCCATGCCTCCTCTGGAATACCATAGCCCAAAGGAGTAGAGGGACCTCTATTAATGAAATATATAATAGTATTGATAGCCTCAACCCACACATGTAAGGGCAACCCAACATTCAACCTCATGCTCCTTGCACATTCTATTATAGTCCTGTTCATGTGTTCAACCACTCCATTTTCTTGTGGAATCCTTGGAACAATTTTTTGTATATGAATACCATTAGTGGAGCAATAATCTTCAAATTCATGACTGTAATACTCACCACCATTATCAGATCTGAGACATTTTATTTTTTTACCAGTCTCATTTTCAACCAAGCATTTCCATTTCTTAAAAGTTTGATATACATCAGATTTATGTCTAAGGAAATAAATCCATACTTTTCTAGTTGCATCATCAATACATGTAACATAGTAATGAGAGCCACCAAGGGAAGATACTTGAGCTAGTCCCCATACATCAGTATGCACAAGCTCTAATTTCTCACTTTTATTTTCCTTCCTAGTCTTTGCAAAACTCACTCTCTTTTGTTTTCCATACACACAAATTTCACAAAAATTCATATTAACACATTTCAGACCTAGTAAAACTTTCTTTGAATGAATTAATTTCATACCTTTCTCATTCATGTGCCCAAGTTTGTTGTGCCACAACACTGTATCAGAATCTACAACAACTATTTGTTTTCCTTGCTCAACTGCAACAATTATTCTTGAACATTCATTTTTCTTTGAAACAATTAAAGTAGAAGGAACAATATGACCTATACAAACATATAGGGTGCCTAATTTCCCTTTTTCTACTACAAGAGAACCTTTTGAAACCTTCCAATTTTTATCATTAAAAGTAACTACACAACCCTCATTATCGAGTTGCCCTGCTGAAATTAAATTCCTACTCAGCCTTGGAACATGTCTTACCTCATGTAGTAGCTAATGATTCTGATTCTACAACTTAATCTTAATTTTTCCCTTTCCAACAATCTAACATGGTTCATTATCCCCCAAATAAACAAGCCCAAAATCCCCTTGGACATAATCAATGAAATAACCTCTATGAGGTGTAGCATGAAATGAAGCACCAGAATCTACAACCCAGGAATCATCAACACTTTCTAAAGAAAAAAGAAAAGCATCCTCTTTAGATTTGTTACTTACCACATTTGCCTCCTTGTCTCCATCTAATTTATCTCCTTTATTTTTCTTTTGATTCCAACAATCTTTCTTTTTGTGCCCTAGTTTCCCATAGTACCAGCAGCCATTCGGTCCTCTCAATCGATACCTCCTCCCCTTTGACTTTCCTCTTGATTTCCCACACTTTCTAAAATTACTTCCTCTCTCAGTCATTCTGCTCCTACTTTGTGCATTTAAAGCACTTCCTAATGTAGATCCACCTAAGGTTTTCCTACGAGTTTCCTCACTCAAAATAACACTGAACACATCATCATAGTTTAGGGTACTAGATCCAGGAACATAATTACTCACAGCCATTACCAAGCCATTCTAGCTTTCAGGCAAAGAACACAAAATCAAGAAAGCCCTAATTTCTTCTTCAAAATGGATACCCATAGAAGATAATTGACTAGTAATACTGTTAAACTCATTTAAATGATCTATAATAGATCCATCTTTTACCATTTTCATATTAAATAAATGCTTCATGAGAAATACCTTCTTTGAAGCAAAAGGCTTTTCATACAGTGTCACTAGGGTTTTCATCAATTCTTTTGTCATCTTTTTTTTTGTAATATTAAATGCCATTGATGGTTCCAGGCATAATCAAATGATTCCAAGTGCCTTTTTGTCCAAAAAATCACATTCATCATTTGACATACATCCCCGATTCTTGGCTTTGCCTTCCAATGACTTCCATAAATTCTTTTGATATAGATAGTCTTCTATTTTCATCTTCCATAACTAGAAGTTCTACCCATTAAACCTATCAACCCTTAGCTTACCCTCATCTACCATTGCTCCCACTCAACCGTGAGACTCCCACTCAACCGTGAAACTTTCTTGTAGAGAATAACTAAAAAACAACTAGTCTCTAATACCACTTGTTAAGATTAAACCACAGACATAAATAACAATTACATGCAAATATAACCAATAACAAACAAAAAAAGATCACATAGAAAAGAACACAAGGCACCAAGATTTAACTTGGTTCACCAAATCCCTAGGCTACATCCACCAAACAACAAGTCCAATATTTTATGATCCAATGATTACAACTTGATTACAATCTGTAATCCCTTATAGCTCAATACCACTGCAATAACCAATTTTGCATCACACCTTATGAAATAATCCCTAACCCTAAGCCCTTTTATACAAGTATTTTAACTACTTTAGTGTTATAATTAATAATTTATGGAGTATTTACAATACTTTCCTAATCAGTCACCACAATCTAACACAATATACATCAAATATCATAAACATAATAAAGATACAATATGTGAGATAATACATTACAATCATCTCACAATCACAAATAGGTGAAATAGTTCATAAGTACTTCTAAAGTTTCCAATAAAACCAAAATACATACTAAAAAATAGAACACATGTTCACAAGTCTTTAGTACCAGGATTCATACACCATCCATAAATCAAAAGAGGCTAAGCCACAAAGTTTTGACTAGTAAACAATGAGGAGACTAATTTATCTCTATATTCATTTATTTATGTTCATCTTAAATCCTAAAGTAATTATTCCTAACATGGTAAATGATACATATTAATTTATAGTTATTCACATGCATAACATCCAAGAATAACAAACATATGATTACAAAAGCATTGACAAGACATTAAACTTTGAATACTAAATGGGAAAGAACATTTGATGCAAATAAAAATATCATAGCCATCAATCTAGGCATAGACACCAGTTCACATAAACATTGATATTGACTAGAGGACTTATAATACAAGTCTCAAAATAATGAGTTATAAATTTCAATCCAAGCTATGGAAATGTTGATCCATGCAAATATTGAATCACTAAGAAATGCTAATTCATAAAACTGGCTAAAAATACAAAGGTACGATGGATGGAACTTATGAAATCACCAATGCACAGATGGGAAAATCATAGCTCCACACATGCAAATACTAGATAGCATAGATCGATGTCAAGATCTCTTGATTTAAATTAAATGCATCATCTAAATTCTTAAAGGAAACTAATATAAATACCAAGAATATTAGTTCATGAATATGTATATACATATACCAATGATACATGGTATGAAGGATATACAATGAACAATTGATGATCCAAATGAATATAGTTGGAGAAATCTTGTCACATGTATATTGGTCCCAAAAAATGGTAAAGCAAAATGAAACCCTACCAAGTAGAACCTTTAAGCCCAACCCACCATGCTTGTAGAGATAATAACCCAACCACATACACATGGTAGCTGAATATACCAATAAAGCTACACTCATGTCAAACAAAATCCTGTTGGATACAATTATTTAGTTGTGTGTTGTCTTTGATGTTACACAAATGTCATATCAGTTATCAGTCAGTGTCTATCGATCTCAGTTGATCAGCAAGGCAAAAGATAGAGTCTACTGAGCTTAGAAGGTTAGCAAAGAGAATTACAGTTTCTATCGAGCTCACTTTGGTGTCAAAGGATTCTGAGATAGAGCCTAGTGTTAACCAAGCTACCAAGGTTAAAAAAGGAAAGTTACTTTCTACTAAGATCACAAGGTCAGTGAAGGAAAATCAATTCTTATCGAGTTCACTTGGTCCCCAAAGGAGCAATGTTTACTGAGCTTCACTTGGTTAACACTGGAAATCATTTCTAGAGCATTGTTTACTGAACTGGGTCAGCCAATGAAGGATTTCATTGTTTTGGGGAATAAATTTTATTTGTTTAATGTAATGTTTGTAGCCAATTGATGTATGGTTTATTGGTAAATGTAACTTGTAATTGAGTCAACTTAAAAATCTATAATGTATAAATAAAAGATCAAGTTGTGTTTTCAAGAGTATGAATGGATGTATGTATGAGAAAGTATGCAAGTGAGTCGATTGTGAAGAATAAGTGTGAGGAAATTTTGATGAAGCATCATATATCCTTGAGGAGTAGCAGAGCTAGATTCAATAAGTCAGGATCCATTGAAGCATAGAAGAGATCTATATCAGCAAAGTTCAGTTGCATCTCATTTAGGTCATTTATTATTACTTTCTCATCATTGTAGCATTATTTCCTAAATCTCTTAACAAAGTTGGTCTAACGACCATTTTGTAAATCCTCTAACAAGGCAGACAATTTAACTAAATTGTTCTAAAGTCCTCTAGCAAGCCCACTCCTAATAGGGTGATTAAATTCTTTAATGAGGTCACACCTAATAGTGTGTTTTGTAACCTTTAACAGGGTTGGCTCCTAATGGGGCTCACTTCAGAAGAGTAAAAATTGGTAGCTAGTTACTTGGTGGTTTTTCCCATATTGGGTTTCCATGTTAAATTTGGTCTCTTCTGTTCATGTTATTTTCTTTTGTATGCATGTTAATAATTGTGAATGCTTAAAGTTCAGTAACAAGTTAATCTACTGAGTTACAACATTTTTTTATAGCAACTAAGTGAAAACAATAATTAAGTTTTAAGACATCTAAGGGATTTGTGGATTTTTTTTGTGGTAATTGGTTCACCCCCCCCCCCCCCCCCCCCCCCTTAGTTACTCCATCTATAATTTCAACAACTAGTATCAGAGCATTTGGTGCTTGCAGGAATGATTTCAAGGATCTAAGCTAAAGATTAGGATTTCTTACAAGAGGGAAATTCCAAGACTTAACATGGATAAATTTTCAGCATGGCAAGGTCTCATGAGACTCCATCTGGATGAGGCATATGTAATTCCTTCTGGTACATTATTTGCTAATGATATTGCTGAGAAAAAGACTCATAACATCATGATGATAGACATTGCATTTTCCTTAAGCTATGAAGAATTTGATGATGTCAAGGATTGCAAAACTACATTTGAAATGTGGAACAAGCTAAAAGAAATCTACGGAGGAGATGACAATGTAAGAAGAGCCAAAGTAGAAAGTTTAAAAGGACAATTTGATTAGATGAGGATGAGAGAGGATGAAAAATTTGCAAAATATGTTGAAAGAGTCAAAGCAAGTGTTAGCACAATCAAAGCTTCTGGAGGAGATATCAAGGAGGAAATAGTTATAAGTAAAGTTCTTAGAACATTGCTTCCCATTTATGCAATTAGAGTTTCTACAATTCAAGAAAGATGATGTGAAGCAAATCATAAGATAAATTTAGAGGCTATAGTTGGAAGATTAACTGCATTTGAGCTAGACAACTATGATAACTATGTTCCAGCCACCATGAATATTGAATCAACATTTGAAGCCAAGCTTTCACCCAAGGAGAAAGGCAAGAAGATAAATGATTCTTAGTCAGATAGTGAAGAAGAATCAGAATAGAGTTGTAACAGTGATCTTGAGGTGGTTGAAGCCCTTCTAGTAGGGAAATGGAAATACAAAGGTAAGGTTCCTCTAATCTATTTTTCATGTTAGAAAATTGGACATATTGCTACTAGGTGCCCAAATAAGCACAAAAATGATGAGAAGAAAGATCACAAGTGCAAGGGCAAGGAAGAATTCAAATCATTCAAGGACAAAGGTAAGAAAACATGTTTCATGACTAAGGATTCTAATGATTCTGATGATGAAGAAGATGAAATTTTGTACATTGTTGTAAAAGATGAATTTGACAATGATGAGGAAATGACACTTATTTCTCATGTGAGAAAAAAAGATACATGGATTATAGATAGTGGTTGCTCTCATCAGTGATAAAACTAATTTTGAACATTTTGAAGACTATGATGGTGGTAGTGTGAGATTTGGTAATAATGAACCTTGTTGCATAAAAGGAAGAGGAAGAATCTCACTAACCAAAGAGCTTGTATGTGATAATGCATATTGGGTAGAAGGACTAAAACACAATTTGTTGAGTGTGGCACAATTACTCAATATTATATTCAAAGTGGAATTCATGCATGGAAAAGCAAGACTGCTGGATAACAAAGGAAAGCTGATTGGATTAGGCACTCAAACAAAAGGTAACTTGTTCTATCTTGAACTTGGTGAATGTTCATGTTTTATTGCTCAAGTTGAAGAAAGTTGGTTATGGAATAGGAGGTTATGTCATGTGAACTTTGATAACTTGGTGAAAATAAGTAAATTTAGGAAAGTAAGTGGCATTTCTAATATAAAGAAACTTGAGGTTGGTCTATGCAAGAATTGTCAAATTGGTAAGATGGGAAAGACTAGCTTCAAAAGTAAATACTATTAGTTTGAAGAAGTTTTAGAAATTGTGCATACTGATTTGTGTGGACCTATTAGAATTGAAAGCTATACTAGTGAAAAGTTCTTCATTCCTTTTGTTGATGATTACTAAAGAATGATGACTGTCATGTACCTGAGAGAGAAGTCAAAAGTATTTGAGAAGTTCAAATAGTATTTGGCCAGAATTGAGAAGGAAATAGGCAAAAGATTGAAATGCTTGAGGTCAAAAATAGGTGGTGAGTTCATTTCACATGAGTTCAATAACTTTTGCATTGAAAGAGGGATCAAAAGACAAGTATCAACCCTTAGAACTCCTAAGCATAATGGAATAGCTAAAAGAAGGAATAGATCTATCATGGACTGTGCAAGAACCTTTATGATTGAAAAGAACATTGCTATCAAATATTGGAAGGAAGCTATCAACACTGTAGTTCATACCTTCAATTGAGTACAGTTGAAGAAGGACTCATTCAAAACACCCTATGAGTTATGGTATGGCTATAAACCTAATGTAAGCTATCTAAAAGTATTTGGAAGCAAATGTTACATTTTGAAAGAATCTAGAAAAGGTAAATTTGATGTGAAATGTGATGAAGGAATATTTTTGGGATATTCTTGCAAAAGTAAAGCATATAGATGTTTGAACTTGTCTACTCACAAAGTCATAGAAAGTGCACATGTTAAAGTTGACGAGTTTGTAGGAAGACCTGAAGAAGAAAGCAAAAGGGAATAAGAAGATTACAAGAGATTTGTTTTCATTGAACTTGATACAGTGCCAGATACACTTGCCAGTGAGAAATCTTCTACTCCCAAGTCTTTAGTAACTGAGTTGCAGGAAGTTCAAACCAAGCTACAGGAACTCGAGTCACATTCTGATGCTATCAAGCCAATGCCTACTGAGTATGGAGGGCTTGAGTAGTAAAAAAAATAGCTAGAACCTGAAGCTAAAATGCAAGAAGATGAGAATGCAAAGCATTCAAAAGGCAAGGAACCTATATTAGCTAAGTATGTTAGGAGACCTCATACACTAGATTATATCATTAGACACAAATATGAAGGAACTATGACAAGAAGTAAGTTGAAAGGCACTTGTTTACTTGCTTATTTTGAACCTAGAAGTGTCAAAGATGCATTAGAAAATGAAAGTTGGATTGAGGCTATGAATGAAGAGATAGAGAAGATAGAGAAAAACAAAACATGGACTCTTGTACCCAGGCCTAAAGACAAAAATGTGATTGGAACTAAGTGGGTATTCAGAAATAAGTTGAATGAAGATGGTAAGGTATCAAGGAACAAAGCTAGACTGGTATGCAAAGGATACTCTCAAGAAGAAAGAATAGACTATGGAGAGACTTTTCCTCCTATTAAAAGATTGGAAGGTGTTAGGACCTTACTTGCATATGCTACATATAAAGGATTTAAGGTTTATCAGATGGATGTCAAGTTAGCATTTCTCAATGGTAAACTAGATGAGGAGGTTTATATTGAGCAGCTTGAAGGTTTTGTTGATCTAGGCAAGAAGGATATGGTCTACAAATTACACAAAGTATTGTATGGTCTGAAACAAGCCCCTAGAGCATGGTATGAAAGATTGCATAACTATCTTATTTAGATTGGTTTTCAGAGAACTAATGATAATAGTAGCTTGTATATCAAGAAATGACTAGATAATAAGATTGTTTTGGCATAAATATTTGTGGATGATACTTTGTTCACAGGAAATGATGATCTTTGCAAAGATTTTTTAGAATAAATGAACAAGGAATTTGAAATGTCAATGTTTGGTGAGATCAAATTCTTTGTTGGTCTTCAAATTCAGCAAAATGAGAATGGCATCTATATCACTCAATCTAAATATATCAAGGAAATAGTGAAAAAGTTTGGTATGGAAGACTACAAACCAGTTGGGACTCCTATGTGTACTGGATTGAAACTTACCAAGGATGATAAATCAAAGAAAGTGGATCAGACATTGTATAGATCTATGATTGAAAAGTTGCAGTATGTAGTGCATACAAGGCCAGATATTGCCCTTATAGTTGGTATTATAGCAAGATTTTCAGCAAAACCAAGAAAAAATCACATGATGGTAATCAAAAGGATCATGAGATATTTGAAAGGAACTAAAGATTATGGATTATGGTAAAAATTTGGAGGTAATCTAGATTTGAAAGTGTTTACTGATGTAGATTGGGCAAGAAATGTTGATGACAGAAAAAGTACAAGTGCGGGAGCTTTCTTTCTTGGAAAGAGGTTGGTTTCTTGGACAAGTAAAAAGAAAAATTGTACATCCCAATCCACAATAGAAGCATAGTATGTTGTAGTAGCAGTAAACTATTCTAATATTGTTTGGTTCAAATGGTTATTGGAAGGTATCACTTCCTGACTGATCTAATATTTCTTTAGTAGAGTTGTATCCGATCACATTGCAATAAAGTATCACTTTGTCAGAGAATTGGTGCACGATAAGGAGATTAGATTGGAATATGTCCATACAAAAGAACAAATTGCTGACATATTCACCAAGCCTTTACCTAAGGATGCATTTATGTATCTAATAGGTAGGTTAGGGGTCATTCCCCTATCTGAAGCTCACTAAAATGAAGTTTTAGTGATGTATCAACCTGTAACAAGTTGAAGATCTTTCAGTTGATGTAGAATAATCAAGGAAACATTGCATATGAATCAGTATATAAGGTACACTACTATTCATTTGGTTTGTGTTGTCTTTGGCATGTGTTGTCAAAGAGGGAGAGTATGTTGTCATATCCTTTTAAAATTTGATGCTTGTAAAGAAGTTATGTAATTCCTTTACAGAGGGAGATTACTATATTTGAGGAGTTTGAAGAATTAAATGCAAGAGGGAGAAATATTCTATCAGAAAAGACTTTTTTTCAAATTTCATTCTGCTATAACATGTTATGTTGCCATCAATGCCAAAGAGGGAGATTGTTGGATACAATTATTCAATTGTGTGTTGTCTTTGATGTTACAAAAATGTCATATCAGTTATCAGTAAGAGTCTATCAAGCTCAGTTGATCAACAAGGCAAAAGATAGAGTCTACCGAGCTCAAAAGGTTAGCAAAGAGAATTACAGTTTCTACTAAGCTCACTCAGGTGTCAAAGAATTCTGAGATAGAGGCTAGTGTTAACTGAGATACCAAGGTTAACAAAGAAAAGTTAGTTTCTACTGAGCTCACAAGGTTAGCGAAGAAAAATTAGTTGTTACCGAGTTCATTCGGTCTCCAAAGGATTTTTGCAAAATTTGCAGTGTTTACCAAGCTTCACTTGGTTAACATTGTAAATCATTTCTGGAGTAGTGTTTACCAAGCTAGGTCGGCCAATGAAGGATTTCATTATTTTGGGAAATAAAGTTTATTTGTTTAATGTAATGTTTGTAGCTGATTGATGTATGGTTTATTGGTAAATATAACTTGTAATTGAGCTGACTTGACAATCTGTAATGTATAAATAAAAGGTCAAGTTTTGTTTTCAAGAGTATGAATGGATGTATGTATGAGCAAGTATGCAAGTGAGTTGATTGTGAAGAATAAGTGTGAGAAAATTTTGAAGAAGGATCAAATATCCTTGAGGAGCAGTAGAGTTGTATTCGATCAGTCAAGATCTATTAAAGTAGAGAAGAGATCTGTATCAAAAAAGTTTAGGTTCATCTCATTCAGGTCACTTATTATTACTTTCTCACCATTGTAGCAGTAATTCCTAAATCTCTTAACAGATTTGGTCTAACAGCCATTTTGAAAATCCTCTAATAAGGTGGACAATTCAACTGAATTGTTCTAAAGTCCTCTAGCAAGGCTACTCCTAATAGAGTGATTAAATCCTCTAACCAGGTCACACCTAATAGTGTGTTTTGTAACCTTTAATAGGGTTGGCTTCTAATAGGGCTCACTTCAGAAGAGTGAAAATTGATAGTTAGTTGCTTGGTGGTTTTTCCCATATTGGGTTTCCACATTAAATCTGGTCTCTTATATTCATGTTATTTTATTTTGTATGCATGTTAATAATTGTGAATGCTTAAAGATTAGTAACAAGTTAATCTATTGAATTAGATCTTTTTTTTATAGCAACCTAGTGACAACAGTAATTAAGTTTTAAGACATCTAAGGGATGTATGGATTTTCTTTTGTGGTAACTGATTCACCACCCCCCACCACCCCCCCCCCCCCCCTCTCAGTTACTTCATCTATAATTCCAACAAATCTATGACTGAAGGATGATATAACAGTCCAAGTATAAACATAATATAAATATCTCAAGGTTACTACTCAGATTTATAAAAAGGCTAACATGCAAGCGCTCTAGGTGGAGTGTCATTCCTTAGCTCTCAATATCCCAAGTATTGTCAAGTATTCTATAAAAAATATTAGATGATCAAGCTTAGAATGTAACACCCTTGGGTGGTTAGATAATTTTTCTTATATCAACATCGTCAAAGAAAAAGGCACTAGCTTACCTTCTATCAACACCATCTGGTGGCTAGATAATAAATTAACATTATCCTTATTCTTTAACCCCAATTTAGCATGTTACATTATGAAATAAAGAAAATCCATCACAACTATTGTTTCAACCACTTGTGGTCTAAGGTCCATACAAGGAACCACTCCACACCTCTTCCCAAGAAATAAAACCCTCTCATTATACAATGAGGAACAATATAAAAATAAAAACAAGGAAAAGCCAGAAAACCATTAAAATATAATATGGGACTCAATTAGTCTCTTGCAAAGGTGTGGTTGTCTCAAGATCATAACATGGAAAACTCATTGAGCTTATTATTTGGTTTTAAACGCCTGTATCACATACTAAAGGTATGATCTCAAATAAAGTATTGTGTCAAAATACTCAAGGAGGAAAAATACAATCACAAGTGCTCAAAATGCACTCAACTTGGCACTTTTCCAATGATATTGATTTATTTAGAAATCTAAAACTTCAAAAATAAAACTATAGGATAGTTGTAAATATGAAAGAAAAATCAATACAATATTTGGAATATGTTAGTTATGCCACACAACTATTTTTTGTGGTTGTCAAAATGAGGAAGACTTAAAAACACCTAAAAATTAAACATTATTGAATCTCCTAAAATTAAAACCAATCACCTAAAAGTACATTTATACAACAAAAACTCATTTTAGGGCACACATGATGATTTGAACTGCATAACCATTCAAAAAAACTCATTGCAATCAAATTGGACAAGAAAGTCAAGAAAGATTGTGGGATAATGCTACTTATCATCCCACAGAACTTACATTAAAATAAAGTGATTTAAAAATGGTGAGATGTCCTACCTCACCCAAATGGAGTAAAACCTAAAACAAAGCATAAAATCTCAAGACTTAATCAAATGAATGAGATCTTTGAAAAAATAGAGTGATCCCAAGATAAATCCAATGAGTTACTCCTTGCAAAGATCTAGCACCTAAATCAAACACAAGAAATAAAATTGCAATTTTCTCTAAGAAAGTTTGGAGAAAAATTCTCTAATTCTCATTAGAACCCAACAATGTGAAGAGGGTGGAAATAAATCACTTTTCAACACAAAAACACTTTTTCAAAAATGAATTTAAAATATGTCAAATATTTTAAGAGAACTATTAATATTTCTCAATTTTTTTTATAATGAATTCCAAATAATTGTAGTCCAACTACAAAAAATTAGTTAGTACATAAAATACTAAATTCCCCAAACAAAATAAATCAACATTCATGTAAACTTCTTTTGTGATAATTGTAGAGCTCTAAATGTACTAACATGCTCATAGGTCTACCACAATATATGTTATGAAATCTAGATTAACTTACACATGTTGGAGAGAATAATATACCAATTACAAATACAACATCCACATAGGGATGAAATTGGCTCAAATAAGAAATATTAAGGATGTTCTCTCAATTTACTATCAAGGATAAGGACACTCAAATCATTTAGCTCAATAAAAATGTTCCAGATACCTATTCATTGAAAAAAAAAAAAACATCAAGTGTAGTTTTTCATAATGTAATAGTCAAAGAACATTAACATATCTAATAGAAAATAATGAAAACAAATGATACATCATGTATATCTCATAAATAAGTGACTACAACTTTATCTCACTTTGTACAAACACATAAGACATAATCCATACCATTAATTTGAACAAGCAATAAACATCATCTCATTTATATTAACATTATATTTTAAATTACTATTTCATTTCAATAAAAAGAATTTTAATATTCCATTTATGAAAATATGAGCATAAACTAGTGAATATTACTAATTAAATTATCCAATAACACATAAATAAGATACATCACAAAATGTAATAACATAATTAACATCCTCAAATACATAATATGCTAGATATCATAATAAGGCATTGTGTAACATAATAACATCATCATGTAGCTATGATACAATTAAAACACAAACATAATCTAACCATCAATCACAACCTAGATACTAGAAACCAAAACAATGTGCAATCATGAAGATAACCACAAACTAATAATAAGAGTATATATTAGATCAAAATAATCATGGAATAAAATGCACCAATGGGAAGCATTGTATGTGGCATAATTAGTTGAATGATAAAACAAGCAGCCATGGCTTATTTTTCCAACACTAGATTGTAATGTATTGACACTACTCATGCTTGTAAGATATTTTTTATTAAGAGATAAAAATTAGATATTAGAATTATAGGGGAAAATGGTAATCAATGACAGATCACCACTTTCACATTATGCACTTGGAATACAAGAAGACCTAAAAAAGCATACCCCTTTTAGATGAAAACCACGTCAACACTATCCAAATAAATGTAGAGTTTCTAATGCAAGATTCACACCTAAGAGGAAGTGTGAATTTTAAGATCCTTTTGGCTTTTATTATGTTTAAAGTAAAGAAATGCAATATGTAATGAAGGATATGTTAGAAATGTTTTAGAATAACTGAGAGGGGGGGAGGGGGGGTTCAATTAGTTATTCAAGGTCCAAATGTCCTATTCAAACTTTTCACTAAGTATATTAAGCCCATTCAATCCTTCATTCATCTAAGCTCTGAATTTTCCAACTAGCAAGTTACTATAAATCGACATGCAAGCATAACACATAAGAAATCAACACATAACACAGTAATTTATGTGGAAACCCAATTTGGAAAAAACCACAAATAACATGCTACTTAATTCTCACTCTTCTGAAGTGATGCCCTGTGAAAGGCCTGCCATGTTAAAGGCTTATAAGACACTATTAAATGTGACCTTGTTAGAGGATTTAAGCAACCTGTTAGAAGTGAGCCTAGTTAGAGGACTTTAGAACATTCATTTGGAATACCACCCTATTAAAAGATTTACAAATGGCTATTAAACCAACCTAAGTCCATAGGATTTTCATATCTAATACAATTGCTAGAAATTATTATAAAATCTTTGACTTGACTACAACATACAACTTAACTTGTAGATCTCAGATCACTTCTCAGCTCATACCATTGACTGCCCTTCAATCTCTACAACTCTAACAACTTGCCCTCCTTTCAAGCTTAGTCTCTTTGAGTCTCCATGCTCAATCTACTAATGCAGTCATCTCTTTTGACCACTTGTAGAAGCAAAGCCTTTGTGCTCCTCCTTCTCCTAGATGTCTTCTCCTTGACACCCTTCTAACCACTTTGCAATTTGGCTTTTTCGCAGCAACAACATTAGTAGCATTTGCTTCTTGGCTTGTGACTCCTTAAATAGAAGTCTTGGAGTTCTTTTCTAGCTTAATCCTTCCATCCTTTAATTTCAATTCATATGGATTAGGTAGGATTCATTGCATCTAACCTATATTTTGTTTCCTCTAGAAACTTCTTGAATAATCCTTTTGAATTCACCTAAAAATGGTTTACATAGAATTTTGTGCCACCAAATCATCATCCTTATCTTCCAACTAGTTCACAAAATTCAAGGTAACCACTGTCAGCTCAAATTTTTCCTATCTTAATCATTTGAAATAATGTAGCAACTCAGCTCTATTGAAATACTAGAGCTCGACACATACTATGTTACTCGGTATCAACTATGTTTTTCCTGATGCTTGACACTTGAACTTCACTTGTCACCTAAAGATCACTCAGCACACACTAAGATTTTCTGATGCTCGACACTTGAACTTCACTTGGCACATGAAAATCACTTGGCACACACTAGAACTTCTTATTACTTGGCTCCAACTAAGAATTGTCTTGGCTTCAACTAGCTTTCTTTGCACCCACTAATGATCTTAGTTTAAGCTTTGTAGTCAACCTTATTACAACTTATTCCTCCAATGTTTCTAAGTGTGACTAACCTCTGCATCTTTAGGTATGTTATCAATACAATATTTAACCATTGTCTTAACTGATTCTTGCACTTCATTACAACATCATAACTCAACCTTTCCCTTAGGTGCTCTTGTTACATCTTGTTGATCAAATCCTCTTCATCAATCAACTAAGTGATAGTACTTGGATCTTATAAGAAAATATCATTCCTACAAATAGTAGGTTTGACATCAATCAAAAAATAATGATTGAAAACATTATTTTAACAACATCTTCCTTCTTTGCAATAATCTCCCTCTTTAATCTTCAACAATGAGCTTTTTCATTTCCAACAATCTCCTTCTTTGGCATTAATGGAAAACCAAACTTATCAACCATCAGACTAAACTATTCAACCACAAGCTAAGTAGGTTAGAACAATAAGTCAAATGCCAAAAAGTAAATTATGTCTTCACATCTCCTTTTACTATTATGATTGCTTTATTTTCGCTTCTCCCTCTTGGCTGTTGTATCCTTGTTCTTTGTTTTTCTCCCTCTGTATTGTTTAACTTCTTCTATTTTGATCAATTTTTGCTTATTTCTATCAACTTCTCCCTCTATCTTCATTTGATCAATATCTTCCTCATACTTTTGATCACATGATGTTGATCAGTTTCTTACTTCTTCTCCCTCTTTGAAAAAAATGCCAAAGACATATTAGCATCTTTAGTATGCAAGTGTAGCTTTTGTAGGTTCATTCTATTTCTCCCTCTGTCACCTTGCTTGTGACTAATTTGGAACTTTAGTACTTCTACTACTTTAGGCATGAATCCTAAAGTAAACATCCTCTATATCAATGTGCAAAATATTTCAACAATCAGCTCATTTGATGTAAGGCATTCTTGTTTTTACTTTAAGTAGCCTTGTTTAGGGGTATCATCCCTAACTTACCTCTAAGATATTCAAAAACATCTTTAGGTAGTGCTTTTATGAAGATGTTAGCAATCTATTCCTTTGAGCTAGCATATTCCATCTTCACTTATTTGTCTTCCACCAACTCTCTTACATAGTGATACTTGATTGGAATGTGCTTGGTTTTGGCATGCATTACAAGGTTCTTTGATATGTGAATAGTACTTGTATTATCACAATAAAGTATCATAGGTTCAGTTACTTCTTCCTTCATACCTTGCAACAAATGTTTGATCCATACAATATTGGTGCAACTTATAGTAGCTGAAACATATTCAGCTTCAACAGTAGACTATGAGGTACAACTTTACTTTTTGCTGGTCCATGTAATCAACCTTTTTCCCAAGAAAAATGCTCCTCCATTGGTGCTTTTTCTATCATCAATATTACCTCCCCAATTTGCATTAATGTAGGCTTTTAGTTCAAAATTTTCACTCCTTTTGTAGTACAAACCAAAGTTATCAGTTCCTTTTAGGTACCTTAGTATTCTCTTTACTGCCATTAAGTGGTTTTCTCTTGGATTTGCAAAAAATCTTGCCACTATTCCAACAGTTAATGCAATGTTTAGTCTACTATGTAGAACATATTGTAGCTTTCCAATCATTGATCTGTACAATGTCTGATTCACTTCAGTAGACTCATTATTTTTGGATAGCTTATGTCCTATTTCCATTGGTGTGTTGACTGGTTTTGAGTCTTCTAATCCAAATTTTTGGAGTATCTCCTTGATGTATTTGGATTGGGTCACAAATATGCCATGTTTCAATTGATGTACTTGTAATCCAACAAAGAATTTGATTTCTCCAAACATTGACATCTCAAATTCATGCTATTTGATCAACAAAATCTTTGCATAAAACATCTTTTCCTCCAAATATTATATCATCAACAAAAATTTCTGATATCAAAATGTCTACCTTTTTCAGCTTTGATGTACAAGTTGTTGTCATCTATTCTCTCAAATCCTATCTTCACAAGATATTTGTACAGTCTCTCATACCATGCTCTAGGTGCTTTCTTCAATCCATAAAGTGCCTTGTGTAGTTTGTAGACCATGTCCTTGTTCTTTTCATCAACAAATACCTCTAGTTTTTTCATGTAGACTTCCTCTTCTAGTTTACCATTCAGAAAAGAAGACTTCACATCCATTTGGTACACTTTGAAACCTTTGTATGTAGCATATGCAAGTAATGTTCTTACTCCTTCCATTCTTGCAACAGAGGCAAATATTTCTCCAAAATCTAGTCCTTCTTGTGCATAGCCTTTGCAAACTAGTTAAGCTTTGTTTCTTATTATCTCACCATTCTCATCAAGTTTGTTTCTAAACACCCATTTGGTACCAATCACATTCTTATCAGCTAGTCTAGGAACTAAGGTCCATGTTTTGTTCTTTTCAATTTGATCTATCTCCTCTTCCATGTATTTATACCAGTCATCATCTTGTAGTGCATCCTTTACTATTTTAGGTTCAACCTTTCTTAGCAGACATGATTCATTCCTTAGTCTATTCCTTGTCATTGGTTTGGCATCCTTGTCACCAATGATTTGATCTGTAGGGTGATGTTTTCTCACATACTTGGCTAACCTTGGTTCTATCCTTCTTTCCATGTTTGATCCTTCAGCTTTAGAGTCATTTTGTTCTTCTTCATTTGGCACTTCATCATTCCTCTCATGTATACTATTTTTAAAACTAGAATGTACATTTTCTTCATTTTGTATCTCAGTTTCTGAATGTAGCTTGGCATTTACTGGATATGACTTGGCAGATACTGCAAATTTGTTGCTAATTCCCAACCTAATTTGAAACATTGTCTTCAACAGTCATTCCTTCATAAAAGTATACAAAGGATTTATAGTTCTCTGATTTCTTAGTTTCATCAACCTAAATTTCTTTCTTTACTTGAACTTTATTCAGTGTGTAGACTGCAATGCTTACAACTTCTCTCTAGTACTTTAGTGCAACATTTTTCTCTATCATCAAGGTTCTAGCACAGTTAATCACTGAACTATTTCTTCTTTCAAAAATACCATTCTAAGGTGGAGTTCTTGGTGTTGATGTTTTCCTTTTGATACCTTTTTCATTGCAGAATATTTCAAACTCTTTTGATGTGAACTCACCTCCTCTATATGACCTTAGGCATTTCAGGTTCTTTCTTATTTTCTCCTCAACTCTAGCCAAATACCAATTCAACATTTGAAATGCATTAGATTTTTTCTTTAAAAACATAGCAGTCATCATCCTAGAATAATCATCTACAAGTAGCATTATGTATCTATCTCCTAGGTAGCTTTGTACTTCTATTGGACCACATAAGTCTGTATGGACTAACTCTAGTACTTCTTTGGAAGAGTATGTTTTTCTTTTGAAGCTAGACTTAGTCATCTTCTCTAGTTGACATTGTTTGAACATTATGTTTTTAAGTTTCTTTAATTTGGACAACCCTCTGACCTTCTTCTTGCTGTTGATGCTAATCAAATTATCAAAGTTAACATGACACAACCTTTTATGCCACAACCACACATCATCAAATCTAACAGTAAGACATGTTGCATCTTCCATATCTAGGTAAAATAGATTACTCCTAGTTTTTTCACCTTTTTCTATTAGATTTCCATTAGTATCATAGATCTTTGCAGTTTGCTTCCAAACACTACTTTACAACCTACATTGCCTAACTATGATACACTCAACAAGTTGTAGTTCAATCCTTCAACATAGTATGCATTATCACATGAAATTTTCTCTATGAGCTTAATAGAGCCTTTTCTTTTGATTTGACATGGAGCATCATTACCAAATCTAATACTATTTCCATCATATTGAGTAAAGGTAATGAACTCACTTTTATCTCCTATCATGTGATGTGAGCATCCAATGTCTATGATCCACTTGTCATTCTTGTTCACATAGGTAACCAATGTTGTTGCTTCATCTTCATCTTTATTTGATTCATCCTTCATGGCCACATAGACTACTTCGTCATCATTCTCATCAGAATCTTCCTCAACAATGTAGCATCTCTTGCCTTTTTCCTTATAGTCTTTGCTATCATCTTCTCTCTTGTTCCTATACTTGTTTCCTTCTTTTTAGTTTTTCTTCTATTTACATCTTGCAACAATAGGACCTACTTCATTACAATTGAAAAATTTAATAAGGATCTTACCTTTGAATTTACCTTTGCCTCTATGGAATATCCTAGCAAGTAGTGCTTCTAATTGTTCCACATCTTCCTCATCTGCACTACTATCACTGGATGCATGTTTTCCTTTTCTTCTCTTCTTGCTTGATGTCTCCTCCTCAGTTTATTTTATTGTCATCTTGGCATTGAAAGTAGATTCAAGGTTCTTAGGTCTATAGTTATCAAAATTGGACAATTCAAATGTAGTAAGTCTTCTCACTATTCCTTCAAAGGTTAGTGTATTCCCTTATACACGCCTTAGCTCTTGAATGGCTGAAACTATAATAGCATAGATAGGGAGCATAGTTCTTAAGTATTTTCTTATGACAGTTTCTTCTTCCAATTGACCACCTAGACTTCTTATTGCACTTAACACTTCTTTCATTCTTGCAGCATATTGAGTAGCTTTTTCACCTTCCTTGACTTTCTCTCTTTGTTCTCTGGACATTCTAATCTCCTCCATAGATATCTGACAAGGCTTTCCACATCTTAAATGTAGTGTCATAATCTTTGATATCATCATATTATGTATAACTAAGTGTAGAGGCAATCTCCAACATTTCTTGATTGTGCTCATTCTTTTTGTTCAAATCATCTACAGTAAGAGGTCCTGTTGGATTTACATGTTCTATTCCAATTGAGGTTTGTGTATAGTCACCTAATTATCCAAGGTGCAATTTCATCAGACTCTGCCATGCAACAAAGTTGTCTTTGTTGAGCTTGGGAACTTCTCTTTTGGACATCTTGATCTTTCTGCTTCTAGTACCTTGAAACTAAATTAGTAGATGGCTCTGATACCAATTGTTAGAAATGTTTTAGAATAACTGAGGGGGGGGGGGGGGGGGGGGGGGGGTGAATTAATTATTCAAGTTCCAAATGTCATATTCAAACTTTTTACTAAGTATAGTAAGCACATTCAATCATTCATTCATCCAAGCTCTAACTTTTCCAACTAGAGAGTTACTGTAAATCAACATGCAAGCATAACACATAAGAAATCAACACATAACACAGTGATTTATGTGGAAACCCAATTTGGAAAAAACCACCAATAACATGCTACTCAATTCTCACTCTTCTAAAGTGATGCCCTGTAAAAGGCCTACCCTATTAAATGTGACCTTGTTAGAGGATTTAACCACCTTGTTAGAAGTGGGCCTGGTTATAAGACTTTAGAACATTCACTTGGAATGCCACCCTATTAAAAGATTTACAAATGGCTATTAAACCAACCTAAGTCCATAGGATTTTCATATCTAATACAATTGCTAGAGAGTATTAGAAAATCTTTGACCTAACTACAACATACAACTTAACTTGTAGATCTTAGATCACTTCTTAGCGCATACCATTGCTTGGCTTTCAATCTTTGCAACTCTGACAACTTGCCCTCCTTTCAAACTTAGTCTCTTTAAGTCTCTATGCTTAATATACCAGGGTGGTCATCTCTTCTGACCACTTGTAGAAGTAGAGTCTATGTGCTCTTCCTTCTCCTAGATGTCTTCTCCTTGACACCCTTCTAACCACTTCACAATTTGGCTCTTTGGCAGCAACAACATCAATAACATTTTCTTCTTAGTCTATGAATCCTTAAATAGAAGTCTTGGAGTTATTTTCCCACTTGATCCTTCCATCCTTTAATTTTAATTCATATGGATTAGGTAGGATTCATTGCATCTAACCCATATTTTTTTTCCTCCAAAAAATTCTTGAATAATCCTTTTGAATTTTTCTAAAAATGGTTTACATAAAATTCTGTGCCACCAAATCATCATCCTTATCTTCCAACTAGTTCACAAAATTCAAGGTAACCACTTTTTCAGCTCAAATTTGGTGAATCTTCATCATTTGAAATAATGCGGTAGCTTAGCACTATTGAAATATTGGTGCTCAGCACATATTGTGTTACTCAGCATCAACTGTGTTTTTCCTAATGCTCGACACTTGAACTTCACTTGGCACCTAGAGATCACTTGGCACACACTAAGATTTTTTGATGCTCATCACTTGAACTTCACTTGACACATGAAGATCACTCATCACACACTAGAACTTCTTGTTACTCAGCTCCAATTGAGAGTTTTCTCAATTTCAACTAGCTTACTCTGCACCCACTAATGATCTTAGTTTAAGCTTTGCAATCAACCTTATTACAACTTATTCCTCCAATGTTTCTAAGTGTGACCAACCTCTGTATCTTTAGGTATGTTATAGTACACTATTTAACCATTATCTTAATTGATCCTTGCACTTCATTACAACATCATAACTCAACCTTTCTCTTAGGTGCTCTTGTTACATCTTGTTGATCAAATCCTCTTCATCAATCAACTAAGTGATAGTACTTGGATCTTATAAAAAAATATCTTTCCTACAAATAGCAGGTTTGATATCAATGAAAAAACAACAATATTCCTTCTTTGCAATAGGATACTCCTCTTAATGGCAAAATTACACACAACATAATAGAGAAATAACAATAATTTTCAAGAATGAGAAATAGAATTTTTATTATCTCCAATAGAATGGAATTAAAATATTTAGAAATAAAACATGTGAAGCCACATGTGAATTTTCCATATAGTATTCTATAGGCCAGATCCACTATCTATCTATCCAGAACTATCGTAGAAAACCCTATGAGACTTCATTATATAAGAAAATATTTTTAAACATCAACATTGAGGCCAATCAATCCTAATATATTATTATTTATATTTTATAAAATTAGAATAGGCCCTAAAAACTTTCAAAATTCAAAAGAAATTTTGATGGAAACTCATTTTCTTTTATTCCAAGTAATACAATTCCCAAAGACTATAAGTTATCACCATTTTCTCTAATTGGCTATTAGGACCTAATTTTTAAAATGCCATGAAATTCTCTACAATGATTCATTGGTGTAATCTCTAATCAACTAAAGTTTGACCCCTCTTT
This sequence comes from Cupressus sempervirens, assembly GCA_028749045.1. NCBI lineage: Eukaryota > Viridiplantae > Streptophyta > Pinopsida > Cupressales > Cupressaceae > Cupressus > Cupressus sempervirens. The sequence goes on along the minus strand of CM053788.1, from coordinate 139,627,319 downwards.
AGGGCCTCTAAATCCTTCAAAATAGAGTTCAAAATTTTTATGTGCTTCTTGTGTGTTAGAAAATGTGACCTATTAGTAGCATGAGTTAACAAACAAACATCAGTTAAAAACCTTGAAAGTGTAGAAAGATTCATCAAAATGCAAAGAACAAACACTAACTAATGCTTGCTTGGGTTATGCAACCCTAAGCAACTAACAAACCCAATCTTCCAGCCACCTCTATAGCTCAACAAAGGCACCCATAAGAGGCCTTGTTGGTGTGTTAAGATGGGGGGGTTATGTTTGGTGTGCTCTCCCAAATACAAAAATGGAGTGAATCTCTTGAGTGGATGTGCAAGTGTGAGTGAAAATGAAATATGAATCTAGACTAGATGAAATGAAGAACACCTCAAAAAATGGCTATGGAGAAAGCCATACTTGAAGGTATTCAAGGATGAAACTATGGAATGTGACTAAGAAACTAATGAGATATGCAAGCTAAATTAACAAGTAAATGCAAAGGAAATGTAAATGTAAATACAAACTAGCTAAACCACGCAAATGAAAATCTATACCAGCTACCAAATGGTTACTATACACCTACAAAATCACTATGAGAATTCTACTAATGCAAGCTCGAACTACTAAGAAAGCTCAAACTATGAATGTAAACTCAAATCTCAAACTAACATGATAACAATGCAATAAATGAGAGATGCAAATGCTTGAGACAAGACCTCTGTTTATAGGCTTGAGGGAGGGCTTGGTAAGGTGGCATCCATGTAGATGCCACATAAGGTGACATGCAAGCCATGCAAATGGTCAAGAATTAAAAGAATTAAAAGTTTGCTCACACGTGTGAGAAAACTTCAAAAGAAGAGTGGGAGACAAGAGTGTGTAAGCATGCCATCTCACACATGTATGAGCACACTCTTGGGCTAATGAGAGAGATTTGGGAGATGATTAGGAATGATTAAGTGGGATTAGAGAAGAAGTAGGCTTAAGAGGATGAAAATGATGGTTATAGGCTAGTCTCTAGGTTAGGCTTAAGATTAAATTAAATGAAATTTAATTTAATCATGGTTTAGAGAAATTAATAGGATGTGGGGAATTTAAATAAATAAAATTTATTTTAAAAGAGGGATATGGAGGATCATGTGTTAAATTAATTTAACACATTAAGGCTAGGAGTATTTAAATTAAATTTAAATACTTAGGAGAATGAACTCATTTAATTAATTAGTTTAATTAAATAAGTAGAGGAATGTGAGTAATATAATTAATTAATTACAATGTCATGGGCACTATTAAAATTAATTAATTACAATGTTTATGGACGATTTTAAGCATCTACATTTTGCCCCTCTTTGATGTGATGTCAAAATGACATCATATCAAAGAAAAGAAAATATAGGTTGCCCTAGAGAAGCTGAGAGTCCTATGGCAACGACAAAGGAGGAGGGCGTCCCTTTGCAAAAATTGCGCAAAAAATAAATTTTGAGCAATTTTTGTGAAAAGGTCTTGACAAAGAAAGAAAAAGAGAGAAAACAAGAATAAATTACAATATTTGCATGACTTGCAGGAAAACAGGAGACAGACACGGCTTAGGAAAGACATGGGCTCAAACAGGGTCCACAGGGGGCCTATATAAGCCTCTGAGGGGTCCAAAGAAGGTCATTGTTATAGTGCAAGTAGAGCACCAAGAGCAGACATGGACCCCATTGATTATTTGTAGTTTGGTGAGCATGTTTGAAAGTACCAGGGAGTAGCTAAGATGGACCCATCGGTAAGTCAGCTGATCCTCTTCATGTTTTGGTAGACTAGGCTAGGCTAGGTGCATTTATTTTGCCATAAATGCATTGAAAAAGGGGTCCAAGTGGAGACGACAGTCTCCACCTTGTCATCTATGTAGATGAAAAAATGGAGATCTTAGCATTCGCGGAGACAATAGGATCCTTCCTATCATCTGCGCAGACGCCAAAATAGGTAAAGACAACATGGAGACGACAGGGTTCACCTTGTTGTCTGTGCGGACTACAAGGGGAGTGGAGATGCCAAAGCATTTTGTCATCTCTGAAGACGATAGAAGGTTGTCATCTGCAGGTAATGGCATCTGCACGATTTAGCATTTTGGCGGATCAGTGTCTCTGTGAATCAACATTTTTGGTGATCAGCATCTGTGCATATCGAAGTTTGCACCGATTAGCGACTGCACCAATTGGGTTAGACTAGGAGGAGGCAAGGGAAGATGTCCCACTCAAGGACATCATAGGCTAGTAAAATTGATGCTCTATATGTCTATGCTGCAGGAGAACATGGTTGTGTTTAGGTCGAGGGAGCACTATCCTCCAACCATGGTGATATAGGAGAGGCTTACAGACATAGATTGGGAACACGTGTGACTATGCGGCCTAAAGCACGTACATGAGTGGCTAGATCTGAGGTCACATTCAATGTAGCTATCGGCTCTCATAGAGTGATGGCATACACCTATAGGGAGCTTTCATCTATTGATGAGGGAGGCTACAGCCACACTGCTAGATGTGTGGTAGATCCTGTGAGTACCTATCAGAGGTGCATACCTAGAGTATGTACTAGAGGGCTCAAATTTGTTCCTCAAGGAGTGCTTCAGCCGACGGTGACAGCGATTACCCATCCAACAATCATGGTTGTCATGGAGGGGTGCACTAGAGCAAAGGCTGTCAAGGCTAGCAATATACCTAGCCTCATTGATATGGTAGATGCTGCCAGATCATGTAGGACATAGGTGGCTAATCGATTGGGCGTGACTGCTGAGCACTCTGCTATAGGAGGAGGGAGTAGTCTACAGTTGGGGACAGATAATCTTGGCTGAGCTATATCATGATTTGCATATGTGTGCATATCAAACCCAGCACATTGTAGGACCAAGACTAACACTACTAATGGTCTGGTCATGGGAGCACATTGGAGTCACATAGCGCATCACTCAGCGAGAGACCAGGCAGCCTACAGAGTCATTCACTTACAAATACTGACCTCCCATCTAGTATACATCGACGAAGTCTATGGGGTTCTAGCGCCGGTGCATTGATGAGATCATCATGTTCAAGTGGGCTCCCTATGATGGGGTAGAGCAGTGGGGACAGACACTAGCAATAGGTGGTGAGGATGACATAGAGGATCAAATGTACCTCCTGTACACACAAACTGATTGTTGGATCATTGGTCGATCCATGCATGTGATCATGTGCTATATGACCTCTCGAGTGCAATGATAGTTTGGCAGGACATAGGACACAGTACCAAAAAAATTCTTATATCTTGTTATGTCACAAGAGTATGGATGGCTATGGGGACACGGGACCACTGTACGATTGGCCTGAGCTTCTTGGTTGGGGATGGCAGCAGTGCCATGGGTGCATGGTTAGGACAGGGGAGATGTAGGTATGACACCGACTTACACACAGTCGTGGGTATCCGACTAGCGGGTCAGGCTTATAGTGCCAAGGGCACCTCCACTGGTAGAGTAGGCACAGGGAGAGGGGGATGGAGCAGAGGATGGTGGGCAGGCAGCCATGATGCCACCACCAACACAAGGGGCATAGGATGGACCGCACGGGTGTAGAGTCCGAGCGAGGAGAGGGCCAGGGCCAACACCAGCACAGGGGCCACCACAGATAGTACCCTAGGTATAGGCATAGGCATAGCCCCAGGCACCATCGTAGGCACCTCTACAGGAACCACCATAGGCACCTCCATAGGGACAGGTACAGGGAGAGGACCCAGACATGGTCAAGGTGGAGTGGGATAGCCTCCATGTAGAGGTAGCCTGGCTATAGGAGATAGCACAAGAGTAGCAAGCATGAGCAGACAGCTTAGAGCAGGCCATGGGGGCCATACAGGTAGAGCTGCAAGTGTAGAGGGCTAGGGGGTGTAGACACCTAAAAACCTTTAGAAAATAAAGTATTTTTTATTTTCTGAAAAAGTCCTGATCACATCATCATTTATTAATTAATTATTTATTTAATTTATTTATTTATTTTTATGCCATTAAATCCCTTTATCTTAATTAAAAATATTTAATTAAGGAATCCCTCCCAAAAATGTTTAAATCTTATTTAAACATTATTTCCTTATTTATTAATTATTTAATTAATAAATTGACCAAAAATCCCAAAATAAATAATTAATTTATTTTTTTCCCAAAAGTTGGCCAATTTCCTTAAGACCAATAACCTCTTTCAAAATCTTCTAATCCTTCTTTAATTTCGATTAAAGGCTAATCTCATCATTTCCTACCCCTAATGCCAACTCAAAATATTTAATCAAGATTAAATATTAATCCTCATGTTTATTAAAAATATTTTAATAAATATCTCCTCAACCCAAACCCTTGAAATAAATAAAACTTTATTTATTTCATAAAATCTTATCCTAGGAAGTTCTAGACTCTTCTAGAAAGTCTTCATCCTCATCCAAAGCCTAGACTCTTCTAGAAGATGTCTTTAACCCTAATCCTAATCCCCTCCTAACTTTGTCACATTCCCTAAACATGGGTTAAAACTTACTAACTCAAGCCAAAGTTAACAAATATCTCCTCCTTCACCCACCCTCATTAATTGCAATCCACTTGCCATCCACTTGCCTAGTCCTAAGCCATCTCTAACCCTTCCTCTAATCATTTTTACAACCCTAAGCAAGCTTAAAACCTCCTTAAACCCTCAAATTCGAATTTCATGGTATCTCTCACAAATATCTTCAACCACAAAACTCTATAAAGCCCACAAAGTCATAAATGTTCTTACAAAGCACTTATGAAGGGTCTTTATGAAGATTTTATCCCTTGAGCCTCCTTTGTTGACTCATCCTTCCCCTTTTCTCCATCCTCTCACCATGTGACATGTGTCACTCCTTGATTGGTTGTAAGGAAGCACAATCCATGTGCTCTCTTCTCCTGCAATCTGAGCCCTCCATGAGCTTTTTCCCATCCTTGCATCTTAGCCCTCAATCCCTCAAGCCTCTTGCCTATAAATTGGATCCTTCCCCTTTGCAAAATAACACAATCCATGAAGTAAAGTCATAATGCCATTTTGAGAAGCCATTTTACATCAAAACCATACACTCGCACCCAAATTCCAACTCCATTTGAAGCCCTTTTTGAAGCATAAGCTTGAGCATACATCCTATCTATTTAGACAAAGCTACTCAACAAGAGAGCTTCTCATTGAGAGAGCCCATTCATGGCTCATATTCTCAATTGAGAGTTCATCTTAGTCTATCTTGAAGTTTATGAATTTTGTTTAGTTTGTAGAAGCTTTATTTAAATTTGGTTTCTATTAGCATACTAACATTGCTCATATACATTTTGGCACGCCCGGTGGGACCCCGCATGGGTCATCTTCATTAGCTTTTTTAGTCAAGTTTTGTATGTCATTTGCTGATTTTGGCTAATTTTGCTTGTTTTTGTGATTGGTAGGATTGTATAAATTGGTTTTGTAGGTCCACATGAGCATGAAGAAGACAAAGGAACTCTTAGCATTTGCAGATTTTTCAAGCTTATAGGTGGACAAAGAACTTGGAATTCTTCTTCCTCTTCTTGTCTATATTCTTCTTATTCCATCTACTTCTTCTTCTTCTTCTTGTGGGAGATCTTGGCCATTTTTTTATAAGGAAGAAAAATCACACACACTTCTTTTTAGTGCTTAAAATGAACCCCCAAATCATACTTAAATCCATTAAAAAATTAAAAATTTGCAAAAAAGAAAAAATCTTTTAACAAGTGAAACTAAACCAATCCAATCATTTGCATCCTTGCAACATCAAGGTTTTAGATGCATTCATGCAAAGTTAGGAACACTTCATTTTTGGGAATTGAAAAAGAACTTCAAGTTTCCATTTCAAAAGGTTCAAAATCAACACTAAGTGCATACTAAAATCTAAATCAAACTCAAAGCATCAATCAAGGATAAAATGAACCTCATTTGCAAATATGTTAAAGTTCTTTTAAAAATCTCATGAAAACTAAGAGTCCTAAATGGTTGCGAAAAATTTCCTAAAAAGCTTTGTTATTTGTTCCAAACAAATGTCTTGTTGCAAAATCTTGAATGTTTCTTAGGTTTTTCATGCATCAAAACAATCTAGGAATATCATTTTTGGGCTTAAAACATGCAAACTAGAACACAAAATCTTGAATGAAAAGCAAAGTCCAAAGAGTCATTTTCACTTTTGAGTCCAAAAACAATATTGAATGATCTAAGGTTAAAACAAAACACTTCAAAGTTTTTAAAACAACACACAAAATCTCAATCTTGAATGCTCAAAGGAAAAAACTTGAATGTTTAAACACTTATCTTTGAATGCATGTTGCTAAAATCACTCTTGAGTGCCATGGATTAAAATCAAGTTTGTTTTTTTATGAATGCATGATTAAAACGAAAAATCCAATCTTGAATGCCATAGATCAAATAATCATCTTTTGGAGCATAAAAAGAATCCACATTTTTGAAATCTTCTAATTTATAAAAACTAATAAAGACGCTTTGAGTAAGTTTGTAGTTGGACTCACCCTCTTTAATCACCCATCAATTTAACCATTGGTTTCAATCTTAGTGCCATCTATGGGGATGGGTCCACCTAAGAGGGTATTAAGTGCTCCACGCAAATCAAACTCCACTCACTTGGGTTTTTAGTGGTTTTTCTAAGTTAGAAAATTCCTTGAATGCGCATTAATCTCACTCACACTTCATTTGGGCATAAAAATTGGACAAATCTTGACGTGGAGGGCCTCCGGGCGCGCGCTTGAAATTGAATCTCACACAACTTTGTTTTGGGCTTAAAATAAACTCACACTCAATCTTGAATGCCTTAAAGAAAAATAAATCGATACTTGACGTGGAGGGCCTCCGGGCGCATGGGTTTACCTTCTTGTTGACCCTAACTCTTCTTCTTGTTCACATTCTTCGATCAATTTTATTTTTTTCGATGCTTCAAAGTTGGAATAAACATTGTATCTTAAACATGAGTGCTTGCAAAGTCTAGATCAGAAAACTTAAGCGTCAGTTGGTGAAAGAACAAGCGTGTTTTTTAGCCCAAGATCATCTAAGTCTTCTCTCCCCTTATCGTCTTTCGAGGTCATCTTGGGTGCATAAGATTAGGACCCAAAATCTTGTCTTAGCTTTTTAGGAGGCCTGCTTGGGGATTTCATCACCCCTTGGGATGACCTCAACTCCAGCGTTCCGGTAGAGTATAAAAATTGGGAGGTGAATCCAAAGACACCTCTCTTGGAATCAAGATTTTGTGACTCGGGCTAAGCCTCAAGGAACTTTATACCCTTGAGAAGTGAAAGAGGAGAAGCGAGTTACCGCTCCTCTCGGCTGTGTGACATCTTTTTGGTTTCATCTACGAATTTAGGCCTCACGTACCTTGTGTATATCAAGGACTCCCTAGCTAAACCAAATTTCATCCTTGTAGAAAGCTTCCTAGGATGTTGGTGTGTTTGACGTGCTTGCTCCAAAATTTTGTCTGCTTGTTTGTTCATAGCTTTTGAATGAATGTTTTCCAACTTTGGTCAAAATCCCAGAAAAGCAGAAATCTCCCAGCTCAAGGCATACTTAGCATAGTCACTGCCTTATCAGAAAATCATCCAAGCTCCCCTGCTGCAACCAAATCTATCTAGTTCCTTGCTTTAGAACAATCCCAAATCCAAAGTCTCTCCAAATCATCCCCCGCTAGCCAGCTAGAAACCCAATCCAAAATCACACCCAAGCCTTTAGAGAGTTGTTGTCATTCTGCTAGAATTTGTTATCCAATCAATCTGACCAATCCACCAGCATCACCATGGTTATCCTTTTGACAGAGTTTTGTCTAGGGTAATCTAGCTTTGTCACTTGTTATCCCTCATCACCTTGAGCTAAAGGTTGGGATCCACAAGTGATCAATCTCGTGTCATGCCCATAGGATCATTAGTCTATTCTTAGGTTGACACAATCTCCACCAATCCAGCGCATAGGAAAGCAAAACTCTCACTTTTTGACAGCATGCCCTTGAAGTCTTCCATCCATAGGAAAGCCAAAAATCTCTAGCCAATCCTCCTTAGGTCTGTTATGCAACTTTGACTCTCCCTAGGAAATGTTTCATCAGCCAATCCAAAATCTGTGCTTAACCCAAATCCAACCATGAGCTTCCATGTTCATCCATATGCAAGACCCCATCCCCATCAAACTCATCATCAAAGCATGAAGTACCAATCCTATCATGATGTGTTTGGTCGCATTGTCCTTGCTCCCACCACCTCCTATTCCAATGATGATGAAAATCTTGTTGACTATGACGGGTATATTGAAAACCTTAGAAACATTCCCCCAAGCATCCCCCAAAATCCAAGAGTTATTCCAAACTATCCAGTCATGCCATCTGATATTCCAGCTTCCCCTCCATCACCCCATCAACCAAGCTTCCAATCTTCCACCCCCATCACACTAGCTATTCCTGTCAATCCACCTCCACCTTCGACACACGAGTCTCCAAGGAATCTCCTAGAGGAAATACAAGAAAAGTTGCCTCCAACAGTCGATAAGCCATGTCATCTAATCCAACCATGTGAAGTAGTCAGTGGTGAAGCTTCCCCATCTATAATATCACCTCCATCTCCCATAGCTATCATCCCCATACCATCCATCAAATTTCTTAAAATCCTTCCACTTTCCGCAAGCATCAAAATCCCACCACCTGTCAAATCCCTCCAAATCCTATCCACATCGCCTCCAAGAATTTCCCAAATCTCTCATAATAACCCTTATGCATCCATCTTCTACTCACCCATCTCCACTACTGAATCTCCCATCTATCCATCCACTGCCTTTGAAGAATCCATCCCTTCACCTCCTATCGCACCATCCACTCCAAACCAATCCTATCAAGATCCTTCCCAAAAGCATGTTGACATTCCCCAAAGCATAAATGAAGATATTATAGTACCATGTCTTCCATCCATAGTGCAGGCACCATCTCCTCCATCTCCAAAACCTCAAGCCATATCTCCTCCACTACAAGATATCTTGTCATCCCACCAGCTACATCAAGATCCTATCCTTCCATGATATCAAGAGATTCCTTTGTGTTCATATGGAGAGCACACCTTAAGTTAATGTTGCAAATGAGTTTATGCATTATATGCTATCGAAGCATAAATGACATGACTCTTTTGCATGGACTAGACATACAAAGCCATAGAGACTTTAGGACGATAGGTTTAGTTTGCATAGTCATGATGGATCAAATGTCATATACGCAACAGAGAGGTCTGGGCACACCCAAAGTCTTTTAAGGATCTTTGGTGAGATGTGTGCTAACCTGTTGCCCCCATTATGCAATGCATTAACATAACCTAAAACTAACACATATGAAATAAAGACTCAAAAATAGATCATACCACAAAAACATGTGTAGTCAATGAAATCCATTCCGGTATGACCAAAATATGGAAGATCAAGGTGCACCATAAAAAGCTTTCACTAACACACAAAAAAAAAATCAACCAAAAAGAGACCTTATGACCAAGTAGTCATTCAGTCCACAGTTCCTACCAAGAACCTTAGGTTTGGAAGTGAATGTCTCAATATCACCTAAAGGAAGGATTCATCCTATAAAAGTGTCAAATCGAATGTCAATAATCATAAAATATGTGTTTCTAGCAAGGACTATGAAGTGAACAAGTTTCTCGAATCATTAAGTCTCAAATGGTGATTTTGTATAAATCCAAGTCTGGTCATTGTTGTGAAAAAACTCAATATAATGGAATTGACAATCACTCGATGGAAAAATGCCTCATGGACAAGAGGTTTTTCAAAGATGGAAGTGAAATGAAGCCTTGTAGACAAGAGGTCTTTTTATTGGATACATGAAATGCAAAAGGCTAGATAAGACTTTGCACAAGGGAAATGGAATGGTGGAATGGAGTGAAGTGAACTGAGCCTTATAGACAATTGATCAAACCATTCTTTTTTTAGGAACATTTTATGAATTTTTTGGATTTTCTGATTTTTTTATTTTTTTTGAATTTTTGTGGGACTATAAACACTATATAGGAACTACAAAGGCTCAGGCATAGAACCGCTTGAGATGCTAGATATTTACAGGCTTAGGGAGCGGATCTCCCTCTGGAGTAGCAATTTGATATGCCCTAGAACCATATTTGGTTGTAATGATAAATGGACCTAGCCAATTTGCCTCAAACTTTCCTTTCTTTTCACGGTTCTGGAGGTTCTTCATATTATGCTGCAAAACTAAGTCACCCACTTCAAAATTCCATGGCTTGACTTTCTTGTGATACTAAAGTTGAAGGTGATTTTGATACATGCAAAGGTAGTTTAGGGCATGGAGCCATCTCTCATCGAGGAGTGCCAGTTCTTGCAAGTGAGCAACTCGGTATTCTTTTTCAAATATCAGGTTCTTGAGAGAGATTCTGAGGGAGGGGAGCTCAATTTTGATGGGCAAGATAGCTTCGAAACCATAAACAAGGGAAAATGGGGTGGCTCCTGTGGGGTTGCAGATGGAGGTATGGTAGGCCCAAAGGGTGAGAGCAATTTGGATGTGCCAATCACGACCAGCTTTATCAATGATTTTCTTTAGGATTTTCAAGATGGTTTTATTGGTAGCTTAAGCTTGGCCATTGCCTTGGGGGTAGTATCTAGTGGAAAAATGCTAGGTGATTTTGAATTTCCTACATAGTTTGGCAACCTCTTGATTTTTGAAGAGGGTTCCATTATCAATCATGATATCTTGAGGTATATCGAAATGAAAAATAATGTAGTTCAAGATGAACTTCAAAATCTATTTTCCGATGATGTAGGTTAAGAGAATAGCCTCGACCCACTTTGTGAAGTACTCAGTGGTGGCAATAATGTACTTGTGGCCATTTGAGGAATTTGGTTATACTTGACCAACAAGATCAAATCCCCAGTGGGAAAAGGGCCATGGGGTGATGGTGGGCTAAAGGTCTTGGGTGAGAGCGTGTATCAAATCACCATGCTACTGACATATAACACATCTTTTCACAAATTGATATGCATCTGCTTCAATAGTGGGCTAATAATAACCTGTCCTAAGAAGCTTTTTCGCTAACGTAAGGCCACTAGAGTGGGCACCACAAATCCCTTGGTGAACCTCTTCTAATGTTGTTCTAACTACATCTAAACTTAGACATCAGAGGAGGGTTCCATCAAAGTGTTTTTGAAAAAGTGTGTCACCTAGGATGGTATATCAGGCAGTTTGGCAGATGAAATTTTTGCTTTGGTTTGGGGTGAGGGCTATGGGAATGGTTTTGTGACATAAATAGGCAAAGATGTTAGCGTACAATGGAGACTCAGGACCAACAATCTCACACACCAACTCCAAATTAGTTTGCTCATAAGCAGGAGTAAAAATATTCTCAATGAGAAACTCACATTTAGGACTATATTCTAGGATGGCAATCATAGAGCCAATAGTAGCCATGGCATCAGCTGCTTTATTATTAGCCCTTGGAATCTGCTAAAAAACAATCTCTATAAAATGCTGCTTAAGATCCTCAACTATTATGTGGTAGGGTAACAATTTTTCATCCTTGGTGTGGTATTCATCTGTGACTTGTTTAATGACCAATTGTGAGTCTCCAAAGACAAGAAGGTTTTTGATATTCCATTTGATAGCTTGACGTAGTCCTGTGACTAAACCTTCATACTCAGCTATATTGTTTGTGCAAGGGAATGAGATTTTATAAGACTTAGGAATGAGGTCCCCTTGTGGTGTCATAAACAAAATTCTTGCCCCCAATCCCTTTTGTGTAAAGGATCCATCAAAAAATATTTTTCATGGTGTAGTAGGGGCTAGGGTCATAATTGTGTCATCTGGAAAATTGGCTACAATGGGATGGTCCCCTTGAAGAGGAGCTTCAGCAAGTTGATCTGCAATTACTTGTCCTTTAATGGCCTTACGATCCTTATAAACAATGTCAAATTCACTTAAAATTAAGACCCATTTTGCTGCTTGACCAATGAGGGCAACTTTTGATAACAAATACTTGAGTGGATCTATTTTGGCAATGAGATATGTAGTATGATTAAGCATATAATGATGTAGTTTTTGTGTACAAAAGACTATAGCCAAACATGCTCTCTCAATAGCAGTGTAGTTTAACTCATAGCCAATGAGTGTTCGACTAAGGTAATATATGGCTTTCTCATTCCCCTTATCATCTAATTGTGCCAAAAGTGCTCCTAAGGCAACTGAAGTAGTTGAAATGTATAGAATCAATGGTCATCTTGCAACTGGTGGTACTAAAATTAGAGGATTTGCCAAATATGTCTTAATTTGTTCAAATGCTTTTTGGCATAGACAATCCCATTGAAACTTGTTTCCCTTGCAAAGAAAATGCTGAAGTGGATGGACTTTATCTGCTAGTTGTGACACAAATCTCCTAATGGATTATAATTTTCCTTGAAAACTGTAGAGTTGTTTCAATGTGGTAGGTGGAGGCATATCCATGATGGCCTTCACTTTTGTTGGATCTACCTCAATACCTCTTCTTGACACAATGTAGCCTAACAATTTGTCTGATTTGACCCCAAATACACACTTCTTAGGATTAAGGTGCACTTTATATTTCTCTAACCTACCAAAAATAGTGGTAAGGATGTCAATGTGGGATTCTTTTGTCTTGGATTTTTCTAGAATATCATCAACATAGTCCTCCATTATGACATGTAGAAGATCATGGAATATGGTAGTCATTACACATTGATAAGTGGTATTGGCATTTTTCAACCCAAAAGGAATGACTTGATAACAAAAGGTTCCCCATGGGGTGGTAAATGCCATTTTATGTTGATCCTCTTCTACAATTTTGATTTGGTTATAACCAGAAAATCCATCTATTAAAGACAAGATCTCATGTCCAACAGTCAAATCCACTATGATGTCTATGTTAGGAAGTGGAAAATCATCCTTAGGACATGAAATTTGAACAAACATGGATGCGCCCAGATGCTTTCCCTACAAGAACAATGTTGGAGACCCACTTAAGATAGTCAATAGGATAGATGAACTTTGCCTGTTTTGACTAGGAGTGCCACCTTAGAGTGCATTTTGCGCACCTTTTGCTTCACTGGTTTAATCTTGGGATCAACTGTCAAATGATGCACAAATAAATCTATGTCTAAGCCAGGCATGTCTTTGTATGTCCATGCGAAATTGATTTTTCCTTTTTAAAAGAATTCAGTCATGGCTTTTTGTTCCTCAAGACTTAAGGTAGCAGCAATGTAGGTGATTCGTGGATTATCCTCTGTTCCCAAATTGATTGGAATTGTATCTTCACTCAAGATAGATGAATTTTCTGGTGGCAAAGATCTAAATGGCAAGTCAAGCTCTCCCTCTTCTAGCACCTTTAAGAGGTTTTCACTAGAAGATGCGTCCTTCATTTTATCTTTTTCTTCATCCAAAAGTGCCCCAGAGGAGTTTTCACTAGAGGATGTTTCTTTTGTTTTTCCATTTTTACTTTTTTTTTCACTTTTGTGACTAAGAGAGTTGGGTTGGCTACCAAAGTAGGCTTCCTCATTGTATTGGATCTCATGCTCGTAATCTCAGAGACTTTTAAGGCCAAAGAGTGCCATCACTGCTTCATCAGACTTACATATATCGAGAGCTGGTGGTGTATCTTGAAGGTCCCAATCTATCATGTTAGGGTTAGTGAGAGGTAAGTTGATGGATGAAAGGTCATCTATGGTAATGGCATGAACATAGTTATCTAGGTCATCCTCAATGTATTGGAAAGGTACTTCAAAGAATTCCTTCTCTTCAGTCTCAAAATTAGGTTCAACCGTACAATAGTTTTCAGCAAAGGATACCTTAGGTTTAATGGAGCCCAATCCATGTCCTTTAGGATAACTATTAGCTTCTAAGGGTTGTCTAATTCCATCTTCTTTCAGTCTAAGGCCGGTACCATGATATCCCATGTTTTCAATAATGGGAGGTGCCTTAACATATTTATCCTTAGGAAACTCCACAGGTTCATCTTTTCCATCATAATATAGCCAATCTAGGATATTATCTTCCACGTGCTCATCACTAAGTGAACCCCAATGCTCAAATGTTGTCTTGCTAACTTGCATGATTTCCTTATTAGTAGAAGGTGATAATTGAGAAGGTTTTCCAAAGGAACAGGGGGAGAGTGGTAGTTGTCCAACACACAAGGCATTTTCAAACTTATACTCTCCCATTCCTAAATCAACAAAAGTAACCTTCTTCCCTGTGGTGTTAATTTGAGTATCTTAAACCTTCTCTTTTCCCTTGTGGGAATTTGAATCCTCATTAGCTAATTCTGGTACTATTTTTGAAGGTGGTTCTATTATGGTGAGAGACTTAGGTATAACTTTGGAAAACTCACTTATTGGACAAAAATTTACTGGTACACCTTCCAATCTTTTACAAAATGCAAAAGTAGTGGGATCCCCTAGGATTGTGATCTCTCTTCCTTGGTGGGGAAATTTAAAGCATTGATGATAGGTAGATGGGACTGCCTCTAGTGTATGTATCCATGGTCTACCAAGCAAGATGTTATAGGGAAAATTCAAGTCTAGGACATGGCATTCAGTATTTATGATGGCTGGTCCAACTTTTAGAGGCAACATGATAACTCCTTTTGATTCTCTTTCCCTCTCATCATATGCTTTTATTGTGATCCTTTCATTAACATCTAGAAGATCCTCTAGCAATCCCAAGAAGCAAATCATTTTTAATGTACAAAGGTTCAAACCGGATCCATTTTCTATAAGGACTCTTTTAATCTTATGTCGTTGTATAAGGACTTCAATGTGGAGCGACAAATTATGGTGAGGATTAGGACCTTGGAAATCTTTATCTGTGAAGACAAGGTGTTGTTGGGTAGCAAGGTTTCCAATCATAGTAGTGAATTGGGAAGCATTAATGTTTTCAAGAGAACGAGACTCTAAAAGAGCCTTCTCCAAGATCTCTTTATGGATGGGTGATGTGGTAAAAAGCTAAAGGATGGATATTTGTGCAAGAGTCTTACCTAGCTGGGACAACACATCATAGCGAGAGGTGGGCCTTTGTGAGGTGAATGGTGCAGTAGGCACATGTGGCATTGATGGATTAGCAGTATTGGGAGTGGCAACTTGCAAAGTGAGTCTTCCCCATCGAGTGGTTGCATCAAAATTGGCTTCTTGTAGGACAAGGGTATTCACATGAGTGTCTACCTCTTCAATGTGACCACACAAGGAGTCAAATCCACATATATCACTGGTTTCTATCTTACCACACAAGGAGTCAAATCCTAATATGTGGTTAGTGTATATGAGGAATGTTAGTATGCTAATAGAAACCAAATTTAAATAAAGCTTCTACAAACCAAACAAAATCCATAAACTTCAAGATAGACTAAGATGAGCTCTCAATTGAGAATATGAGCCATTAATGGGCTCTCTCAATAAGAAGCTCTCATGTTGAGTGGCTTTGTCTAAATAGATAGGATGTATGCTCAAGCTTATGCTTCAAAAAGGGCTTCAAATGGAGTTGGAATTTGGGTGTGAGTGTATGGTTTTGATGTAAAATGGCATTATGACTTTACTTCATGGATTGTGTTGTTTTGCAAAGGGGAAGGATCCAATTTATAGGCAAGAGGCTTGAGGGATTGAGGGCTAAGATGCAAGGATGGGGAAAAGCTCATGGAGGGCTCAGATTGCATGAGAGGAGAGCACATGGATTGTGCTTCCTTATAGCCAATTAGGGAGTGACACATGTCATAGGGTGAGAGGGTGGAGGAAAGGGGAAGGATGAGTCAACAAAGGAGGCTCAAGGGATAAAATCTTCATAAAGACCCTCATAATGGCTTGTACGAGCAATGAAAGGGCTTGGAAGAGTCATTTATGGCCTAGTGGGTTTCATAAAGTTTTATGGTTGGGATATTTTGAGGGAGATGAGAGGAATTTTGACTTGGGCTTGATTAGGAAGGTTTTAAGCTTCCTTAGGATTGTACAAATGATTAGAGGATGGATTAGGATGGTTTAGGATTAGCTTAGGGATAGGCAAGTGGATGGCATTTAGTGAGGGTGGGTGAAGGAGGAGATATTTGTTAACTTTGGCTTGGGTTAGTAAGTCTTAACCCATGTTTAGGGAATGTGACAAGGTTAGGAGGGGATTAGGATTAGGTTTAAAGACATCTTCTAGAAGAGTCTAGACTTTGGATGAGGATAAAGACTTTCTAGAATAGTCTAGAACTTCCTAGGATGAGGATGAAGAATTTCTAGAAGAGTCTACAACTTCTTAGGATGAGGATAAATTAGATTTTAGGAAATAAATAAAGTTTTATTTATTTCAAGGGTTTGGGTTGAGGAGATATTTATTAAAACTTTTTTAATAAACATGAGGATTAATATTTAATCTTAATTAAATATTTTGAGTTGGGACTAGGGGTAAGAAATGATGGGATTAGCCTTTAATCAAAATTAAAGGATTAGAAGATTTTGGAAGAGGTTAGTGGTCTTAAGGAAATTGGCCAAGTTTTGGGTAAAAAATAAATTTTTTATTTATTTTGGGTTTTTTGGTCAATTTATTAATTAAATAATTAATAAATAAGGAAATAATGTTTAAATAAGATTTAAACATTTTTGGGAGGGATTCCTTAATTAAATATTTTTAATTAAGATAAAGGGATTTAATGGCATAAAAATAAATAAATAAATTAATAAATGATGATGTCATCAGGAATTTTTTCAGAAAATAAAAATACTTTATTTTCTAAAGGATTTAGGTGTCTACAGTTAGTAGAATAATCATAAGGTAATGCATTTGATGTGGAAGCTTGATTTGCATTGTTGCTATTGTTATTATCAGTGTTGTGATCGAGAAATGGTTTTTGGAATATCTTCAATTTAGCATTTCTAGAGGTTGGACCTCCTTCTACTTCAATTTCCCCATCATCAACAAGATTTTGGATAAAAACTTTGAGTTTGATACATTTGTTGGTGTCATGTCCTTTGATACAGTGGTATTTACAATATTCATTTTCCCTATACCACTTTGACTTTGGTTGATTTTCATCAAAAGGACGTGTGCTAGGAAATACCATCAAGTTGTGATCCACTAATTTTTGAAAGATGGCCTCCAAAGGTTCACAAAAGTTAGTGAACTTTCTATTTCGATCATAGTCACGATTGTAGTTGTTGTTGCATGGAAAGAATTGTGTTTGATTACGGGATCGTTGATTGCCTTGATTGTCATGATTTGAATGGTTGTTGTTTCGATTGCGATAGTTGTTGTTGTTCCCTCCTTGAAGATTTTTGACATCAGTAACACCATCATGTGTAACACCCTTATTCTTGGACCATAATTTGGGTTTGCTATTTTTGTTTGACTCATTGTTGGAGGATGATGAACCATAATGTTTAATGGTACCTTTTTCCAAAAGTCCATTTTCAATATTCTTTCCCTTTTTGACTAAAGTGGAAAAGTCTTTGAGGCTAGCCATTTTCATGTGGAAAGACATTTCAGGTATCAAGTTCTTGATAAATATATCCATAAGATGGGAATGTTCAATTTTATATGGCATACAATTAGCAAGATGTCTCCACCTTTGTAGGAAGTTGGAAAAAGTTTCTCCATTTTGTTGTTTTGTGTTGCACAAGTCACTCAATGAGGCATGATGTTCAATGTTGTAAGAGTATTGTGCTATAAACTTGCTTGTCAAATCATTGAAAGAAGTAAAGGAGCCCTTAGGTAAATTCATTAATCACTCAAGTGTGGGGCCTCCAAGACTTCGTGCAAATAGCCTCTTAAGATAGTCATCACTGTAGGCTACTTCTTGGCACAAAATGGAAAATTCTTTGAGATGGGTGATGGGGAATGTCTCTCCTGTATACTTGTCAAATTTAGGTATTTCAAAACTGGTTGGAAATGGCACCATATTAATGGATATATCAAATGGAAAAGGACAAATTTCCTAAAAAGAGACATCCTTCACCCCTTTGTTGTTCATGTTAAGGACCAAATTTCATAATTCTTGGAATTGTTGAGCCAAATCTTGATTAGGTTGCACTTGTGATTGTTGGGAGTTCACAAATCCACCTCCTAAATTGTAGGGAGTCCTAAATGTAGTGTGAGGTGGTGGAGGTACTCCACTTTGGCCAATGTATTGATATGCAGTTGTTGGAATTGGCATGGATGTCTTTACCATAGTGGTTGACACTTGTAAATAAGAGGAGTGCATTGGTTGTGTTGGAATTGCCATTGGTTGAGTAGGCACTTGTCCAATGTCTAAGCATCCCATAGTTGAGGTTGTCAAGGTAGATTGTGGAATACTAGCATGTGTGGTAACATTGGGCATGACACTGATGATTTGTTGAATATGTTCTGCACTTAATTAAAATGTGGGTTGTGTTGAAGTGCTAGATATAGGAATAGCACTAGTTATTACCATGGTTTCTTTCCCTTTGCTAGAAGCCGAAGCTGTATTTGAAGTGTGTAATACGGGAGCACCACCTTTTGTAATTTGTCTAAACAAAGTGGTCTCATCAAAGCTTGGGGGAACATTAACACCATCCTTGACCAAATTTAGGAATATCTCAGTTTTGTTTGCCCTAATGGATTTTTCCATCATTTCCACATTGTAGGGGTCTGCAAGGAATGTCCTGACATCACTAGGTACATCGTTAGGTTCAATAGGATCTTCATCTTGGTATACTTCTTCGTCATTATCCCCCAAAGTTGTGTTATGGAAGGGATCTTTTGGTTCTCATGTGGATGTTGATTTAGGCATACCAAGGTTCAAACTAGAGGGAATTGTGTTCCCTAATGAAGTTGTGAGTGGAGGAAAAGGATTCTCCATCTCTGATTGCCTCAATGATTCCCACAAACATGACATGGGATTAAACATGAACCTTCCTGATTGTTTGTGTACCATACACGAGTGACCAAACCAATGGGTGGAAGATTATGGAATAAAAAGAAAAAGAGGATAAGAGCTATTAACCTTATGTGATTAAAGGGTCAACTACCCAAGTGTGAACAAAAGACCTTGGTTTAGCAAACAAAGTGTGATTAGAGGATAGTAGTATCTTTCTCCTACCAAAGACAACCAAGTGATCTTTAGGCAAGGTAGGACACCAAGTTGATTGCTCACTATTTGGAGATGGACTTTTGATCCCAAATGAGTAAGTGTGATTAGGATAAATGTTTTCTTATAGATGAAAGGTCTAATGTTGCAATATCAAAAGACGTTTTAAAGTTTAAGCTCTCTAGAAGAAAATTTGAAAATGCAAGACTAGAAGTTTTGAAAGATGGAGGTAGATATGAAAAGATGAGAGTGTTGTGGTCACTAATGTAGTTAACTCAATCCTTGTTCACTGGAAATAAAAACCTTGGGTTCACTCCTGGGAAAGTAGACCAATTTTGAAGTTTTCCATTGTATTCAATTCTATCATAACGATCTTGTCTAGTTTCTTCCTTTTGAATGTCTTTGATTGCGTATCGGAATTGTTTGTCATTGTGTGCTAGGTTCTTCCTTTCCTTGTAGATGGGTGGTTTGGAAAACTTCACTTTCTTATGTTTGACTTGGTTGACTTTATCGGTCATGGAAGGAATAAAACAAGACCCAAATTTCAAGTACCCAAAAACTTTGCAATAAGATGTGACTAGACTCAACCAATTTCAAAATGCAAACTATCAAAAGTAACCATGAGTCAAGAAGACCTCACTTAACCTATCTCACTCAATGAAAGGTTACCTCACAATTTCACTCATTTTAGTACTTGTTTGATGTTTTGGCTTTGGTTTTGAATGTTTGAACAAGCGCGCTAAACATGCTAACAACCCTAATAAGGCTATCTCTAGGATGAACAAGGCTTATCTAAAGGGCATTCTCGATATACACAAGGCACATGAGACCCAAATCTGTAGATGAAAGAAAATACTACCACACAGCCGGGGGGAGATGGTAACCCAAATCTCCTCCTTCACTTCCCAAAGGTATAAGGTTCTTTGGGGCTTAGCCAAGAGTGACAATATTTGACTTCCAAGAGAGGTGTCTTTCGATTCACCTCCCAATTTTTATACTCTACTAGAACACTGGAGTTGAGGTCATCCCAAGGGGTGATGAAATCCCTAAGCAGGCCTCCTAAAAAAAAAAACAAAACCACTTATTTCTTTTGCACCCAAGATCACCCAAAGGCACGAGGGGAGAGAATACCTAAGTGGTTTTGAGGTTTAAAAGATACTTGTTCTTTCTCAATGAAGCTTTAAGTTTTCTATCTACTTGAAGACACTCATGATTAAAACATGCAAGGTTTTTTTCAACTTGAAATAGCGCAAACATAAATAAAAATATGAATTCGTCGACAAGAAAGTAAAGCGAGTGCATGAAAGTAAAATGCTGAAAATAAAAATGTGAAAAAAAAGTCAATTTACTTTAGGGAATTCAAGAGTGTATGACTTCATTTTAAGCACCAAACCCAAATGTGATCTAGCCTAGGCATACATGTCCATTTTAAGCACCAATTTCAAATATTGTCTAGCCTAGGCATACATGTCCATTTTAAACACCAATTCCAAATATTGTCTTCTACCCTAAACATTCATATCCATTTTAAGCACCAAAGTCCAAATGTTAGCTACTCTAGACATTCATGTCAATTTTAAGCACCAAGTCCAAATGTTAGCTAACCTAAACATTCATGCATTCAAATGAAAGTGTTTAATCCATACAAGTTCATTAGCCCTTAATGTTTAAGTGATAAAAATCACTACAAATCTCCTTTAGTGATAAAAATTACTATTGGTTTAGCTTTTTAGGTTTTTAAGGTTGATTATTTGCATCAAAACTGTCAGTCAAAGCCTGCTAGCTAGTTAGTTAGTGAAAATTATTGTTAAAAATTGCATAATCCTGCTAAAACGCAAAGATGCCAAAATCTAGGCGCAGACGCTAGTCTGTGAAGACGATGAAACACACAGACACCAAAATATGTAGATGACAAACTCAGAGACGACATAAGCCACTTTGTACAGTTTTTAAGTAGACTAAATAATTATCAGATGCAGATGACAATGTGAAGTGCAGAGATGCCAAAGTTAGAGACGAAAAACTAAGGGCCACACATAATGAAGATGATAAAATGAATTCACAAATGACAAAGTATACCTCATAGATGACAGACTAAACTTCGTAGATGACAATGTATACCTCGCAGATGAAAGATTGAACTTCACAAATGATAGAACTAAGTTCATAGATGATAGACTAATCTTCGGAGATGACATAATGGTTTAAGCAGAAATGTAAGTATGGTTTGAAATACTGCGAAGACGCTGGTTTGCAGAAACGTTGGTCTATGCAGATGATAATTGCAGACGACACTGCAGCCTGCGTAGATGATAATGCGATGTTTTACGACTGAACCAGAGTTGTTTGCAAATTTTTGAAATGAAACCAAGGACGTGGGTCCCACTGGGCATGCCAAAATGTGTGCTAGAAAATGTGACCTATTAGTAGCATGAGTTAACAAACAAACATCAGTTAAAAACCTTGAAAGTGTAGCAAAGATTCATCAAAATGCAAAGAACAAACACTAACTAATGCTTGCTTGAGTTTTGCAACCCTAAGCAACTAACAAACCCAATCTTCCAGCCACCTCTATAGCTTAACAAAGGCACCCATAAGATGCCTTGTTGGTGTGTTAAGATGGGAGGAGGGGAGGGGGGGGGGGTGTTTGGTGTGCTCTCCCAAACACAACAATAAAGTGAATCTCTTGAGTGGATGTGCCTGTGTGAGTGAAAAAAAAATATGAATCTAGGCTAGATGAAATGAAGAACACCTCAAGAAATGGCTATGGAGAAAGCCATACTTGAAGGTATTCAAGGATGAAACTATGGAATGCAACTAAGAAACTAATGAGATATGCAAGCTAAATTAACAAGTAAATACAAAGGAAATGTAAATATAAATACAAACTAGCTAAACCATGCAAATGAAAAGCTAAACCAGCTACCAAATGGTTAGTATGCACCTACAAAATCACTATGAGAATTCTACTAATGCAAGCTCAAACTACTATGAAAGCTCAAACTATGAATGCAAACTCAAATCTCAAACCAACATGATAACAATGCAATAAATGAGAGATGCAAATTCTTGAAACAAGACCTCTATTTATAGGCTTGAGGGAGGGCTTGGTGAGGTGGCACCCATGTAGATGCCACATAAGGTGACATGCAAGCCATGCAAATGGTCAAGAATTAAAAGTTTTCTCACACATGTGTGAGCAAACTTGAGAAGAAGAGTGGGAGACAAGTGTGTGTAACCATGCCATCTCACACATGTGTGAGCACACTCTTGTGCTAATGAGGGGGATTAGGGAGATGATTAGGAATGATTAAGTGAGATTAGAGAAGAAGTAGGCTTAAGAGGTTGAAAATTATGGTTATAGGCTAGGCTCTAGGTTAGGCTTAAGATTAAATTAAATGAAATTTAATTTATTCATGAGTTTAGAGAAATTAATAGGATGTGGAGAATTTAAATAAATAAAATTTATTTAAAAAGAGGGATATGGAGGATCATGTGTTAAATTAATTTAGCACATTAAGGCTAGGAGTATTTAAATTAAATTTAAATATCTAAGAGAATGAACTCATTTAATTAATTAGTTTAATTAAATAAGTAGAAGAATGTGAGCAATATAATTAATTAATAATTAATTACAATATCATGAGCAATATTAAAATTAATTAATATAGTGTTTAGCGATGATTTTAAGTGTCCACACTTCTACCAATACAAAAAAAATCGATAAATTCAAAAATAGAATTGATCATGCAAATAAATATTACTAGCATACTTATATATCTAAAATGAACATCCATGGAAGAAATCAAAACATTCTAAGATCAAATGACCAATTTACTAAAGATAGGAAGCTTCCAGAAGTAGCAAATTTCTTACAAAGATGGCTCTTAAAAAGGAAAAAGAAATATTTTTGGGCAATGCAAGGTTTCCCTTACACCCAGGATACTTTTGCATTACACACTTGGGATAATTTGAGAAGTGACCTTTTCATGTCTCTAGTGTTCAGAGGAAACCAAGATGGATAACCTCCTCCCTTGTCATCCTTGATGAATCTTTAACAAGTATTCCTTTCAATTTAATAGATATTCTTCATATGCCCTATTTTTTGTACTTCTACCAACATGAATATCCAAGATATTCTGAATTTCTTTTTTATTTGAAGTAGTTGGTGGAATATCCTCAATTTGCATGCTACTACCATTAATAATTATGTTGCATATCTTACCATTACTTTTTCACTTGGTGTAAAATACATTCTTCCTTTGTTCAGTTTCATTCTTATCACTCAGTAAGGTGATTTTGATAACCAAGACTTCTCTTTTAACTTTGACATCTTCACCTACATGTCCAACTTGTAGGTTCTCCTCACATCTACTAGTTTTCTCTTGATGTTAATGAAATTCATGAGCTCTATCTCCTTCTTCATAAGGGAAACATGTGTCACAAAAATTTTTCCTCTTCCTCTTCTTGGCCCTTGACCTCTTCCTCTTCCTTGCTAATCCATGTTATTTTGAGGATAGGTATATTTAAAATTATTTACCCTCTAATTCTAGTTACTACTACCCTTATTAGTCTTTTCCTAATCTTCATTTCAGCCTCCATAAGATTGTCTATTGGATCTTCCACCATGATTTCTTTTGCCTTGCTTTTTTTCAAACTTCTTGTTCAATTTTCTTTTTCCCTTAAGGAAAATTGATATGCATATTAAATACTAGTTAGTATAACTAGACTCAACTCCTCCTAAACACTTGGCCTCAAACCATTAAGGTTATAAACAAAATTCCCCTTGTCATCTTTCACATGGTCTATTTTGATGAGGACTTTATAGAGTTCTTATATATATTCCTAAAGAGGTCTTCTTTTTGGATGTATAATCGAGAAACTAAGACACAAGGGGAGGGAGGAGGGGGGGTGAATCAAAATCTTTAAAATTTTTATCTTTAAAACCAACTTTACTGCATTGACCATATTAACCTTCTCACATCCATTTTATACATATCATAACTTGTAAAATCAAATGCTATAATAAATAGATCTAACTATCAATCAAAACCATGAAATGTAAACTTATAACACAAAATACTTGGTTACCCAGAAACCCTCCAAGGTGAAGGTAAAATTAGGGTGGGGATGACACCAACAAATCTTCACTACTATAGTAACAAAGTTAACCTGTTAGGGTTACAATATTGATAATTTCTAATGATCTACCTTGTGAGGGGTCTTCCTTGCTAAAGTCATTTAAGATTGTTAGGTCTTACCTTGTTAAAGGATTTTACACTTACAATAAAGTAAGGAATCTATTAGGAGATTTATAAAGCCTTGTTAAAACCACTCTATTAAGAGATTTTCCCTAATTCAATCTATTAGAACTATCTTAGTACCCAATCCTTTAGTTTGCACTATAATTTTTGATTACAAGTCTTCTCTTTCCTTTCTCTTATCTTATCTCCAATCTAACATGTTTGTTGGTTCTTGAATTAACAACTTTTGAATAACCCAATGATAGAAAAAAACACATCTAGGGATAGCTAATTCCCATGATCAACATACCTATTCAGGCATCGAGGCCAACTATAAGGCTATACTCCTTTTTTAGGCTCTCCAAGACCTAGGCGGGTGAACCTATAGATTCTATCATGTGACTAGTTCCTAAAACCATAACTTTGAACCTATGTTTAGCAAATGAAAACCCTTAAATCTTGCATGCTTATGAAAATAACATAGACATGAAATAGCCAAAATCATGACCTATGAAATTGATAAACTAAGTGAGGGAAAATCCTTTCGGCTCTTAATAATGAAAGGGGAAAAAACTTTGATTAATGTGTTTATTTCAACAAAACCAAGATATGAGCAACAAAAAGAAAGATCCTGTAGCTGATCAATGCCTTATCTATTGGAATAATCTACAAATTATTAACACATATCCTTGAAGATCATTGATACATCTCATATATAAAAAATTTAGATCTATCCATTCACCTCATGAATCAAACATTTGCATCATTTTTGAATCTCATATTCGATCTATTCGTTCATAAAATCTATAACCTTATGATGATAAACCAATCATTTACATGACTCCTATAATCACAAGAAAAATATATCAACACATACAACCTAAAATAGGTTGCAACTATTTTTGAGCTCTTTTTTCACTAACCTCAAAGAGTTACAAATAACACAAATAGGAGACACCATTCAGATTAAAGATAAACTCATTACACATTTTATTTATTCCTTTGAAATAAATACATAAAAGATGTATGGAATAACCTAGAAAAATAATTCAATACACCAAAAATGTCTATATTAACTTGATAATGTTGTTCATATACAAGAGAAATGTTGAGGATGGTGGGAACCCATCTGAGAACTTTCTTAGAAAACTTGAAAACCAACCTTAGGTGGTATCATAACAATGGAAAAACTTTCAATAAACTAGAATCAACCTTTACAATGAGAGAAAAATAGAAAGATATCGAGAAAGAAGAATAATCCAGATCTAATCTAGAAGTGACAGATGTCCACTTGAATCTTCATCTCATGCTGCTGCAAAGCCTCTCTCTTCTCTCTTCTTCAATTGAAAACCAAATCTTTTCATTTTGTTTCTAACATGCGATCAAAATATCTTCAACAAAATGGTCAATCTACTGGGGATAAGGTTGCAATAAACCTTATTGAAAGGACAAGAATCTCTAGTATAAATTGCATATTTTTAGTAATGTATTTCATCATGTTTTTCCCATTTGAGTCACCAACAAAATGACGACTCTACTGGGGATTATGTGAAGCAATTAATTGTTAAAAATACTGGAATCTCTAGTATAATCTGCGCATTTTTTGAATCTATATGATAGACAAACCTTGAGAATCTAAAAAAATATTCACTATAGCAAGAAGAATTTGCTACAACAATAAGGGTGTGATGTGTCTTCCACTTCTTTGCTAAAGATTCATGTCTCATAGTAATGCTTTATTCATTTACAACAGTACTTCAAAAGTTGAATGAAAATTGTGTGCTACAACTATTGTAAGTTTATCATCAATCACATTAGTTGGGTATTATTTTAAAGTGTTGTTAAAAGTGCAGAGTTAAGAATGATAAGATATGTTGTTCTCTTTGCTGAGTTTGTAAATTTCCAAGAGTGGTTTAACAATTTCTATATTTTTCCTACAAACCAAAACTTGGGTTCAGATCTGTCAGTGACAATTTATGTTTCAAATCTTTTCTCACAAGTATTAGTGGCAATTCTAAAATCTTTGCACCAATTTCCTAGTTGATTTCATATTAAGTTTTTTTAAGGATTTTCAATTTGAATGGGTATATTTGAAGTTTTTGATAGTAGTTCTTAGAAAAGAAGTTATAAGTTCTTGATTTATGAGTTTAAGTGTTGTATCCATCTTCTATTGTAAGAAGTTGAATATTAAAAAGAAATTCACAATAATGATTAATTTGTTCTCTTCAAGGAGGTGGTGGTTCTACATGGTTTTATGAATGGTGTGAAGAAGTTCATATTTACACCCATGCCAAATTAGAAGATCAAGTTTTAGAATCAACACTTGAAGATATTTTACTTTTCACAAGTTTCCCTTTCATGAAATTTAAGTGACAAGAAATGGTTGCCTCTATTCAGTGATATCGACACTAAAGAAAGAGGTAGTTAGAGGTTTTTGTTTCAAAATGGAATCAAATCTCAGATCTAAAGTTAGTTTACCAAATTATGAAGATGCACCTAAAGATATTGTAGAGATAAAAAAGGAACTTTGTAATAAGATTTTCAAAAGAAATATGGCAGGAGATATCCAAGGTCTAAGAGAGGATAAATTTTATGTGAAGTTCAAATCAACACTCATGGAGATGCATTTTTCTTTAAGACCCAAAGAGTCTTCCATGGCCTATTGTTTTCCTAGAAGTCTTTATGCCTGATTTAGTTGACTGACCAAGACATTTGACATTACAAAAGATTTTGAAAATTAAAGAATACATAAAGAAGATGGAAAGTGATTTGTAAAACAATAGAGTTTATGTTGAATCTCCTAATGATGATAGTGAATGTTCTAAAAATGAAAGTGAATTAGTGTATCCATAGATGATGATAATGTGTCTTTTGATTATGAAAATATGTATTCTAGATCTAGTGAATTAGATGATTTCAATCAGCAAGATGAAGATGGATATATAACTAAAAATGTATCATGTGATAGTATGTATGAGAGTGAGGAAGTTTACAACAACAATACAAATAAATCTTCTTGTGATGGAAATGAGAGTGATGAAACACCTAGTGTTGAGGTGTTGTGCAAAGAAGAGGAGATATATTATAATAAGGATTTTATTTTTTTAGACTATCTTACTAATGATATTGCTACTATAGATTTTTCAAATCATCTAGAGTATGATCATAGCCAAAGAGAACAGACTTGTGATGGAGTCTTGCTAAATGTTGATTAAATCCTAGAACTATTGTCTAATGATTGTAAAAGGTATGAAAATATTTTTAAGGATGATTTGATTTTCTTTTATTATGTTTCTTCTCAAGATGAATTCCTTTCCCCAAAGTTTTATGTTGAAAGTGATATAGAATCATAACATTCTTTGTCAAGTCTTGGAGGTGTATATGCCAATAGTTCAAATGTTAATATACATGACGACTTGTCTTATGTGGAGATTACTATTAGGGAGAAATTTGGTATTGTTTTAGATTATTTTCATGTTGATGGTACTAAAATTGAGTTTGATTGTTCATATGATGAAGAGCATAGGGCTTGAAGTTCTAATTCTAAGTCTGAGTTTTCCTCATATGCTAATGAATCTTGTGATGATAAGTTTAATGAGTTCAAAGATCACTCTAACAAGTTGTTTGATGAAGACTATGATTATGATCAACATATTATATGTGAACACTTTCATGATAGTTTTTATAAATTGGTAACTAATCCATTGTTTGAGTGTGAAGATATTCAAACATGTGATAAATCTGATTGGATGAGTAATGAAACTACAAAAGAGGAGAAATCAGATTTTATATTTTCTTCACACTCGGTTACAAAAGGTGAGTTGCAAGCTCTTGAAATGTGAAACTTTTTGAATGAAGTAGAGTATGAAACCTTTGTGTTTCCCATAGATAACATCATCATTCATATGTGTATGAGAATTTTTAGTTTGATTCTAGTTTCTATTAGCATGTTGATTCGCTTTTTCATAATGAGCTAGATTTTGAAGTAAATTCTGATTGGTAAATGCACTATGAGAGTGAAGAGAGTAATTTTGTTTTTCCAAGTGATCTAATGGAGGTAAAACATTTTGTTGAAGTTTTGTGGCTCGGGACCATCGTTTGTACAACTTAGGAGTATTTTTTCTTGCTTTCAATAAAGTTGTTCAAGAGAAAGTTTTGGAGTGGTCTGATTCTTTCAGAGATCTCAATCCTTTCCATACCTACAAGGGACATGAATCCCTAGATAGATCCACTGATGGGACTAAAAAATGCATCATTAATTTTGAGTACCATTGTAAATTTTGAGTCAAATTGAGCCCCTATAAGAGCTTTTGTGCATGTGTGTACCTAACCATCATTTTGAGGCCTATGAAGCATTTTATGTTTCCAACACTTTAAATTCAGTAAATGCATGTGTTCTATGGTTATAAATTATCATTTTGAGTCATTCAATGAAGTTTCATTTTGAGCATTGTTCAAATCTACATTTTTGCCTTAGTGTCAAATAGTGATAGGAAGCCTAGTTTTCATTTAAATATCTTACACCCAGTTAAGTTTCATGACTCTTTGATTTGAGAATGTTTATTACATATATCAAAGAACCTATTTTTCATATTTTCAATCATTTTGATATGTTTTGGCTAGGTTTTGAATCCCTTAAAGTTGGTTGTTTACTATTGTCATGCTAATGCATATTTCTTAGAATTCTAGAAAGCCCTTTTTGACTAGTTGACCAAAATGAGAAAATTCCTTTTGCATTGCATTCTAGGGGTTAGAAATTTTTATGTTTCAGATTTGAACCTATGACGAATCCATTTGACTATTTTTCAAACATGATTTCAAATGTAATTTATAAAGTATTACTGATGTCTAAAAGTACAAATTGATTGGTAGCCCTATTTCAGATGTTATAACTCTAAACCCATGATAGATGAGACCAAATGGATTGTACCATTGTGTTATACTTTGAAAATATTTTAAGTGTTCCATTTTTAGAGTCCTGACCAATCTGTCTACACACTTTCCTAAGTTCATCCCATTTGTGAAAATCACAGTTCTACCAATGTTCATAGTTATGTAATTCAGAGTACTCTAGTTTGAACACCTTCCAAACACACCCAGTTATTCATCATAGGCCTAAATCAAAAATTTATACTCTCCTTGTGACAATGAACTAATTCCCTAGTTTTCATGTCTCCAAGTGTCCGCCTGACCTATTTTCATAGCCAAAATTGAATGCACTTTATTGTTTTCTGACATGTTTATTTGCAAGCAATTTCAAGTGAGCAACTTTGAAAATCAATATCTTTTGAGCCGGATGTCATCATGACACAAAATATAACAAGGTGCAAGAATGTGGAATAGATAATCAATCCACTTACTTTTAGGGTCAGATTGTTTGATTTAGTCAATTTTTAAAGTTGGATCAAATGCCTCATGACATGAAATGGATAGTCCTTGGGATAGGTAAAATTGTGTTTTAAAGGTTCATACAAAGATCAAATTTAGAATTTAGTTAGTTTATAAGCTCAACAAATCATTTTGAGAGGCTCAATTGTTTAAAATGTAATTATTTTTTAGCTTGACCCACTTTAGGGCTCTACTAATTCACTAGACCGATAAGATATGTGGGATTGAAGTTGTTTAACAGATGTTATAATGATTATAATCATTACATGTTTGATGCATAAACATAATCATTCAATGTCAAATAGGTAGGTGGAATCATTGACAGAAAGCAATAGAGGAGGGAGTTGAACAGAGGTCTCAATGCTCACATTTGATCAAAACTATTATACAAAATATTTCTTATAATATAATGTGTTATGAGATTTTCATCATAGAATTGTAACTATAAAATTTTCCAAGCACAATGTATTATCCATGTAATGGCAAAGGAAGAGACACATGGTTTCAAAAAGAGGATGAAGATCCATTGACATAGTGCTAGGGATCACATTGATGAAAAATAGTTCATTTAATGTTGTTAGTTAGATTCTATTTTCCATAGCCTATGGGGCATTTCATAGTGTTGTGCTCACACCACTAAATTAGCATGCAATCCTTTTCTCTCAATCAGTTGAAGCTTCCTAGTATAGTAATATATGCTCAAGTGGGGAAGGTAGCTTATGTTAGACATTTGGACTTGGCAAGAATGACCAACTTGGACATGGAACTACTGAGAACTAGTTGTTTCCTAAATATGTTGATTAATTTTCAAAGCCTATCTCACTCAAGCTAGTTGAGTGTCAATTATTCCATACCCATGTCTTGTTAGAACTAGGTGATGGTTGGGTTTGCGACAAAGAGGGGTGCCAACTCAATAATAGTGGAGCAGAATGGAAAAGCTATCACTGACATGGATAAGGTAGCTAGTGAAATATTTGTCATGATTATATCTAATTTCATGCATAACAATGTCATTTTTTCCCATCCCCTTTCTTGATATTTTTATATGGATTCTTTTTCAATCATGTTCCATAGTCATGAGTTAATTTTGATTCAGAGCTTACTATAGATTGCTCAGACATAGTGGTGTGGAAAATCTACACTCCTCACAACTCTAGGGATTACTTCCCATACTAGAGCATATGAATTTATATCATTTGACCAAAGGCTAAAGCAATATAGACATTGTTTGAATCACTAGAGGGTCGCATATAGAAGACAATTAGATTGTCTCAAATAACCATTTTGTTCAATGCAAACAATCATCAAATAAGAGGTTACTACAATTTCCATCAACATGGTTTTCCTATACAAGATCATCTTTATTAACTCAAATGCATGAGGAAAAGGGCTAACTCTATTATCTTGTGCCAAATGGAAAAAAACTCCCCAAAGATATAAGTCCTAACAAATTAGTATCCTATGGTGTTGCACTTTAGGCATCCAATCTAAACACGAAGGACATCCGCATTTTCATGATGGACGTTATGAATTTGATCCTTGGAGTTGCAATTAAGTTGGTGTGATGAAAGTAGTTAGTCCATGAAATACTCTGCTTCCCACTCAGATGGAGACATTTCTTACTACAAGATATGATTATTAGAGAGAGGTTTTAATGGGAAACACTGAGATTGGAAAAATGCCCCAACTGTAAATGGAAGCATCTAATTTTAAAATTTACAAAGAAGAATTTGTGGATGTGCATTAACCAACCTAGTGTTTTAATCATGAGAGAAAAAAAGGAGCTAGTTTTTGGAGGAAATTTCTTTTGCATTATCCCACATTGGGTATGCAAAGGATTTTTTAAGTATTTTTATACACTTACAATACATATGTAAAATGTCTAAAAACTCTCCACTTTAGAGACACACAACTTGAATGAAGGGGCACCATGATGATCTTTCTTGGAGGGATTGACAGAAATTTTGATTGTGACATTAGCTAATGACATGGTGAAAGAAATTTTGAGCACGAGCTTGGCAATTTCATAATATAGGTGTTCCAAATATAGGTGTTTCAAAGTTACAAAGAATGAGATTGGGAGGCCAATGCTGCAAATTTACACTTGAGATGTGTGGGTCCCACTCATGTGGAAGACTCGGCCAATAGGGAGTTGATATGTGGTACCCAAATGATAGGAGGAATACGGTAAATTATAAAATCAAATATTAAAATCAAATTTTTCCAAAACTGAGCACTTTGGGAAGTTGAAAAGTTTAAATAAATTTAATTTTATAATCTATAATTCACACTATATAATTTTTTAAAATTTTCAACTTTAAAGTGTTATCTTCATGATCAAGGGCCATATTTTTTAAACAAGCACTACGAGCTTCATATTTATCCAAAATATGAAGTGTAATATACTGTTGGAAAGGGTAGAAGATCGATTTTTTAAATTTGCAATTAGAATATGTAGGGCACTTTAGTGGTAAAAGTTATGGGCAAATTTGTAAAATCAGGGGCATTCTCAGTAGAACGAGTGTTTTTCATCATGAACTTTTAGAATTAGTTGGAAAGAAAATAGAGAAGTTTGTTGGCTCCAAAATTGGGGACAATGTTCTTAGGAATGTTGTTTGGCCTCTAAAAACCATATGGCATGGGTTTTGACATGAGTTTTACTAGTAATTTTATGTCTTCTTGCAAATCAATTGTGTTGTCCATCATGTTGAAGATATTTTAATCACATGTTTGAAAAAAAATGAGAAGATCTAATTTTTAGTTGATAGAAGAGATAAGAGAGAGGATTTGCAACAACATGAGTTAAAGATTCAAGTGAACTTGTGTCACTTCCAAATGAGATATAGATTCTTCTTCTTTCTCTATATCTTTCTCTTTTTCTCTCATTATAAAGTTTGGTTCCAATTTATTGGAAGGTTTTTCATTGCTATGATACCATCTAAGGTTGGTTCCCAAGTTTTTTGAGAAAGTTCTCAGCCAGGTTTCAACCATTCTCAATATTTCTCTCTTGTATGAACAATGCTATAGAGTTAATATAGACAATTATGGTCTATTGAGTTGTTTTTCTAAGTTATTTCATAAAACCTTTATGTATTTGTTTCAAAGGAATAAATAAAATGAGCAAAAAGTTTATCTTTAATCTAAATGTTGTCTCCTATTTTTGTTATTTGTAACTCTTTGTGGTTTGTGAATAAAGAGCACAAAACTAGTTGTAGCCTATATTAGGTTGTATGTATTGATATATTTTTCTTGTGATTCAAGGAGTCATGTAAATTCTTGTTTTATCATCATAGGTTGTAGATTTCAAGAAGGGATTGATCGAGTATGAGATTAAAAAATGATGCAGATGTCTGATCCACAAGGTGAATGGATAGATCTAGAGCCTTGATATGTGAGAAGTGTTAATGATTTCCAAGGATGTGTGTTAATAAATTTTGGATCTCCCAATAGATAAGGCACTGATCAACTACATTATCTATATATTTTGTTTCTCATATCTTGGTTTTGCTAAAATCAACACATTAATAAAAAAATTTTCCTTTCATGTTGAAAAGCCTAAAGGATTTTTCCTCACTTAGTTTATCAAGTTCATAGGTCATGATTTTGGCTATTTCCTATGTATTTTATTTTCATAAGCATATAATATTTAGGTGTTTTCATCTGCTAACATAGATTTAAAGTTATGGTTTTAGGATTGGTCACATAATATAATTTATAGGTTCACCCCCCTAGGTCTTGCACAACTTGAATAAGAAGGATTATAGCCTTATAGTTGACCTTGATGTATGAATAGGTATGTGGATCATGGGAATTAGCTACCCCTAAATGTGTTTGTTCCTATCAATGGGTTATTTAAAAGCTCACACAATCTAATCCAGAAACATTGCTCACATACTAATGGATTGTGGAAATCTGATTATGTTATTTAAAAGCTATTAATTTAGGAGCCAACAACTATAATACTATTTAACATATTACTTTCCTTGTCTTATATCACACATATACCTATACAATTTTTTCATTATCTCTCCCCCTTTGACATTAATGACACATGTTTCAAGAACA
Organism: Cupressus sempervirens; assembly: GCA_028749045.1. Lineage (NCBI taxonomy): Eukaryota > Viridiplantae > Streptophyta > Pinopsida > Cupressales > Cupressaceae > Cupressus > Cupressus sempervirens. The sequence goes on along the minus strand of CM053788.1, from coordinate 139,593,560 downwards.
TATATGTTGAGAAGGGTGCAAAGTCCATAAGATGCCACTTCCACTACATTTAGGTATGAGTAGAAAATCTTCTCAAAATATGTATTTACCTTAAGAATTTTCTCTATATATTGTTCCATAGTTTCTATATTTAATGTAAATGTCCTCTTAGAAGTAAGAATCACTTTGTTATTCTCTCTTTGTTCATCTCAATGAGATTGATTTCATCAAGAATCTTTCCTATCTATGCCTCAATATTTTCAATCTTCTGGTCATATTGTTGAAGTTGATCTACCAATGCATGTAGTTCTTCATGTTTTCTCTTCATCTCATCATCACTATCCTTGGTGAGCTTAAATGGCACTCCACATTTAGCATACAATTCTTCACCATCTTGCTCATATCTTCTTATCTCCTTAATGCATTTAGTATCAAGAGATCCAAGGTCATTTATGATGTTTTGATGGACAATGTTAAACATCTAGACATCATGCTTTGTCTAAGATTGAATGGATGCAATGTCAGAAAAAATTGTGAACTCACCATCAAAATCTTGTACTATAGCTTTTGTTGTGTCCTTCAACTTGATTCTTTCAACTTTATATGTAAGGAGCTCTAAATTTTCTTTGTGACTTCCATTAGATATCTTTGTAGGCTCTTCACCTTCCTATTTTTGTGAATGATCTTTCTTAGTGATGAGATTAGTTCAATTTGATCATCATCATCAAGAAATTTCAGTGTTGTAAGTTTGAGGGGTGTCCTAGAAGAACTAGGTACACTTTCCTTATTTTCATCTTCCTCATTTTTCTTCTTCTCCTCTTCTTTTTTTATTTTCATCTTTTCTTCCTTCTTCTTCTTCTCTTCCTTTTCCTTCCTTTTATTATCATCATCTTCCTTCCTCTTCTTCTCTTTCTCTTCCTTCTTTTTATTTTCTTCTTCTTCCTACTTCTTCTTTTCTTCTTCCTTTTTCCTATTTTCTTCTTTCTTTTTCTTTATTTCTTCCTCTTTCTTTTTCTCTTCCTCTTGTATTCTTCTTTGTTCTTCCTCCATCTTTCTCTTCTTTTCTTCTTCACTTTTCATGTTTCTCTCTTCCCTTTTTCTTGTCTCTTCTTCTATACTTTTCTTTTCTTCATCTTCTTCCTTGGAGCTGGTGTAGATGGTCAAATTCCCAATATTTTTAAATCCTTGAAAGGATCTTCAGAAGTGTCAATAATCATCTTCGTTCTATCCATATGCATTGTGTGTTTTCTAATGGTGACATGTGGTGTTGTTGCTACCTTATTCAGACTTATCATTATTTGTAAAATGGTCTTTTCTATCTCTTCATTAACTTCTTGATAATTACCTCCCATTATGAATATAGATCTTATCTTGTTACTAAGATAAGGCTAAAGACTCTTTATTACGATGGCTAAGTGTCCATCGCTATCAATCTAGCATAGCTTTGTTATTAGATTTTTCCTAATGCTTTTGTCTTCATCAACTACCCTCTTTCTTCTATTCATTAGTCTCTCATAGAGATCCTTAGGAATCTCATCATTAATTTCTTCAAATATTTTATTAGACAATATCTAGTGTTTAATAATGACATTCTCTAGCTCCAATCTATTAATTCCAATGTATAAATGGTAAAAATTGTTTAATTGCACAAAATTACTTTGATCAATGATTTCACTATTTAGCCTCTCAATCATAGGCTTCCATGCCTTTCATCATGTGCTCACAACTTCTATTTTCTTTGCTACTAGCTTCTCAGGCTTTTTTGACCTCACATCTTCTTCTTAGTTATATTAGGCATTATTTCCTTGTGCCTCTTTCCAAGTCATGTTGTCATAGATTTCATCCTCTTCTTTCTAGGAGAATTAGGGGATTCTTGTTTTACTTTGTCCAATCTAACTAATTTTCTTTTGACTTCAACCACTTCCACTTCCTCTTCTTTTGATGGTTTGGTTAGTAGAATAGCAAGTGCAATAGGCATCTTCTCCTATGACACTACTATATATTGTGCTATAGGTGATATTGTAGATGGCGTTGCTAGTGTGACTCACTCAAATGATCTTGCCAATGCCAAGGGTGGTACATACATCATCCCTTGCTAACCATCTGCCTCATACCTATAATGATTTTTCTTACTACACTCACCTCTTCTTCTATCATGCCTTCTTACTGCATGGTCTTATTCATCATTGTTACCAAACTTTTTCTTTGTTGTCTTCTCAATCTATGCTTGGTTGGCTGATTGCATTAGCTCTCCATAAGTTCCAAATCTATCAAATTATTCGTCCTTGTTTGGCTTAAGGATTTCCTTAACATATATAATTATTGGTTATACTACTTCAATATAAGAGTAATCATTATCTACCATGAAATAAAAGTCATTTAAAAAATTTTCTACCATGGAGGGTGGAATTTTGAATCTTTCCCTTAACTCATTTTGGATTGTCTTCACAATAAGATCTACGTTGTTGTTGACATTTTCAATAAGGTGCCTATTACAAATTTATGATATCTTTTCCATTGTACATCTATCACTACTAATCAATTCAGATACTAGCATGAATGAAAAGATCTTAATCAAGTGGAAAAATATGTGTGTAATTAAGGATTGGAATCTAAACTAACTATTCTTGACTTTTTTTATTCTCTACAGGTTCTCAACTAGCTATGCTCTAAGAATCTCACTCAAATTAAACTTTTCTCTTTCAATACAAATCTTATATGCTACTTCTACAAATATATCTACCATGTCATCTTCTCTTGAACTAGAACATATCCTTGTTGTAATGATTCTACTCAAAAATCTAACATCATCTTTCTTGATCTTGCTAATGACTATTCCTATTAAATTGTAAATTGAATTAGTGTTATCTAGAACTATTTTCTTGAAATTTTTCTCATTAATAGGTACACTACTTTCATTGCATAAAATAGTAACTTTATGGATCAGGTTGACTGAAATCTCTACCACATTGTCTCCCAACCAAAACTTTCCATCATGAATTCTGCTTAGTATAATCTTAGTTCATTCCTCATTATCAAATTTGTAGTAGGACAAAAATTTCACTGGGTCATTATCCTTCATATACTCTAAATATTATTTATAACTCATTAAATGGTTGTGAATTAGGCTAAATTCCACATATATGTATTCTTCTCCTACTATTTTAAACTTACTTCTGAGATAACTACTCACATCCTCTAGGTGAATGAGATTTTATGGAATTTTTGAAAATGTGACACTAGGGTTATCTACCAATGGTTTCACAGGGTTTATCTTCAACTTAGGTCTTCCTTCTTTCTCAATATTATGAATTTGATATTTTTCCATTTTAACACTTTAATTCTTAAATTAATTTGCTACTCAAATACTTGCGTAAAAGTAAAATACCTTGATTCAATGTGGAACTAGGGCTTTCTGAACTTCACACTTCAATATGCATTGAACTACCTTTCAATTTTCTTTCACTTCATACTTTACTTCTCTTTAACTCTTCATTTGATCAAATGGTACTCAAGATCTTGTTTGCATCCCTTAAATCTCACCAAATTGATTTCTACACTAATTATACAAGTACACAATTTAAATAGTTGTTTCTCATTACCACTTGAATTTTTTTCTTTAGTACACTCACATATGATCTCTAAATGACATGTGATCTTAACCATAGATTTGACTCATCTTACACTTCCTCATACTAAATGTACAAGTCATAATTCCACTTATGCTACCTTTTCTATCATTCTGATGCAAATTCAATTATAAAATATGCTCAACTTAAATAGGATGAATCACATATAATTTTTGACTTTAGTTTTTCTTTAGGTGTATCAAATAATTTTTCTTCCAATACTACATGAAAGATAGATGGATATTTTTCTTTGACAAATACTTCTTTGAATTCTTTCACATGCTCTCTCAACTCATCTTTCTAATTGTTATTGTGTCTATCATTCCTCTTGACATTTATGTTGTTGTTCCTTTTCAAATTTGGGTTCTTTTTTATGTTCCTCATATCCATTTTGCAAAATATTTCTATATGAAAAAAATTATTGCATGGCTGACATGCTAGTGCATTGTTCTTGTGATTAGGTCCAAGTTGGTTAACATGTGCTCTACAATTTTTGGCAATGTGCCCAAAATTTTTATATTTTTAACATGATATTTCTCCTTGATCTATTAGTTTCCTTATTGGATCTTCTTCTTTCTTCTATCATTTTAGTACCTCTAAGCATTCTACTATTTCTATTATTACTAGCGAATTTAGGTTTCTTACAATCAACTTCTCTATGACCAAAAATATGAAAAATGTAACAATAAAATTTAGAAATAGGTTTAAATGACTTACCTATAGAGTCCCTTTCAATATGACCAATTTAATTGCATGCAAAGTATCCACATTTAGATTCATACCTTACTTCCTTGGGTGATTCAGCTTGCTCAACTTTCTTAGGTTCATCAATTTTCTCAAGTTTATTTTCTTGCTTAATTTCTTTTGATGTGTTTTTAGATTGACAAGATTCAATCTTATTCTAGTCATTTGTCTTATGTCCAAGATTCTCAATAATAGGATCTAGTTCCTTTCTTTCTTTAGATTTCTTGCTTGACTTTTCTCTAATAAATTATCCAAGACAAGTCTTATCATACAAAGGTCTTTGGAAATATAATTTCTCATCAATTTTCTCACTATTGGAATATAACTTTTCTAATAGTTGCTTAGTCTGGGTTGACTCTCCTTTCAAAATAGTATTATACTTCTCAAGCTCTTCATGTTCTAACTTTGGGGATTCAATTTTAGATGTAACTTTTGTAACATGGGATCTTAGATCTACATTCTCATATTTCATATATGACTTAATTTTTCTATTATCTTTCTTCAAGATTAGTTTTAGTTCGTGATTTCCAACTCATGTTTTAGAATCTTATTTTCTTTCATTAATATTGATACTTCATCACTATCTTTTTTTAACCTTTAGGTTCCTTTCTAGATTTCAGAGGATCAATCTTGTCTTTTAGCTTCCTAATGTAGTCTTTTTCATTTTCATATCTTTCTTTCAGGTTTTCTCTTTCTTCAGTGAGAATATCAATATGCTCAAGAGATTTTTCCAGGTCCTATAACTATTCCATATCCATAGGGATCTTACTCAAGATGTTAAGTCTCTTTTGAGAAACTAAGCTCTGATACCAATTGTTAGAAATAGGAAATACTGAGGAGGGGGGAGGGGGGTGGGATGAATTAGTATTCTATAAACTTTAGCCCCAAAATGGATATTATCAATTTCCTTGTAACGTGCATATGAAATGAATCTAATTAAACTAAATTTTAAACATAACCATGCAATAATATAACTCATAACACCTTATTTTGGTAGCTAGGGAAACCCTGGCAAGGATGGTACCAACAAAATGATCCACTAATCAAAAGTATCTTCTTAAAGATATTGACCCTATTAGGAGTCAATTACATGCACATGGTGTCTTAGTCATTGTTAGAAGCATCAACCCTTTTAGGAGTTTCTTTAACCCTATTAGGAGTTGGTACATATACATATACAAAATTTTGTACAAATTGAGCCCACTGCCAAAATAAGTAACTTACAATGTAATTCCTTGATACAAAAGAGAGATACAAAAAAACCTCTTTTCTTGCTGGTAATATCTTTAATATCTAATATATAATACATCATATAAAGTTTTCATATTCTTCCTTAGAAGAACACTTCGCATTTGCAAACTTTTCTTTATACCTTTTTAATTAACAAAACATTGTCTAGTCGGCCTTCAAGATTTCACACACTAGGAAAAATATAAAGTTAACTCTTTCCCACTTAGGGTTAACATCTAGGACATCATCCCTAATTAGTCAAGTAACTATTTTGTAAAAAAAAATTCCTTAACTCATAATTAACCAATTCCTATTATGCTTTGTTTTATTTGCACACTGTCGCAACTAGTAAAATGGTCATATCTTATTTTTTACGAACTATACTAAATTGCACATTTGAACACATCAGCCTGACAACTTGTAATATCTATACCTAACTATGTAGATTTCCATAATGACTTAGTCAACTATACATATAAAAATGTATCTACTCTATTAGATAAACTATCAAATACTTAGACAGTTTTCTAAGTATGAATGTTATAAATGTTAAAAACCGATTGATACAAGTATGAGAATGTGTTACAATCATTATTTTCTCACTGATGTCAAAACTACTAATTACTAGTAAGACAATTTCTTAGATGATTTGAGTACTATCATTTTTTTGATTGATGAAGAGGACTTGATCAAATGAGGTAACAATAACACCTAGAGGAAAGGTTGAGTTATGTTATGAAAAAGAAGTACAAAGATCTGTTAAGACTATGATATTATAGTGCATTGATTATTCACTTAAGGTTGCAAAGACTGGATACATTGAAAATGTCTAGAAGAAAAAGAGAGAAGAATTGAGTCTGCCAAGCTTGACCAAGTGGATAGTAGGTGTCGAGCAAAGATAGTGCAAGCTGAGCAGAAAATCAATTGGAGCCAAGAAAAGTTAAATTTTAATATATGTCGAGTGATATAGTGTAAGCCAAATAAAGTTTAGTTGATGTCGAGCACAAGTAAACTTTAGATCATGTCGAGTGTTTTGATAGTGGATATTGAGCAATGTAGTTTGTGTCAAGCATAAGATGCAAGTTAATATTGAGTGTCAACATTATGAGAAATATTGTGAATCTAAGCCAACAAGTTTGATTTCTTGGATTGTGTGAACTGTGTGGAAGATAAGCTTGATGAGTTGGTGGCATAGAATTCAAGATAAACCATTTTGAGGAAAATTAAAAGAGGATTGAAGGAGAAGTTTCTAGAAGAAAATAAAATGAAAAGATGGGTAGATTAATTGAATCTTACTAATCAAATGTAACCCTAAAATAGATGATGGAGGATGAATGACAAAAGATCTAATTACTCTTTATAAGAGAGTATAAGGTATAAAACAATAGTTGGCATGTGCAAGAACCTAAGAAAGACAAGGAGTCTAGGGTGTTGTTTCATATCAATTGGCATGCAAAGTACGAACACTTAAGGGTATAGATGCTTGAAGGGTGAACAAGCTATCAGAGCTGAAGTGTGTGAAAGCCAAGTAGAATGGAGGACTGAAACAAAGATCTATATTCTAAAAATTGAGCTGTAATTTTTTATCAGATCAAGCCTTACAATTACTCTCTAATTATTGTATTAGTCTAGGGTAAATCATTTGGATTAAGGTTGACCTAATAGTCATTTGTAAAACCTTTAATCAAGTGACATTCCAAGTAAATGATCTAAAGTCCTCTTACAAGACTCACTCCTAATAAGTTGATTGAAATCCTCTAACTAGGTCACATTTAACAATGTACATTGTAACCTTTAACAAGATTGGTCTTTCATAGGGAATCATTTCAAAAAAGTGAGAATTAGTAGTACATTACTGGTGGTTTTTTCCAATTTGGGTTTCCATGTAAAATCATTGTGTCAAATGTGTTATTGAATCTATTATGCTTCATGCTTACATTTTCACAAAGTTGATTTGATAGTAACCTACAAGTTTAAGTAAATGTATGATCTAATGGATGCATGCATGATGAATACATTATATGGATATGGGTTTAGTAAGCTATGAAAAGTTTCATTTGTACATTTGGACTTTGGATAACTGATTCACACCCCCTCTCAGTTATTCTAAAGAATTCCAACAATAAATTCATCTTCAAGGTATTCCTTCTTCATATTGAAGATATATTGCCATAAATGACAACATTCAATATCTACCTTAGCCAAATTGCCAACAATTATATGACTAGTGATACAAATAATTAAAAAATTTAGAACATTATAATGGTAGTGTTAAGTTTGGAAATGATGTACATTGTTATGTGAAAGGTAAAGGATGAATTATATTGAATGATAAGATCAAATGTGACAATGAATATTGGGTTGATGGATGGAAATATAAACTACTGAGTGTGACATAGTTGAGGCTACTAAGTGGAATTCCAAAACAAGAAGGAAAATATGTATGATGCTACTTGTGAATTAATTGGAAGTGGAGAGAAAACTAGAGGTAAATTGTTCTATCTAGACATATATGAAGATACATGCTTATTTTCACAATTTCAGGATGTTTGGATATGGCATAAGAGGCTAGGTCATGTGTGTTGGATATAATTAACTAATTGTGTGTTTCCTTTGATGTTACAAAAATGTCATATCAGTTGTTATCAATGCTTAATAAGATCACTTGGTTAGCAAGACATTTTTCTTTGTCTATCGAACATTCTTGGAAATTACTATGTGGAGACAATATCTAACAAGCTCACTCGGGCATCAAAGGAAATTATGGAAAAAAGCAGTGTTAACTAAGTTCTCACAATTAATGAAGGAAAGTTGGTTAGAGTTAGTATTAACTGAGTTCACTTGGTTGCCAAAGGATTTTTCAAGTTTGCAATGTTAACCAAGCTTTTGTTGGTTAACACAGGGAATCATTTTAGGACCAGTGTTTATCGACTTGGGTCAGCTATCAAAGGATTTTGTTGTTTTGATATAAGAAGTTTAATTATTTCAAGTATTGATTCCAACCAACTATGGTTATGATTATTGGTCATTGTAATTTGTATTGAGCCAATTTGACAATTTGAATGATATAAATATAAGGTCAAGTTGTGATTTTCAGTAGTGTACAAGTGTATTGATTGATTGAAGGAAAGTGTGTGAGCGAACTTGAAGGATGGTTAGATATCCTTGTGGAGCAAAAAAGTAATATTCAATCAGGAAGGATCAAGCTTTTGTGAACAAAACAGAGATCTAGATTCAATAATTCAGTTGCATCTCAAGTAGGTCATTTCATTGTTACTTTCTTACCATTGTAGCAGTGATCCAAAATCCCTTAATAGAATTGGTTTAACAACCAATTGTAAATCCTCTACCAAGGTGATAGTTCCATTGAATTATTTTAAGACGTCTTATAAGGTCACTCCTTATAGTGTGATTAGATCCTCTAACAAGGTCACACCTAACAGTGTGTTTTGTAACCTTTAAGCAAGTTGGCTCCTAATAGTGCTCACTTTAGAAGAGTGAAAAACACTAACTAGTTACATTGGTGGTTTTTCCCATATTGGGTTTCCACATTAAATTTGGTGTCTTGTGTGTTCATTTCTTTTCTCTCATGTTTGCAAATTATTACTAATTGATGTTAGATTAACTAAAGTTACTCTACATTTATCGAGTTACAACATTTTTTAATATGTTTACCAAGTAACAACAGTGATTAGTTTTGTCAGACATCTAAGGATCTATGAATTTTTTTTTGTGGTAACTGACCCTCTCTTAGTTACTCCATCTATATTTCCAACAATTGGTATTAGAGCTTTTGGTGTTTGTAGGAAAGGTTTCAAGGACCTAAGCTAAAGATCAAGATGTCTTACAAGAGAGAAATTCCAAAGTTTAACAAAGACAATTTTTCAGCATGGCAAAGACCTATGAGACTTGATTTGGCTTCCATTAGTGATTTAGCCCTGAAATACCTTGATGAAGAATACACAACTCCTACTAGTACATTATCTATTGGAGATATTGCTGAGAAAAAGAACCATAACACCATGATGATAGATATTGCATTTACTCTTAGCTATGATGAATTTGATGAAATCAAGGATTGCAAAACTACTTTTGAAATGTGGAATAAGCTAAAGGACATCTATGGTGGTGATGACAATGTGAAGAGAGCCAAAGTAGAAAGCCTTAGAGGATAGTTTGATCAGATGAGAATGAGAGAAGATGAAAATATTGCCAAATATGTGGAAAGAATCAAAGCCAATGTTAGTGCAATTAAAGCATCTAGAGGAGAAATCAAGGAAGAAACTGTTGCAAGTAAAGTTCTTAGAACATTGCTTCCTATCTATGCAATTAGAGTATCTACTATTCAAGAAAGGAGATGTGAGACAAATCATAAGATAAATTTGGATGCTTTAGTAGGAAGATTGACAACTTTTGAGCTAGACAACTATGACAATTATGTTCTAGCTTCCAAGAATATTGAATTTGCATTTGAGGCCAAGCTTTCACTTAAGGAGAAAGGAAAGAAAATAAAGGACATTGAGTTAGAAAGTGAAGAAGAATCAGAGGAAGGTTTTGATAGTGATCTTGAAGTTGTTGAAGCTTTACTTGCAAGGAATTATTCTAGAGGCAAAGGAAAATACAAAAGTAAAGTTCCCCTAATCTATTTTTCATTTGAAGAAGTTGGTCATATTGTTGCCAGGTGCCCAAACAAAGGTAAGTATGAAAAGAAGAGTCACAAGTACAAAGAAAAAAAGGATTTCAAAGGTCATAAATCATACAAAGACAAAAGTAAGAAAACTTGTTTTATGTCTAAGTATTTTGATAATAGTGAAGATGAAATAGTTTATATTGCTGTAAAAGATGAATCTAATGATGAAGGAGATAAGATGGCACTTATCTCTCATGTTAGAAAAAATGATACATGGATCATAGATAGTGGATGTTCACATCATATGACTAGAGATAAAATAAAGTTTGAATATTTTGAACAATATGATGGAGGAAGTGTAAGATTTGGAAACAATGAACCTTGTTATATAAAAGGGAAAGGTCGAATCTCATTAACCAAAGAACTTGTATGTGACAATGCCTATTGGGTTGAAGGACTAAAACATAATCTGTTGAATATGGCACAACTTATCAACATTAGATTCAAGGTAGAATTCATGCATGGCAAGGCAAGACTGTTGGATGACAAAGGAAAACTGATTAGATTAGGCAAAAAAAAAAAGGGTAACCTATTTTATCTTGATCTTGGTGATTGCTCATGTTTAATTGCTCAAGTTGAAGAAAGTTTTTTATGGAATAGAAGGTTATGTCATGTGAATTTTGATAACATGGTGAAAATAAGAAAATTTAAGAAAGTAAGAGACATTCCTAGTTTAAAGAAACTAGATGTTGCTTTATGCAAGAACCATCAAATTGGTAAAATGGGAAAGACTATTTTTAAAAGAAAAAAATTTCAATCTAAAGATATCTTGGAAATTGTGCATACTAATTTGTGTGGACTTATTGGAGTAGAATGCTATAGTGGAGAAATTTTTATTTATTTTTTGTTGATGACTATTCTAGAATGATGACTGTTATGTATTTAAGAGAGAAGTCAGAGGCATTTGAGAAATTCAAATCGTATTTGAAAAGAGTAAAGAAAGAAATAGGGAAAAGACTGAAATGCTTAAGATTAGACAAAGGTGGTGAATTCATCTCCAATGAATTCAACAAATCTTGCATTGAAAGAGGAATCAAAAGAAAGCTATCAGCCTATGGAAGTCCCAAGTAGAATGGAATAGCTAAAAGGAGAAATAGATCCATGATGGACTCTACAAGGACTCTAATGATTGAAAAGAACATTGCTATCAAATACTAGAGGAAGCTATCAGCACTGTAGTTCATACTTTGAACCAAATACAGTTGAAGAAAGACTCATATAAAACTCCCTATGAATTATGGTATGGCTATAAACCCAATGTAAGCTACCTAAAAGTATTTGGAAGTAAATGTTATATCTTGAAAGAATCTAGAAAAGGAAAATTTGATGTAAAAGGTGATGAAGTTATATTTCTAGGATACTCCAACAAAAGCAAGGCATATAAATATTTAAATTTGTCTACTCACAAAATCATAGAAAGTGAAAATGTGAGAATTGATGAGTTTGCATAAAGGATTGAAGAATAAAGGAAGAAGAAACTAGAAGACTATAAAAGATTTGTTTACATCGAACTTGATACATTGGTAGACATATCTATCAATAAGGAGATTTCAACTCTCAAGTCTTCCTTAGTTACCAAGTTGCAAGAAGTTCAAACCAACTCGTAAGGACCCAAGTTATAGTCTGAAGCTATCAAGCCAATGCCTACCAAGTCTAAAGGACTCCAGCCGCAGATAGAACAACTTGAGTCTCAAGTTGAAAGTCAAGAGGAAGATGATACAATTCATTCAAAAGTAGGGAAACTATATTAGCCAAGTATGTCATAAGGCATCATACATTTAATTAGATTATTGGAGATAAAAAAAAAAAGGTATTGTGACAAAAAGTAAGATAAAAGGTACATGTTTACTTGTTGAATTTGAACCTAGAAGTGTTAAAGATGCATTGGAAAATGAAAGTTGGATTGAGGCTATGAATGAATAAATTGAACAAATAAAGAAGAACAAAACCTGGACTCTTGTATCTAGGCCCAAAGATTGAAATGTAATTGGCACAAAATGGGTATTCAGGAATAAGTTGAATGAAGATGGTAAGGTATCAAGAAACAAAGCTAGATTGGTATGTAGATGCTACTCTCAAGAAGAAGGCATTGATTATGGTGAAACTTTTGCTCTTGTTGCAAGATTAGAAGATGTTAGGACCTTACTTGCATATGTAGAACATAAAGGATTTAAGGTATATCAAATGGATGTATAATCTACATTTCTCAATGGTATTCTTGATGAAGAAGTCTACATTAAATAACTAGAAGGTTTTGTTGATCTAGATAAAAGAGACATGGTTTGCAAGCTGCACAAAGTTTTGTATGGTCTAAAGCAAGCTCCTAGAGCATGGCATGAAACATTACATAGCCACCTTATGCAGATTGATTTCCAAAGAACTAATGATAATAATAGTTTGTACATCAAGGAAGGACAAAATAACAAGATTGTATTGGTAGAAATATTTGTGGATGATACTTTATTTATAGGGAATGATGATCTATGCAAATAATTTTTGAACAAAGAGTTTGAAATGTCCATGTTTGGTGAGATAAATTTTTTTGTTAAACTTCAGATTCAACAAAGCAGGAATGGTATTTACATCACTCAATCTAAGTCTATCAAGGAGATACTCAAGAATTTTGGTATGGAATATTCAAAACCAGTTGGAACCCCCATTTGTACTAGATTAAATCTTACCAAAGATGATGACTCAAAAGAGGTAGATTAGATCTTGTATAGATCAATGATTGGAAAGTTACAATATGTAGTTCATACAAGACCTGATATTACTTTAGCAGTTGGTGTAGTGGCAAGATTCTTAAAAAAATCTAGAGAAAATCATATGATGGTAATTAAAAGAATCTTGAGATATTTAAAAGGCATTGAAGACTATGATTTATGGTATAAACTTGGAAGAAATCTGGACCTAAAAGTGTTTACTGATGTTGATTAGGTAGGAAATATTGATGACAAAAAAAGCACAAGTGGTGGAGCATTCTATCTTGGTAAAAGGTTGGTATCTTGGACAAGCAAAAAAGAAAAATTGCACATCCCAATCCACAACATAAGCAGAATATGTTGTAGTAGCAATGAATTGTTCTAATATTGTTTGGTTTAAATAGTTGTTGGAAGGCATGAAGGTTGAAATTAAAGAACCAATTGTCATGTTTTGTGATAATACAAGCGCAATTAACATATCAAAGAATCTAGTGATGCATTCTAAAACCAAGCATATTGCTATAAAATATCATTTTGTCAGAGAACTAGTGCATGAAAAAGAAATTAGATTAGAATATGTCCATACAAAAGAACATATTGTAGACATATTTACCAAGCCATTACCTAAGGATGCATTCTTGTATCTAAGAGGAAAGTTAGGGGTCATTCCCCTATCTGAAGCTCACTAAGAAAAGCTTTAGTGATGCAGCAACATGAACCTAGTTGAAAATAAATCAATTGATGCTGCATAGTCAAGAAAACATTGCATATGAATTAGTACTCAAGGTATGTTGATACTATTTTTCTATGTGTTGTCAAAGAGGGAGAGTTTACTATCATATCTTTCTAAAAAAAAAATTGAGAAAGAAGCTATGTAATTCTTTCATAGAGGGAGATTATTTCATAAAAGAGAAGCTTGTGGTATAAAAATCTAAGAGGGAGAAACTTTCTATCAGAGAAAGTCTTGTTTTCAAATTTTACTGTGCTATGACATGTTGTGTTGCCATCAATGCCAAAGAGGGAAATTTTTGGATACAATTAACTAATTGTGTGTTGTTTTTGATGTTACACAAATGTCATATCAGTTGTCAATCAATGCTTATTGAGCTCACTTGGTCAGCAAGACAATTTTCTTTGTCTACCGAGCATTCCTGGAAATTACTCTATGGAGACAGTATCTACTAAGCTCACTTTGATGTCAAAGAAAATTATGGTAGAAAGAAATGTTAACCAAGTTCTCATGGTTAACAAAGGAAAGTTGGTTAGAGTTAGTATTAACTGAGTTCACTTGATTGCCAAAGGATTTTGCATGTTCACAGTGTTAACCAAGCTTCTGTTGGTTAACACAAGAAATCATTTAGGACCAGTGTTTACTGAGCTAGGTCAGCTATCAAGGGATTTTGTTGTTTTGACATTAGAAGCTCAATTATTTCAAGTATTGATTCCAACCACCTATGGTGGTGATTATTGGTCACTCTAATTTGTATTGAACTAACTTGATAATTTGAACAATATAAATATAAGGTCAAGTTTTGATTTTTAGTAGTGTGCAAGTGTATTGATTGATTGAACGAAAGTGTGCGAGCGAACTTGAGGGATGGTCAGATATCCTTGTGGAGTAGCAAAGTAATATTCGATCAAGAAGGATCAAGCTTTTATGAACAGAATAGAGATCTAGATTCAACAATTCAGTTGTATCTCAGGTAGGTCATTTCATTGTTACTTTCTTACCATTGTAGTAGTGATCCAAAATCTCTTAACAGAGTTGGGGATAATAGCCAGCTGTAAATCCTCTAACAAGGTGATAGTTCCATTGAATTGTTTTAAGACCTCTTACAAGGCCACTCCTTACATAGTGATTAAATCCTCTAACAAGATCACATCAAATAGTGTATTTTGTAACCTTTAACCAAGTTGGCTCCTAACAGGGCTCACTTCAAAAAAGTGAAAAATAGTAACTAGTTACATTAGTGGTTTTTCCCATACTGGGTTTCTACATTAAATCTGGTGTCTCGTGTGTTCATTTATTTTCTCTCATGTTTGAAAATTATTATTAATTGATGTTAGATTAGATAAAGTAAAATATACTCTGCATTTACCGAGTTACAACATTTTTGAATTTGTTTACCTAGTGATAGTAGTAATTAGTTTTGTCAAACATCTAAGAATCTGTGAAAATATTTTTGCGATAACTAATTCACCCCCCCCCCCCCAGTTACTCCATCTATATTTCCAACAATGTAAACTTTGAAAATTTGGTAAGAATTCATAAGATGAAAAGAGTAATAGGATTACCAAGATTGAGAAAACCTGATAAAGTGAGGTGCAAACAATGTCAACCAAGACAATTGATAAAGCCTAGTTTCAAGAGCAAGACCTATTCCTTTGATGATATTTTGGAGCTAGTTCATATTTATTTATGTGGTCTTATTGGAGTGAAAAGATATTATGGTGATAAAATACTTTATTTTATTTTTGATGACTTCTCTAGAATGTTGACTATGATGTTTATTAAAGAATACTCTCATGCTTCCAAAATTTCAAGTTTTATTTGGCTAGGGTTGGAAAGGAAACAAGTAAGAGTTTGAAGTACTTGAGACCAAACAGAGGAGGTCCAGTCTTATTAGAGGAATTCAATATATTCTAGAATGACACTGATGATGGAAATAAATGTTTCATAGAAATATTGGAGAGAAGTTGTAAGTACTGGTGTTTATACACTAAACCATATTCAACTTAAGAAAGGTACAAAAAAAACCCATTTTGAACTTTGGTGTGGCTATGTACCTAATGTCAATTATTTCAAAGTGTTTGGAAAAGGATGCTACATGTAGTGCCTCTTGTGTTTTCAATCTATACCTTGCTTTATTTTGATTCGAGAGATACTTGTACTCATGTTATTTATACATTTTGAGATGACCTAAGGGTTGGATGTTATAATTTTATTTTAGTATCATAGATGTTAGACTACTATGTGGTTTAGTTGATCATATATGCATGATGATATCATTTTGAGATAATAGTATGTTTTATGATGATATCTGGTTATCCGATATTTGGACATATCTCTGATTATGTTATATATGGATTTAAGGCTATGGTTATTTACTTCATTATTTCTTTGATTATACTTTATGCGATGTGAGTGATGTCAATGGATTAATTTAGTATAATTGAATACATGGTTAAATTAGGTATTTGATGCATTTATTTCTTCCACTATGTTATTATATGCAATTGCACTTGATCATGTGTTTTAGTGTGCAAGATTTGTATCCTTGGCAATGGCACATGGAGTTAGTGATTCAGTTGTTCATTTTACCAATGTCATCCCTGTATGGTCAACGTATCTTATTTAAAGTTAAATTAAACCTTCTAGTGATTTGATAAATTTGGACTCATTTGCATTAAGTGATTAGACTAGTGAAAGTGTTTATGCATTTAGAGTTTCATTTTGTCGCAAAGTTGTTAAGGTTCTCTGTAATTTTGGTTTAAGGGTTTTGGGCTTTATTTAATTGATTTTTAATTTCTAGTATCTTTTCCATAGATGAATTATAATAACTTGGAATAGCCTCTTTTTTTTTGGGTTGATTCAATGTCTAACTAGTTTAACTGGTTGTTTACCCTAATTGATTATTCACTTGAAGAGTGAGTAAGTATTGAAAGAGGAAATTAATTCCTCACTTCTCACTTTTGCAAATTAAAAATTTGAGACCTTTTTCCAAAGTCCTCTTCTAGAGGATTGTGTTTTTTTTTGTTGTGAAAGCTACAGGTGTGGGATCTTCAGAAGATTAGTCTTGTTGGATCCATCTCGAAGAGACCTTGCTTTGTTGTGATTTACGACAACTTCTGAGGGTTATTTATTTTATCTAGTTGTTTTTCATTTTTGCCCCTTTTTTTGTCAAGTAGGGATCTACCATTTTTGTGTTTCAGATTTTTTTCTAATTCTATTTCTGGTAGTTGCTTGTTAGGAGGCAAAGAACTAGTGTTCCCCTTTGTTTCTATTTTCTAGTTTTGCCTAGTTGGTCGAGTATGAACATTTTCCTAGTTTTTGGGATGAGGGTTTGGGGTTTCACACCATTATGCTGGCCATTTTTGCATATGGTATCTAAACCTAATTTTTATTGGATTTTCATGACTTATGTACCCTAAGACCAAATGGGTTTTATTTTTAAAGTTTTCTAGTTTTGGGGTTTTTACCTTAATTTATGTCTCACCTAGTTTTCTTAGGTTTTCTTGGCATGATGTTGGTCATGGATCTAGATCATCTGTTTAGATTTCATTTAGACTATTTTATATTTGTATGTTGCATTGGGATGTGTGCCACATCCATCCTCCCAAGCTTAGTTTTAGTTGAGTGATATTTTGCTTGTGTTTACATCTAGTCCTTATGTTATGATCTTCATGATGGTGGTGTGACACAAATGAGTATTTGCACATACATTTTTCAGGTGAATTATGAGGCCTGATCTCCCATTTTTAATTCAGTGGAGTTATGATCATTTGGGGTTTGGTTGAGAATGTGCATGCCTATGAGCACTCATCATTGGATTAGTAGGATAGGGTATTGTAGCATGGAAGGGGATTCTATCTCACAACCTTGGTGACTATTTTCCTAGATGGTTGACATGAAGAAGTTTTAAATAAGTGATAATTAAATAAATTAATTGGGTTAATAATTTAAGATAATTAAAAGTTTGAATGTGTGCCTTCTGTTAGGAAGTAAATGCTACTAGGATTGTGTGCCTTCTCTTAGGAAGTTGATGCTACTAGGATTGTGCACCTTCTATTGGGAAGTTGATGCTACCATTACTAGCTTGGGCTACTTGATGCCATGTTATTTCCCCTTTAGGTGAGTCCCTACATAGTAACCCATTGAGTTTCTAACTAGGACCTATTGTATTTGCATTATCTCATGATCTTGGTTTCAGTCATCTTACTATTTGGCATAAGTGTTAGCCGTGGATGTTTGCTTTATGTATGTTTGTGGTTGGATCATTATCTTCATCAACATTGTCATAGTAGATCTACAGGTTCCACATGGTTAGGAGGCATAGCTACCTTCACCACTACTACATATCAGTGTACAAAGACAATCTATTGTTCTAGTGTAATCATTGCTTGATGTCTTCACTTGATACTTTGGGATCTAGAGTATGCTTTCTTGTATTTTATGCTTTCATTTGAATGCTCGGGTATCATGTTTAGATGATCTTAATTATTTAACATGTTCCCTTATTATGATGCTTAGCATAAAATTAGATGATGTGATTTGTGTAATTAAAATATCTATTACCTTACTAGTTAGCATGTTATATTTCTTGTTCTTATGATGTTATTATGCTTTAGTAGTGACATCCTCACAAGACAGCTCTAACTATCTAGTTGGAAGTTTGGGATGTTATGCATAGGGGATGGCTGGGACCTTCATGGTCCCATGATGCTATTATGGTTGGGAGGACTGTACATTTAGTTTTGTTGTTTTCTTGTACATTGTGATGTTGCTTTCAATTCATTTCCTTCACTACTATGTTTAGATTGTTAGATTCAATTTCTCTCTTTCAATTATTATGTTTGAGTTCCTTTGCCTTGACTTGTGGATCTAATACTCCCTAGTGTGAAGGAAATTATCTTTCTAGCTTTTAGTCTTGTGTTTTCTTGCTTTCTATTGTGATTCCTTGTGCGAGAGTGTGAAGTTTCATGTGGCTCTGTACATTTACTCATGTGGCTCTCTACATTTTCTCACATGGCTTTCTACATTTTCTCATGTGGCTTTCTATGTTTCCTCATGTGGATATTTGCACTTCTTTGCATGGTTCTTCATACTTCCTCATGCAGTCCTTGACACTAGTTCTATGAGTTTTGTGGCTAGGCTAGGTATTTCTTTGTGTGAGAGGGTAGTTTCTCATGTGGTATGGTGCATTTCCTTGCATGAAACTATCATTTGTGTTTTCTCGCATGAAAAATAGGGGACATATCTATTTTTTTTAGAGAACATGATTAGGTATTTGAGTACCCTTTAGGACTTTTCAAATTACCATGCTTCAACATATCAAAGATATTGTCTTCTGTTGTTGTCTTTGTCTTGTTGTCATCCATAGTTGACATTTTGTTTAGTAGTGGCATTTGGAGATCTATTGTGTTTGGATGGTTGGTTATTTCTTCCATTGTGATCTTATTGATCCTCATATGTTGTATGGCATGGGAATTCATACTTGTTTTTTTCTTCCTTAAATATATTGGCTTGCATTGAATCCTTATTCCAAGGATCTCTAGATGGGGCATTACACTACATATTGAAAGATAAAAGGAAAGGAAAAACTAATGTAAAAAGTGATGAAGGTATATTTTTAGGATATTGCACCAAAAGAAAGGTATATAAGTGTTTGAAATATAGCAGTAACAAAACTGTGGAAAGTGTAAATATTATAGAGGGAGGAGACTGAGTACTAGACAAATAATGTTGATTAGTTATAATTAGAGATACCTGAAGAGGATGAGAAAGCTTAACCAAGTGACTTACTACAAGAAGAAACAAGATGTAAAAATGTCTTATCAAAATATGTGAGAAGACACCATACACCTGATCAAATAACTGGAGATAGAGATTCAGGAGTCATGCCGAAAAGAAATTTGAAGAATGATGCATGTTTACTATGTGAATTTGAACCAACAATAGTTAACTTAGATATATTACAAAATAAAGATTTGATTAAGGCAACAAATAAGGAAATTGTTCAAATTGAGAAGAACAAGATGATGTAGGAGCATCTTGGGTCTAAGAGAAATATTGTATCACCCAAAAATATATCCTCTTTGTTTTTTGAATAAGGGTTGTCTCAGTGCAGAGTTGTTATTTTTGGAGGCTTGTTTCATAGTAAGTTAGTCATATGAGCATGGAATGTCCTAATTTCAAAGGTGGATGTTCATCTTGGATATATCAACCTACCAATTGAGACTCAGTATCATATCATGAGTATTCATGGATTTCTTGTGTATTTTTGGTATGCAATTTTGGTATAAAAACTCCAGGCTCATTGTTGAAGGCCTAAATGTGCCTAGATGAGGCCCAAAAACTCGATGTTTAGGTGCTTGCCCATATCCAAGCATGTAGATCAAAAGCCAAGGATTCAAAAAAGTAGTTATAATAGCGAATTAGAGAAATGGTTTGAAAGTTATGGACTTATGAAAGTTATGTATTTGTCCAACTCTATATGTATTGTTAGGGATTGTCATGCCTAGGTATTAAGTTTGATGTCCAGAACCTTCTCAGGTGGCATACAATTTCCTATTTAAAAGATGCACATACATTGTGTAGGACAACTCTAGGTGATAGTTTGCAGCTTTGTCTTGTAGCTTACTCTTTAGAATATAGTAATTCACAATTCTATAATTTTTCATTTCTAGTAATAAAAAGAAGCCCATATTTTGTTCTCACAAATTATTGTTATATCTTTGATTATGTTATGTGTTTAAGGTATTAAGGATTATGTGTTTAAGGTATTAAGGAGAGAAACCTTCATCAAGTGGTATCAGAGGAGGAGTTCTTAAGTGTGTAAACAAATCACAGACTATGAGGTAGTTGCACCAAGATCATAGTTTGGGCTAAGCGTGTATACAAATTATTGATTGTGAGGTAGTTTACACTAGGGTTTTAGTGGAAGTTCAAAAATGCCTCCACGAAGAGAATGTGGTGGAAGAGTTGTAGGAATTACACCTAAGGGTTCTAGAGCCCTCTAGAGACATATGAAATTATTGGAAGATAAATGCACAAAATAATACATCTTGATGTAAGAGATGAAAGTGAGCTTGAGGATGAGGAAGAAGAAAATGCTGAAGTAGAGGAAGTACTGAACCAAGAGGAAGAGATGCTTTTTAAGGCCATCTCAAAGATTGGAAAAGGCCTAAGTTTGAGGTTTCCACATTTTTGGAAAATCTTAACCTAGAGGAGATGATCGATTAAATCAATGAATTGGAGGCATACTTTGAGTAGGAAGATATTAAGGATCCTGATAGGGTCAAGTTTGTGAAGGAAAAATTGGAGGGACATGCGAAGATCTAGTTGTAGGAGATTCAAATGGAGAGACATGGAAGAGGAAAGGATAAAAACACTAGATGGGGCCAAATGATAGATAAATTGAAGAGACAATTCATTCCCATAGATTATGAGTTGGATCTGCTAAAGAAAATGTAAGGGTTGAAGCTAGTAGGGAGATCTATTCAAGAGTATACTGAAGAGTTCTACCAAGTTCTCATTAGAACCAACCATGAAAAAGCTAATAAGGAGAAAGTTGTCCATTATCTTAATGGGTTAATGTCAAGCATTCGGGAGGATATGAATATGGTTCAAATGACTAGTATTGAGGAGGCATACTAGTTTTCCTTAAGAGTTAAGGAGAAGATAAATCAAAAGATTGATAACAAGTATAGTCGAAGAGGTTACAATGGAAGATCTAGTGGATGGTCTTATGGAGGCCAAAATTGTTAGGTTGCGGTGACTGATCAAGAAAGTACTATACATACTTCATAAATTTTTTGGGGAAAAAACATTTTTTTGTGCCCTATTTTATCAAGATTTTGGGTTGACATGTAATTATTAATTATAACCCTAAAGTGCTAAATATACTTCTATAAAAGATCTTAGGGTTAGGGATTGTTATATATTGTTGTGATGCAAAAATTGGTTCTTGCTGTAATATTGAGCTGTAACGGATTACAGATTGTAATTAGGTTGTAATCACTAGTTCTTAATAATATCAGACTTGCTATTTGGTGGACATAGCCCAAAGATTGGGTGAGCCACATTAAATCTTGGTGTCTTCTATTATTTTCTAATATTGGTTATATTTGCATGTAATTGTTATTTTTGTCCATGGTTTAATCCTAACAAAAATGATTATCAAAACAAAAAAGGATGAGGCAAGTAGGAGTCAAAACTAGTGGGGAAACAATCCCATCATTTCCATGATCAAAAGAATAGAGATCAAAGAGGAAGAAGCAAAGGGAAAGGCTTTGGAAGAGGAAGTTTCCATGGAAAATGCTTTCAATGTGGAGAAGAAGGGCATAAAGAACTTGAATGTTCCCAATTCCAAGGAAGGACAAGTTGGAGAGAAGAAGACCAATACAAAGTTGTGCATGTTGATGAAGATGTTGAAAGAGGAGAAGTCCTAGTTAATAGGATAGTCTTTTTGAGTGGAGAGAATGAACCTCATTAAAGGAGGAGTTTGTTTCACACTAGATGAAAATGTGAAGATAAGTGTTGTGATGTGATCATTGATGGTGGAAGTATTGATAACCTGGTATACAAAAAGATGGTCACAAAGTTAAATCTCAAGAGGTAGAAATACCTACATCCAAACCATATTTCTTGTGTGTAGGATGATCAGAAGGTCATGGTTAATGAGAAGTACCTAGTGAGGCTTAATATTGTAAGGTACAAAGGTAATGTGCTTTGCGATATCATACCTATGGAAATATGTCATATGTTGTTGGGTAGGCCATGGAAATTTGATAGGCATGTTGTACATGATGGGCAATAAAACATCTACACTTTGAACAAGGATGGAGTAAAACTTAAGTTGAAGTCAGTGAAGGAGAAAGAATAAAAAGTATGTAATTCTTCCAATATATGTTTTTTTGTTGGAAAATAGTTTCTCAAAGGTATGAAGCATGAGCGTATGTGTTTTTTTATAATCTCAAAATGTGGTAAAGAAGAAGTAGAGAAGGTACTTGTAGAGCTTGCAGATTTATTGTGATGCAAGAGCATTGAGCTTGGATTATGGTGGAGTTATACTTTATGTGGTTAGGAATGTGTTGGAGACACATTGGAGGACCTTTCCTCGTGATTTCATAGAGATTAGATTTATCATGTTGAAGTTTGAGCCATTTTACTTTGCTGCTAGAGCTATATTTTCTGGTTTCTAGCTACCTATTGCGGGTCATGTCACTAATTTTTTGCAATGAGTTACAGGCTATGAAATTCAAAGATTAAAGAGGGCCTAGAGTACTATCTCTAGTTAAGGTCACTAGTCCTAATTCAATATTAGTTGGGAGATATGGAAATTCTTCTGGAATATCAATTTTTGGTAGTTTGCATGATGAGCTATTGTGTGAGACTTTCGGGATGAATCTAAGGATATCCTTAATGAGTCAGCTTTAGCAAGCTTAAGGGGTTTTAGAGGACCTAAAGTAATACCTTTGGTTTGAAGCAAAGTTCTAATTCAATCGAAGCTAGGAGATATCATGATTTTGCTCGGGTATCAATTTTTAGACATTTAATTTCTGTTGGAGGCCAACTTGTGGCTCTTCAAGAATTAAATGTTAGGGTTATTTAGTTATTAGAATTCTAGGCCAACCTATGGCTTAGATTGGTATAAATAGGGCATCTTAGGTAGATTCTTAATTAGATAATTTTGGTAGGGGAGTCTTAGGTGGAGTAACTTGGAGGTAGAAGTTTGTATTTGAGTTAGGAGATCTATTCTTCTTTGAAAGAAGTATTCTTCTTTGTAATGGTTGTATCCCAAAAGGCCATATAGTCAGGCATGTTGGATGTAAAATTCTTGCTTCAAAAATATGAAATATTGTCTCTCTAGATCTGAGCTTTACTCCTCTTGTTCATTTTATGTTATGTGTTTGTTTATTGGTTTCTAGATCACCTCATTTTGGGGTACATCTAGATTAGCATTACATCATTTGGTATTAGAGCTCAGTTGTTCCTGAGTGTGCAAGTAGATTCCCAAAGTTTAAGGTAGTTTGTAGTAGGACCTTGGTTGGGAAAAGTTTATCAGAGAAGGGTTTTGATTTTGGAAGTCCTAGCTAGTTGGTGATTTGGTCTAGGTTGGTAGATCTACAAATTTGGCCTACACTTGCAAACGACTCACCATTTGAATGTTTTTTGTATGTGTAAAGATGGTTCAAGAAAGGAGAAATGTTTATCCAGTGTTATTCAAAATGTTGAGGAAACTTGCAGCTAGAGTAGAAGCTATTGAGTTAGCACAAAATTGTGGAAGACATCTTGATGAATATAATTCTTTTTGGGATGATTTACATGAAAAGATTGGTGATTTAGAAGATTCTGATTTGAGTTGGCATCTAAGGATTAGAAAGAAGGTTTCTTGGCTGGTTAAAGAGATTATGAAGAGAAGAAGAAAGATTGTGGAAGTACATGATGGTTTTTCTAAAATGGAGGAAGTATCTTTTGGTTTTCATGAGCAGATGCATAGATTTGACATGGAAATTGTAGAGCATCTTGTAGTGCAGAATTAGATTGTTGAAGAGGAGGATTTCACTTATGTTGGTAAGGAATTGGATGTTTTTATACAAAAGGATGTTAATGTTGGTATGGATGTGATTGAGGACTTATCTGGTGGCATCATTATTGATCTGGAGTTATATGTTTATTATGTTATGAATGATGTTGATCTGCATGTTGCTTGTGGTAAGAAGATGGATTTACTTGCTAGTAATATGGTTGAGGGTTTTAGAGGTGTTATTGATGTGGATTTCCATGATTTTGTTGTTGGTGATATGGATCTAAACTTATATGTTGCTGCTAAGATGCTGAAGGATATGTAAGTTACTATTAATGTGGATTTTGATGATGTTGATTTACATGTTACTAGAATAATGAATATATATACTGTTATGAATATGGATGACATAGGGTTATTGTTGCATCATCCTAATATGGATTCATTTGCTATCAGTTTGGTGTAGGATACCTATCTTATGCATTTACATGATTTTTCTATGATGGATCTAAGTTTATATATTTTTGATGATCGGGTTTGTAATTTCGATATTATCATTGATCTAGTTTTCATGTATGAGGATGATGTTATGGATGATGTTGATGATAGGTTGCAGATGGAGCATTCTAATTTTTAGTTGAGTTTTTATGTTGATTGGTTGGATGAGATTCTAATTTTTGAATGGATGAATCATAGATGGTTGATTTTCAAATTTTTTCTATTGACTTTGATGAAGTGGAAGTCTTTGGTAAAGATGAAGTTGGTTGCAGATCTTTCTTTGGGCATTAAAGTATGGGACATACTTTTCTATTTACTTGGGGAGTCTAATGCAGGAGTACCAAGCTTGGATTTTGGTGGAGTTATGATTTTTGTGGTTAGGGATGTGTCAGAGACACATTGGATAACCTTTCCTCATGATTTCATAGAGATTGGAGGTATCATGTTGAAGTTTGAGTTGTTTTACTTTACTATTGGAGTTGTATTTTCTAGTTTTTTGGTTCCTATTGCAGGTCATGTAACTAATTTTATGCAATGCATTATAGGCTATGAATTTTAGGGATTAAAAAGGGCCTAAAGTACTATCTTTGGTTAATGTCACTAGTCCTAATTAATTATAAGTTGGGAGATATGGAAATTCTTCTGGAGTATCAATTTTTTGAAGTTTGCGTGATGGGTTTCTTTATGAGACTTTCGAGATGAATCCAAAGATATCCTTAATGAATCATCCTAATGAGATTAAGGTATTGTAGAGGATCTAAATTAATACCTTTGATTCAAAGAACAAGTTATAATTCAATCAGATCTAGGAGTTATCATGGTTTTTCTTAGGTATTGATTTTTGGACATTTAATTTTTGTTGGAGGTCGACTTGTGGCTCGTCAAGTATTTAATGTTAGAGTTATTTATTTTTTAGCATTATGAGCCAACTTGTACCTTAGATTGGTATAATAAAGGGATCTTAGGTAGTCTCTTAATCAAATAATTTTTATAGGGGAGTCTTAGGTGGAGTAGCTTGGAGGTAGAAGTTCATATTTGAGTCTGGAGATCTGTTCTTCTTTGAAAGATGTATTCTTATTTGTAATGGTTGTAATCTAGAAGGTCGTATAGCCAAGCATGTTGGATGTAAACTTATTGCTTTGAATATATGAAATATTACCTCTCTGGATCTGAATCTTACTCCCGTTGTTCATTTTTTGCTGTGTGTTTGTTTGTTGGTTTCTGGATCACCTCATTTTTGGGTACATCTAGATTAGCACTGCATCATGTTGGGAGAGTTTCCTAATATTGTGTTTTATAGTATACTTGATGGGTTACCCCCATTTAGGAAGATCAATCACCAAATAGATTTCATTCTAAGATCCAATTTTCCAAACAATGCATTGCATAGATTGACATGACCAAAAACTAAAGAGTTGAATAGAAGATTTCATGAGTTGTTGTAGAAGGGGTTGATTCAAGAGAGTTTGAGTCCATGTCTTACACCAAAATTATTAGCATAAAAGAAGAATGGAGAATAGAGAAAGTGCATAGATTTATGGGCTATCAACAAGATCACAATCAAGTACAAATTTCCATTGCCAAGAATGAATGATATCATGGATTTTTTGAGTGGAGATGTGTATTTAAGAAAGATAGATTTGAATAGTGGGTACCATCAAATAAGGAGACGAGTGAAAAATTTCCTTAAAGAAAAGAGAAGGATTATATGAGTTGTTAGTCATACTTTTTAGGCTAATCAATGCATTGAGCACTTTCACAAGGCTCATGAATGAGGCATTGAAGGAGTATCTAGGTAAGTTTGTGATTTTTTAACTAGATTATATATTGATCTTTAGTAAGACATTGGAGGAGAATTTCATGCATATTCATAAGGAATTTGATAAGTTGAGGGAAGAAAAGTTGTTGATAAACCTGAAGAAGTGGAGTTTTTTAAAGGAGTTGGTGTACCTAGGATTTGTAGTTTCAACATAAGGTCTAAAAATGGACTTGGAGAAAGTGAAGGCTATCCTTGAATTTCCTACTCCAAAGAGTGCTATAAAGGTAAGAACTTTTCATGGACTGGCTATTTTTTTTACAAAAAGTTCATAAGAGGTTTTAGTAGTATTTGTGGACCCTTGATTGAAATAATGAGATGAGATAGGAAATAATATAAGTGGTTTATAGGAGTAGATAGGAGTTTTTATCTATTGAAACATAAAGTTACAGAGGAACCTATTTTAGAACGTCCATATTTTAACAAGGTGTTTCAAATAAAATGTGTTGCTAGTGGTACTGCAATAGGAGTTATTTTGAGCCAATAAGGTTGATGTGCTGCTTACTCTAGTGAGAAAGTGAATGATATCAAAAGAAAATATTTTGTTTATGATCAGGTATTTTATGTTATAGTTGAGTTATTGAAGAAGTGGAGACACTATCTTCTTCCTAAGGAGTTTTTTTTGTATATTAATCATCAATATCTTTTTAAACCAAAAGAATTTGAACTGGGTTGAGTTTTTACAAAGTTATACATTTTCTTTAAAATATATAACTAGGAAGTCTAACAGAGTTACAAATTCTCTTAATAGAAGACAAATTTTGCTAGTAAAAATGTATATTGAGGTGGTTGGGTTCAAGGAACTCAATAATCTGTATCTAGAGGATCTTGATTTTGGTGAAGTGTGGAAGGCTTATAGAAAGCTTTTTATACTTGACATGGTGAAGTGGTTGGATTTCATAGTCAAAGATGGTTTGGTGTTCAAAGGAAGCTAGTCATGTGTTCCAAGAAGTTAAATGAGAGAGAATCTCATCAAGGAGAAACATAGTTAAGGTTTGGTTAGACACTTTGGTAGAGATTAAACCATTGATGAGGTTGTTGAGATCTATTATTGGCCATAGTTACACCAAGATATCAAGAAATTTGTACAAATTTATAGAGTATGTTAGATGGAAAAATGAGTGAAGCAAAATATTGTATTCTATTAGCCATTACCTATACCACAGAAGTTGTGGGAGGATGTTAGCATGGATTTTGTTCTTGGATTACCAAAGAATTGACAAGGGAATGATTCTATTTTTGTGGTGGTTGACAAGTTTTCAAAGATGGCACATTTCATTCCATGCTAGAAGACTAGTGATGCTTTTCATGTGCTTGAGTTATATTTTAGAGAAATGATGAGACTACATGATTTACTAAAGAGTATAGTTTCAAATTCAGATACCATATTTTTTGGGTATTTCTAGTGTACACTATGGAAGAAATTGAAGATGGATTTGAAGTTTAGTTCATCCATAGATTGATGGACAAATAGAAATTGTGAATCATAGTTTGGGGAACTTGTTGAGATGTTTGGTTGGAGATAAACCAAAAAGGATGGGATCTAATTATACCATAGGTAAAATTTGCATATAATAATTATGTCAATAAGAGTAATGGTAAACCAACATCCAAGATTATATATGGGAGAAGTCCTAGAAATGCTTCTAAATTGAGGAAATTAGATAAAGGAGAAATAAGTAGTGTTGAAGAAGAATTTGTTGAACATTTGAAGAATATTCATGAGGAGGTGAGGAAGTACATTATTAAGATGAATACATAGTATAAAGCTAAGGTAGATGTTAGAGTGAGGCATAAGGAGTTCCATATTAGATATAAAATCATGGTCCATTTGAGAATGGGCCATTTTCTAGTGGGTACATATAATAAGTTGAAAATGAAGAAGTTTGGACTGTACAAGATAGTGAAAAGGCATGATTCTAGAAATGCCTATGAAGAGGAGTTTCCTTCTGAATTGAATACTTAACCAATATTTAACATTTTAAATTTATAAAATTATTATGAAGGAGGTGATGGAGATGAAGTTTTAGAACTACAGTCAAGTATTCAAGGAGCTAGTTGTGTTAGCATGAATGTTGATGCTATGGGGGAGTAGTGTAGAATAGTGTTATGACTGTGTTTGTCATTGATGACAACATAGTAAGACTAATAGAGCAGCAGATTAAGATTTGTGAATTAAGGATAGCACATTGTATATATGCCTATGAAAATTTAACCAAATGTACTACAACATGTGGTCAAGTGTGTAGAACCTGAATTGACATCATATGTAAGATGTCAGTAATTTATAGAGAATCGCAAAAATAGAGCATTAGGGAAACAATTTTTGTTGTATGATCAATATAATACTATATGTTTAGAATGAAGAGTTGTGTAGTTAATTGGAGGAAGAATAATATCAACTGATGATTTCAAAAAGTGCATAGGTATGAAAGCGACACATGTGAAAGTTTGTGAATAATTGAGAGCCGACAGAGTTAATTAAATGTGTATTTCATTTAATTAAATATGGAACTAACTCAAAATAATGTAATGTGGAGCTGACTCAGAAGGTTAATAAATGACTATGATATAAAGGAAAAAAAATTTCCAAGTTCTAATCATCATTGGTATGATCAAGGAGCAGAACAGACTTGCAAATTGCAAAGGAGAAGAGCAGAGTAATCTACTATGTAAGTGACCTTATGGGATACTAATGAGTTCCAAATCTATTTGAATGATCTAAAGGTGAATAATTCATATGTACTAGACATAGAAAGAGAGAAGGAGATTTTTCCATATCTATTATTCTGAAAGGAATAGTACTGAGGTCAATTCGATAGCGGGTTCATTGATCTGATCTAGAAGCTATTTGGACAGTGGGTTTAGCTACCTTCTTCAACTTCTAACAGGGTTGGAATCTCCTAATAGGGACTCTTTGTAGTAAGCATTGTAACAGACTCCTAATAGGGTCTATCTTCTAATAAGGGATATTCAGATTAGTACATTATTCTATGGGCATCACTCCCATTGAGGTCTTCCCTTTGATCAAGGGTTTCCCTAGTCAACAAATCTAGTGTATGTGTGTATGCACATTTCTTTATGATTGTTGTTTACTAATTTGGTTGATAAAGTAAGAATTGTTTAAGATTGATATATAACTAATTCACACCCCCCCCCCCCCCCCCCCCCCCTCTCTCAGTTATATTGGTGAACTATCACTTCTAACAATTGGTATCAGAGCCTCAAGTCCATGAAAGGAAGTTTGACAACTTTGGGAGTTCCATGGTGAATATGTTTAGAAATGAAAGTCCTAGATTTGATGGCACAAACTATGAAAAATGGAAGGATAAAATGAAGACCCATCTCTTGTGCATGGGACTAGGAGATTGGCTTGTGACGAAGACATCCAAAAGTATTGCAGAAGAAGATCTTGAAACATGCACTGAAGAAAAAAGAGAAGTGTTTATGTGCAACATAAGGGAAAAATAAGCAATACTATCAGCATTACCTCAAAGTTAGTACAATCTGGTAAAACTACTTAAAACATCTCATAACATTTAGAAAACTTTAGAAGCTAATGATGAAGGTGATACACATGCAAAAAGAGTTAGATTGTAAAACTTGTATTGCACATTTCAAGATGCTAAAATGATGGAAGATGAATCTATAAGAAGCCGTGTTGGGAGAATATCTGAGATTGTTGCAGGAATCACATCTCATGATGGAAAGAAATTTGATGATGAAGTAATATGGAAGATCTTGAAAAGTTTGAAACCACCTTCAAGTTAGTAGCACAAATGATTCAACTAATGATACCTTGCACTACTAATTTCACCAAAGAGACATTTCTTGGTAGATTGGAAGCTACAAAATTTGACCTAAAATAGTCTAGAGAATTGGCAAAAGTTGAGACAACATCCAGTGCATTAAACATCAAACTTGGTTTAGTAAGGAGCACAAAAACACAGGGAGACATTGCTAGCTAGCAGCAACAAATCCATTGAAGAAAATATTCAAAGAGTGGCTCTTCTTGTGGTAAGAGAAAAGGATGGTAAAAATATCTTTAAATGTTGGACTTATAATGAATATGGTCATTATGCATCTAAGTATCCTAAAAGAGAAAGGAAGTTTAAGGGTAGATTCAAATCTAGAAGATATAGAAATTGTTTATACCCTAATGAAGAAGAAAATGAAAAAGAATGTACTCAAAGAAAAAGTGAAGATGAATTAGGATGTGTAGCTATAAAAGAGGATGATATTGATAGAGAAATTAGAGAAGAAAGTGTGCTAATTTCACAAGTTGAATAGAAAGATTGGATCATTAATAGTCGTTGTTCACATCACATGACTGATGATATGAGCAAGTTTGTTAAATTCAAAAGCTATGATGGAGGAATTGTCAAAGTAGGGAATAATGTAGCCTATCATATTATAAAAATTGGATCTATAACACTTGATGGTAAAACATATACTGATTATATTTATTTTGTTGATGGACTTAAGCATAACTTGTTGAGTGTTGGACAACTTATGGACAAAGGCTATGAACTACAATTTGGTAATGATACATGCATTATCAAGAAGAAGGAAGGAAAACTACTTGGTACTGTCACAAAAACTAGAGGTAATGTATATCAGTTAAAATCCACTGAAATTACATGTGACAATAGTTGGTTATGGCACAGTAGATTTTATCACATTAACTTTGATAACATTGTGAAGGCTAGTAATACAATTGATTGAGAGATTTTCTCAAAATCTCTAAGCCCACTGACACTATTTGTAAGGAATGAATTTTGTTTAAGAAAAAAAGAGTCTCATTTCCTACTAGGTAGTTTTGTACTACACAAAATTTGGAATTGGTACATACAGATCTGAGTGATCCTACAAGAACAAGAGGATTCTATGGAGAAAAGTACTTAATGATTTTTGTTGATGATTTCACTAGAATGATATGGGTAGTTTTTCTGAAAGAGAAATCATAAGCATTTGAGAAATTCAAGATATTTAAGAATAAAATTAAGAATGAATCTAGACTTAAGATCAAAAGCTTAAGATCAGATAGAGGAGGGAAATTCACCTCTAGAGAATTTAATATCTATTGTGAAGAACATGGCATCAAGAGAAAACTATCCTCACCCCCATACACCTAAGTAGAATGGGATTGCTAAAAGGAGAAACAAATCAATTGCTAAAGAAGCAAGAGCCATGCTATTTGAGAATGATGTACCAAATACCTTTTGGAGAGAAGCAATCAATACAATAGTATACACACTCAACAAAGTATAGATTAGAAAAAGTATGGACAAAACACCCTATGAATTATGATTTGGTCATTCACCATTAGTTAAATACTTCAGGATATTTGGAAGCAAATGTTACATCAGAAGAGATGATGATATTGGTAAGTTTTATCCAAGGAGTAATGAAGGTATGTTTCTTGGCTATTCATTAAAAAGTAAAGCCTACAAATATTTTAACTATAGAACAAAAACTATAGTAGAGTGCACACATGTTAAAATTGATGAAAATCTTGGTACCAAGGAAAAGATAATGGACTATAACTCTGATGGAGATGATTACTCTGGAATGGCTAATAGAGGTAATGAGTTACTTTTCAAGACTAATAATGACTTTCATAATAATGTGCAAATTATAAATGTGAGAGAAGAACAAAGTGCAATACATGAGATAAGAATTGAAGCAACAACTCCTACTCCAAATAGGAACTTGATAAAGAATCACCGTCCAGATTAGATAATAGGTAGTAAGGAAAAAGGGGTGATGACAAGAAGCATAATTAATGAAGAACTATGTGTGATATCTCAAGTAGAACCAAGAAGCACATATGAAGCAATCAAAGATGATCACTAGATAAAAGAAATGGAGAAAGAACTCTAGTAGATAATCAAGAATGACACATGGGAATTGGTTCCTAGACCAAAGGACAAAAATGTGAGTGGCACAAAATGGGTATTTAGAAATAAAATGAATGAACAAGGAGAATTGATAAGAAACAAAGCAACACTTGTATGAAAAGGTTATTCTCAGCAAGAAGGAATTGATTATGATGAGACATATGCACCTATAGAAAGAATGGAAGTAGTCAGAATGTTCCTAGCATATGCAGCAAACAAGAATTTTAAGGTATATCAAATAGATGTTAAGTCAACATTCTTAAATGGAGAACTTGAACAAGAAGTTCACATTGAGTAACCAGAGGGTTTTCCTTTAATAGAAGAAAGGAATATGGTTTGCAAACTAAAGAAAGCATTGTATGGATTAAAACAAGCACCAAGAACCTAGTGTGCAAGGTTGGACAAATACTTAGCAAAGCTTGGATTTACTAAAAGAATGACATATGGTAACTTGTACTTGAAGAAAATAGAAGATGGTTTGCTAATAATCATTGTATTTTTTGATGACATCATTTTTGGTGGAAATGATGAAACTAATAACAAATTCTTAGAAGACATGAAGAATGAATTTGAAATGAGCATGATAGGTGAAATGAATTTTTTCTTGGGATTACAAATTGTTCAAAACAAAGAAGGTATCTTTATTTCTCAAACCAAGTATTTTGAAGATTTACTCAAAAGATTTGGTATAGAAAGTTGTGAACCTATTGGAACTCCTATGGTAACTAGTCATAAATTATCTAGCAAAGATGAGATGCCTACTGTTGAACACAAAAAGTACAGATCTATGACTGGAGGATTACAGTATCTGACTCATAGTAGACTAGATATAGCTAATGTAGTTGGAATTGTGGAAGATTTCAGGCTGATCCTAAGGAATATCACTATGCAATAGTGAAAAGAATATTTAGATATCTAAAAGGAACATCATATTATGGTATTTGGTATGATAGAAATAGTGACTTTACTCTCTACACCTATACAGATGTTGATTGGGTAGGAGAAAGGGATGACAGTAAAAGCACTAGCAAAGGAGCATTTTTCCTTGGAGGGATATTAGTTTCTTGGCTTGGAAAGAAACAAGATTGTACCTCACAAAGTACTGCAGAGGTAGAGTATGTTGCAGTAGAAAACAATTGTAATCAAGTCATATGGATGAAGTAGATGATGAAGGATATTGAAATCACTTTCACTGAACCTATTATCATTTATTGTGATAACACAAGTACAGTCAACATGTCTAAGAATTCTATTTTGCACTCAAAAACTAAGCACATAGCAATAAAGTATCATGTACTAAAAGAGAAAGTTGTAGAGAAAGAAATCAGATTGGAATACATTAGCACTAAGGAATAGATTGCATACATTTTCAAAAAGGCCTTACCAAAGGATACATTTGAATACCTAAGAGGTATGCTTGGGGTTATGCCCCTACCTAGCTCAAAATAGGAAATGCAAAAGTGCATCAGTCCAAGGTACATAGCACCATTATTAGACTGGACCAAATGTGATGCTTCTCCAATGGGGGAGTATCTATGATGAATAGAGTTAGTCAAGGACTCTTGGAATAGGTAATTGGTATACAATAGTATCTTTAGATACTTGTACTATTTATAAAAGAATTGTAGAGAAATAGACCAACTTGTGGCCATGCTAATAGATTGATTTGTGTACTATGTTTGACATTGATGTTAATGGGGGAGAGTGAGTGATATGAAAAACATTAAAATGGGAAAGAGAGTAAACATTAGAATATAGTGATTACATTAAAGTGAACTTGCATTATGGGGGAGTAGTAAGAAATATTTGATTGATTGGTATTCTTGGAACTAGATGTTTTTCATCTATGTTTCCATCAATGCCAAAGGGGTAGATTGTTAGCATGAATGTTGATGCTATGGGGGAGCAGTGCAGAATAGTGTTATGACTGTGTTTGTTAGTGATGATGATATAGTAAGACTGACAGAGCAATAAATTGAAATTTTTGAATTGAGGACACCACATTGCATATCTACCTATGTGCAGTTAATAGAAGGTACTACAACATTTATTTGACATGTGGTCAAGTGCGTACAACTTGAATCGACATCATATGGAAGATATCAATGATTTACATAGAAATAGGGCATTAGGGAAATAGTTTCTGTTGTATGATCAATATAATACTATATGTTTGGAATGAAGAGTTGAATAGTTAACTGGAGGAAGAATACTATCAAATAATGATGTCAGCAAGTGCGTAGGTACGAAAGCTATAATTGTGAAATTTTGTGAACAACTAAGAACCAACAATGTTAATTAAATGTGTATTTCATTTAATTAAATATGGAGCCAACTCAAAATAATGTTATGTGTATGGAGCTAGCTCAAAAGGTTAATAATTGAGTATGGTATAAAGGAAAAGTTTTTTCCAAGTTCTAATCATCATTGGTATGATCAAGGAGCAGAGTAGACTTATGAATTGTGAAGGAGAAGAGTAGATTAATCTGCTATGTAAGTGACCTTAAGGGTTACTAATGAGTTCTAGATCTATTTGAATGATCTAAAGGTGAAGAAGTCTGATGTATTGGATAGAGAAATAGAGAAGGAGATTGTTCCACATCTATTATTCTGAAAGGAATAGTACCGAGGTCAATTGGATAGTGGGTTCATTGATCTGATCTAGAACCTGTTTGGATAGTGGGTTCAGCTACCTTCTTCAACTCCTAATAGGGTTGGAATCTCCTATCAGGGATTCAAAGTCTCCTAAAAAGGACTCTTTGTACTAAGCATTGTAAGAGACTCCTAACAAGGTCTATCCTTTAACAAGGAATATTCATATTAGTACATTATTCTGTGGGCATCACTCCCACTAGGGATTTCCCTCTGATCAAGGGTTTCCCTAGTCAACAAATCTAGTGTATGTGTGTATGCACATTTCTTTATGATTATTGTTTACTTTGGTTGATAAAGTTAGAATTTTTAAAGATTGATATATAATTGATTCACCCCCCCCCCCACCCTCTCAATTATATTGGTGAACTATCACTTCTAACAAGTTCGCCAACAAAGGAGATTGAGGAGATACTAGATATGCATGTTGAAAAAAGTCCAAAGAATAGAACTTGATGAATACCTAGTCAAATGGAAAGGGGGGATAATAGAACACTCATCATGGCTAGAAAGGTAGGAGGTCAACCATCTTGGTTCTCCTCTAAATACTTGAGATGTGATAGGGTCACTTCTCAAATTACCCTAGGTGTCTGATGTAGGAGAATCTTAGGTGTAAGAGAAATATTGCATCACCCAAAAATATTCCCTTTTTGTTTCTTGAATAATGGTTGTCCTAGTGTAGATTTAATGTGTGTGGAGAATTTCTATTTAGTATGTCAGCCATATGAGCTTGGAATGTCCTAATTTTAGAGATGATGTTCATCTTGGATATGTTAGCCTACTAGTTGAGGCTTAGTGCCATACCATGAGTATTCATGGACTTATTATAGATTTTTGGTGTGAAATTTGGTTATAAAAACTTCAAACTCACTATTGAAGGCCTAAACATTCTCAAATGAGGCTTGAAAACTTGACAGGTAAGCACTTCCACAGATCTGAGCTTGTAGATCAAAAGCTAAGGACTTAAGAGATTAGTTGTAAAAGCCAATCAGAGCAGTAATTGAAAATTTGTGGCGTGAAAAAATTGAGCAAACCAAAAATTTCAAAATAAATATCAAAGGTGTATCTAGCCAACTCTATATGTATTGTTAGGGTCTGTCAGCCCTATGTATTAAGTTTGAGTATCTAGAACCTTCCCAGGTGACATAAAATTACCTATTTAATAGATGATCGTACATTGCCTAGGATAGCTTTGGATGATAGTTCATAGCTTTGTCTTGTAGATTACTATAATGAAGGCATACATGTGGGTTAGCATACTATAATTCTAAATTTTGTAATTCCACATTTGCAATGATAATAAGAAGCCCTTTTTTTTTCACAAATTCTTATTATTTCTTTGTTTATGTTATGTGTTTAAGTTATTACTAGGAGCACCCTTCATCACAAGACATGGACATTGGTATCTGGGAAAATAGATAAGAATGTGATTGAAACAAAGTGGATATTCAGAAATAAGTTGAATAAGAAAGGTGAAGTCACAAGGAACAAAAAAATACTACTTTGTAAGGGATATGCACAAGAAGTAGGAATTGGCTATGGAGAGACATTTTCCCTATTTGTAAGGTTGGGAGGAGTAAAAAAATTACTTTCATATGTTGCTAACAAAGGATTCAAGGTATATCAAATGGGTGTGAAATCAACACTTTTAAATGAAATCTTGGAAGAAGAATTCTACATTGAAAAATATAAAGGGTTTTTTGAACATAACAAGAAGAGCATGGTATGTAAACTTCACAAAGCATTATATTGTTTGAAACAAGTCCTTAAAGCATGGTATAAAAGGTTACATACATATTTGGTGAAAATTGGTTTTGTAAAAGCTAATGATAATAGTAATTTGCACTTGAAAAGTGAATCTAAGAGTAAGATATTGCTGGATAAAAAATTTGTTGATGATATCATATTTTGAGGCCATGATATTTTATGCAAATAATTTACTAATGAGATGAAGAAAGAATTTGAGATGTCAATATTTGGAAAGATTAAATTATTTGTTGGTTTGCAAGTCTATCAAATGAAGAAAGTCATATACATTGCATAATCCAAGTATATCAAGGAGATATTGAAGACTTTTGGAATGGAAGGTTCAAGACCAATTGGAGAACTTGTGGTGACTGGACATAAAATTTTAAAGAATGATGATTTTGCTAAAACAAGTAGACATCGTATAGGTAAATGATTGGAAAATTTCAATATGTTGTGTATAGAAGACCTGGCATTGCATTAGTAGTTAGTATTGTTACAATATTTTTTGCTAATCCTAAGGAAAATCAACTAAATAGTGTGAAATGGATATTGAGATATCAGAAAGGTATAGAAGACTATGGCTTATGGTACAAGAAGAATGACAAGTTTGAGCTAAAATTTTATATAGATGCATATTGGGCTAGATTCATTAATGATAGAAAGTACAAGTGGAGGAGTTTTCTTTAGAGGAAAGAAATTGATTTCATGGACAAGAAAGAAGCAAAATTATATTTCCCAATCCACAAAAGAGGTTGATTATGTTGTAGAAGTAGTTAATTGTTGGATCAAGAAATTGTTAAAATGTGTGAAGGAGAAGGTTATTGAATCTGTAGTGATATATTGTGATAACATGAGTTTTATAAACATATCTATGAATCATGTGATACACACAAAGACAAAACATAATGAAATCAAGTATCATTACTTGAGAGAATTAGTGCAAGACAAAGAAGTGAGACTGAAGTAATGAAACACAAGGAGAAAATAGTTTATGTATTCACTATGACATTACCTAAGAATTCATTTGAGTATCTAAGAGGTAAGGTAAGGGTAATTCCCCTATCTAAATAAAACTAGGTATAGATGCAACATTACATCAATTTTTATGATCAGATAATCTTACACATTGATGCAAAAGGTCACACTTTAGGAGTTGCCTAAAGCTGTGAAAAGAAGGATATGAAGTATGAGTAGATAAGGCTCCAATAAGTCATGAAGAAAGATGATAAAGGGAGTGATTACTCAAATATTATTTATAAGTGGCAAAGATAAGATAATTTATATAGATTGGATGTCTTTGGCATTGTTGTTAAAGAGGGAGAATATGTATGACAATTACCATCCAATAAAAATGAAAGTTACCATCCAACAAAAGAGCAAGAAGATGAATATAAGAAGTATGTTAGGCTACATGGAGATATATGAAAGAGGGATTCATTACAATTAGAATCAACATGAAAAATCATAATTGGTATCATATAGGGAGAAGTGTAATGAAAAAGCAAGTTGACAAGATAATATCTGAGATTGCATGGATGAGAATTGAAATGAAACTAAGGATATTAGTAATGATATGATACAAAATGCATAGGGAGATGATAGTGAAATTCATGTAGGGATAACTTTAAGGAACCTGCCCCTCCCAAAATTTATAAAATTTTGGTGAATCACATGTCATTTGGGTGAAAAAAAATTAATACTGTTGGCAAATTATGTGTCAATTGATGGATATTTGGTGGCGAATTTTTTAATAGTTTAGACAATTTTTATAAAATAATGGTGATTATAATTTTTGTTTCTAATAAAATTATTAATATTGATGGCAAATTATGTTTTGAAATGTAATTATGTTAAATATATTATATGAGAACTCAGATCGTCTAATGATCCAAGATCAATGGCTGAGGTTTAATTTCGGCCAACATTTCTTGAAGGAAGAAGAATTGTCGAGGTAGTCATCGGAATGTTGACACGTATCAAGGTAAGTTGTCTGTGTAGTACAGTGTCACTCATAAAGAAAAAAATTCACATAGGAAAATGGGAATTTGGCGAATGATGATCGTCGAAAGAGACACTCAATTAATTTTGTGGTGAATAAGAGTAAACATTAAAGAGAAATATGGGTGAAGAACCCGACTACCAAACTAAAATTATGTAATAATAGTGGCGAATGTTCCGACCACTATATGAGTATTTTATAAAATCTGGGCGAACCGGTCAACTAGTATACTGTGTTTTTTTTAGCCAATTTCTATAGCCTAATCAGGACATATTAGCCAATTGATGAATAATAGCCACTAAAAAAATCCCTCAATTCATGAGAAATGTTTTACCATTATATGGTAAAAAAAGGTGTTTCCATCAATGCCAAAGAGGGATATTATTGGAAACTCCAATTGGAATAATTATTATGTTGTAATTGATGTCAAACCTCACTTGTAAGATATTTACTAACAATGTTGAGTGTCATATCTTATGATTGATGAAGAGGAATTGAAAAGAAGAGATAACAATGTAATTTAGTCAATTTGTTGAAAAAAGATGAGTAATTATGTTGGAATAACAATGGGTACTTGATCAATTGGTATTTTACAAGATAATGTGTTATTTAATAATTATGTCTAGCAAAGAAGATAGTTGATTTGATGTATAGAAGAGAAGATAGAAAGATGAGTAAAACATTAATATTGACTGAGTGATAGTTTTACAAGGTCAATGAAGAAGTTGAAGCATAAGATTAAGGAACTTAAGAGATAGCTAAGAAAATAGTATTAGTTAAGTGTTAGTTATGGTCAAGAAAGATAAATAAGGAAATAAAGAATCAACCGAGCATAGTAAAGACCAAGAAAGCCAGTGTAAGCTAAGAGAGACAAATTAGTAGAGATTGAGCTACCTAGTATTGACTAAGATGAAGAGAATAGTGATGCCCAAGTGCCCACATATTAATAGTTTGTAAAAGAATAAATATTTGAGGCTAACTTAGTTGAATTTTTGAATTGGTCAAAATCCATAAAAGATGAGGATTGATGAGATGACATATTTAATGCATGGGTTCAAGGAGAATTTTCTAGAAGTTACAAGAAAGAAGTAGAAGGATAAAATAATGTACACATTTAATGAATTTGATCAAATCCTAAGATCTATGATTATGGTGAACCAAAAAAATATCAAAGCTAGCTATTTAAGGAGGAAAATGTGTTTTTATGGTTGTTTATTGGAAAACTTATGTGAAGTGTTAGGATGAATGCCAATGATACTTCATTAGGGGAGTATCCTAAGAATTGGAGAGTATTGATTTGTCATGACTATGTTTATCATTGATGTCAACATAACAGTGTTTCTATTAGAGACTGGAAAAATAACAGTCATAGATCTTGTGTTGCACAGTTAAGGACATGTTCTAGAGGTTTTCCATATGATGTGGTTAAGTGCACAGAGTCTAAATCGATGGAGTTAAAAAGTTACACCTTATTTACCAAGAGAAGTGTAGAAACAAAGTATTTGAAAATAGTGTTCTAATGATTGATCACTATCTTTCATCTGAGATGTAATGAAGAGATATGCAGTTATGCTATGATAGAGGACAATCACATGATGATGTTAGCAAGTGTGCAAGACTTGGTATTGCATGTGTAAATTTTTGTATAGACTATGAGCCAACAATACTACTGTAATTGTGAATTAATTAAATAATTTATTTTAATTAATTGGAAAGCCTCAAGGCTAACTCAAGGAATTATTGTGAAGATACAGTATAAAGGAAAGATGTTTTCCTTAGTTTCAATGTGGAGTGTGAGGATTTGGATGAGAAGATCAAGAAGAGTGTCAAGTAAAGTTGCAAAGTGCAAAAAGAAGTAGAATGTTCACTGAATGTGTGTAAGTGATCCAAGGGATTATTGGATGTGCAGTATCATATCTAGGTACAAGATCTGAAGAAGTAGAAGTCTGATTGATAGGATAGATACATATATATAGAGGAAGGAAGTACACTTTAGTTCTAGATATTATTCTGAAAGGTATAATACAAAGATCATTTGGACAATGGGTTCATTGATCTTAACCTTGAAGCTATTTGAGTAATGGGTCCAACTGTCTTCCACAACTCCTAACAAGGATTCAAAGTCTCCTAACAAGGACTCATATGTACTAAATATTGTAATAGACTCCTAATAGGGTCTATCCTCCAACAAGGAATATTTATATTTGTACATCATCTTTTGGGTACCATCTCCACTAGGGTTTTCCCTCTGATCAAGGGTTTCCCTAGTTAGCATATTTGGTGTTAATTGTGCATGAGTATCTTGCTATAGTTTTAGTTTATATTACTCATATGGTTAATTTTTTTTGAGGAAGATGTTTATTTTAATAATATGTTAATTGATTCATGCCCCCCCATAGTTATATTAGTGGACTATATATTCTAACATGAAGGACTTATGAAGAACAAAGTAGAAGGGAAAAAATGAGAAGATTGGTGAAGTGTGATTACTTGAACAGTTTCCAAGTAGATTAGAGATGGAGAATATGATGAAGTAGTGAGTTGTATTTTATCATATCAAACATAGATGTTACTTTCTAACTATTGTGGCAATACAATCTTTTAATCAAGGTTGACCTAACATTCATATTGTAAATCCTTTAATCAAGGTGACATTCTAATGGAATGATCCAAAGTCCTCTACCAAGGATACTTCTAATAGGGTGATGAAATCCATTAATAGGGTCACACCTAACATGTTTTGTAACCTTTAATAGGGTTGGCTCTTAATTGAGATCACTTCAGAAGAGTGAAAAAGTGGAAGGATTTGGTGGTTTTTTCCCAAATTAATTTTCTATGTTAAACCCTACTGTCATACATGGGTGAATGTTATTTTCATGATGCATTCTATTTACTTATATTTAATTCTATTATTCAACATTTATTGAACAAAGAAATAAGTGTTGAAATGAATAAGTTGATTTTTAGTTAAGTTGTTATATTGGTCAAGTGGATTTAAGAGTGTGAATAAGTTGTTTGAAGTTGTTAAAAGTTATGTTGGCTTATCTAGACTTGAGTATAACTGATTCACCCCTTCCCCTCTTAGTTATTCTAATCATTCTAACACAAATTCCATTATTGTAACATATTATAACTCTACATATTCTTGATGATCATTACATGTTGATTTCATACATATAATAGTCTTCCATTTTACTAACCTTATTTTAAAAAGGTGTAGGTATAAGGAAGAGTTGTGGCCTTATAAATAAACTATTCTTTATCACCTACATAAACATGTTTTTTCATTTGTTATAAAAAATTAGAAATAATAGGCTATTAAGGAATATCACTAGGAGCCTAATTTAAGAGTGTTGAACAATGGAACTTTCTTAACTTTATGTTTATTTTGTACTGATATGTTTCTGGATTCAATTGTGTTAATATTTTTACCTCCAACGTTTTGAATCACACTATGTGATCCATCATCAGGATGTTTCTTTCACCCTTCTATCATTCCCGGACATAGCCTCTCGCACGCATTGAGCCCATTTCGAACCAGAAGGCGAGGATTCTTAGCAGGGCCTCCACCTCACTGGACATATGGCATCAGGCGCTCATTACAGAGGGCATGACTTATGTGTCAGATTCTCCTAGTTGGCAGAATGCCCATCCTTCGCCTCAAGTGCCCGTGAACCTGCCTTCCTCCTCTCCTCCCTCCAGGCCCAAGGCAGTGCTAAGGATCAGCTCTTCACCGCAGACTGACAATCGAGGCCCCCCTCTGCAGATAGGAGTTCTGCAACGGTCCAATTCCTTCAATGGCTCTTCTTTTGCCAATTCAGGTACGTCTCCTTATGTTTGTGTTCCTTCTTCGCCTCCTTCTGATGGTGTGTTTGTCACATCTTGCATTAATAGTAGCTTGGCTGTCTCCTAGTCTGATAGTGAACCTTGAGCCCCTTCTAGCTTTGTGTCACCCAATGGTGTGACCCTTGAGCCATGTAAACCCACCACCCTTGACTTGTCGACAACTTTAGTTGCTTCTAGCCACCATAGTAAACGTCTACCTACCCTCTCTAACCCCATTCCTTCACCCACCTTGGGCCCCTCTCGCACTCACCCATTGAGTGAAATTTTTGGGAAGGAGTTGGCTTCTCCTCATTCATCCCCGTCCTTGACCGCGGTCTCTTCAATTTGTGTCCCTCCCAACCCACCCTCCTGCTCTTCTAATTTGGTGCACAATTGGGACAGAAAACTCGTCATCAACTTATCGAGTGTCACCCTCGACCCCCATTCTTTTAACCTCTTGAAGCGGGGTCTTAATTTTACAATGGTGCCTCATACCATTCCACATGTTGACTTTCTTGTGGAGATTGAGAATGCTATTCGTGCTCTCCCCAATGGTGTCGCCGAAGAAATTAGACAGGATTGCACTATTGCCTTAAGACGTGCCAAGCCTCCTAGGTGCAACATCTCCAAAGCGGAGTTCTTTTCTTTCAAAAGTTTTTTGTGGCACAATGACTTAGTCATCACCAAAGCTGACAAAGGTAATGCTACTGTCATCATGAACAGACAAGATTATGTTGCTAAGATGCTTAACCTTTTGGATGACTCTCATAGCTACAAAACCTTGGCTTGTAATCCTTGTGCCAAAATCTTGAAAAAAGTCAAAGCCAGTGTCTTGGCATCATCCTTTGATGCTAACATCAAAAAGAGGTTAATCCCTTCTAGAGAAGTCACCCTCTGCATCTATGGTGTCCCAAAAATTCACAAGGAGGGTATCCCCCTGAGACCAATTGTTGACACCATAGGCTCCCCCACATACCCTCTTGCTGCCCATCTTGCCAAATTAATCTCTCCCTTGGCCAAAAAATATAATTCCTTTGTCAAAGACTCGACACAATTCATTGAATTCATTAAGGATGCTCATCTCGATAGTAATGATGTCTTGGTGAGTTTCGAGGTCCTCTCTCTCTTCACTAAGGTCCCAATTCTCGATTCAATCAAAATCGTGAAGTGTAAGACCAACATAGAGATTGCAAGTTTAGTTGAGTTGTGCCTTCGATCCACTTTCTTCTCCTTCCAAGGGGTCATATATGAGAAAGTTGATGGTGTGGCCATGGGTTCCCCTCTCTCCCCGGTCATTGCCAACCTTTATATGGAACATTTTGAAGAATTGGCCCTCCGATCGTTCCCTCTTCAACCTAAGTGGTGGAAGCATTTTGTTGATGATACTAATGTATGTTGGCCTCATGGGCTTGATAGATTAGAGGAGTTCCAACAACACATCAATAACTTAGCACCTAGCATCTCCTTCACCAAGGAGCTTGAGTCTGATAATTAATTGCCTTTCCTTGATGTTCTCCTCATCAAAAAACCTGATGGCTCTCTAAGTCATCGTGTGTTTAGAAAGGTGACTCACACAAACTTGTACATTCACTCCTCCTCCCACCACCATCCTAGCCAAAAATTGGGCATTCTCAAGACCCTTTCTCTGAGAGCCTTTAGAATTAATGATAGTGATTACTTAATCCTTGAGCTCGACCACCTTCGCAAAGTCTTTGAGCTCAATGGATATTCCCCTAAACAAATATCCAGGGCTCTCAACCAAACTAAGTCTGTCCACCATTCCCTCTTTGTTCCCAACCCCTCTCTACCCCCTCTGGTGTTGAATGCCTCTCTCCCCTTTGTAGAAGGCCTCTCCCATAAAATTGCCAAGATCCTAACCAAGAAAGGCCTGCGTGTAGCCTTCACACCCCCTCCAAGCTTAGAGACCTTGTTCCTCCCATCAAGGACTCTAGAGACACTTTTTATAACTCAGGGGTCTACAAAGTGGTTTGCTCCTGTGGCA
This sequence comes from Cupressus sempervirens, assembly GCA_028749045.1. Lineage (NCBI taxonomy): Eukaryota > Viridiplantae > Streptophyta > Pinopsida > Cupressales > Cupressaceae > Cupressus > Cupressus sempervirens. The sequence continues at coordinate 139,548,896 of CM053788.1, read as the reverse complement.
CACCTTATATTGGTGAAACGGGCCGCTCATTCCACACCCAGATCAAAGAGCATGTAGCTGACATTAGACACGATAGAGTGTGCAAATCTGCTTAGTTGAGCACTCCTTCATGACCAAGCATCACATTTGCTTGGAAGACACTTAGGTCCTTGCCAAGGAAGACAACTTCTTTAAAAGGAAACTCAAAGAAGATATCGAGATCTACAAACACCCCATAAACCTTAATCGTGATGATGGTTTGAACCTTAACCCCTCTTGGCAGCCAATGTTGGCCGCATGTGACAGAGACCAACTTCACGCTGGTTGACCTTCCTCTTTCTCCCCCCCTCTCCCTCCTGCTTGCTTGCTCCCCTCCCCCCGGGTGGTCTCCTGCTCCCTCTTTTTTCTTCTCTCCTTGTGCTCCAAGTAGGTCTCCCCTCTCCTTCCACCTTGTTGTTGGTGGTCGTTCCTTTGGGTTTCCTCTTTTCTTGTTGGTTCTTGCTTTTGGCTTGGCTCTCTGTGATATTGTTGTAGTGGTCTTTCTAGGTGTCTAGGTCCTGGTGGTCACTTAGCAATAGCTTTAGCTCTTAGGAGTACACTTCTCGTACACCACCTTTTGGTTGGCTTGGGCTTAGGTGTTCTTCTAGGGTCCAGGTCTCTTTGGTTTGTGTTTCCTTTCTTGTTTGTTTCATTCTTTTCATTTCCTCCTTGTCTCCTTGCCTCGTCTTTGTCTCTTTGTGGTGTTCCTCTCATTCGGCTTGGGTATTCATGTATATAACTGTGTACGCATACGCATATATTCATTCTTATTTATAGATACATCCACTCTCGCACATTTATTTCTTTTTCTTATTTATTTTTATTCTTATATGGTTTATTCTTATACTTATATAGATACCATATATGTATATATATATATATATATATATCCACTCTCACACATATTTATTTCTTATTTATTTTTATAATTTTAGTTGGTTTATTTTTATGTCTACTTTATATAGTTTCTTATGTATATATTCACATTCTCTTTCGCACACACTCATGTTATATAATATTGCATTGTTATATATATATATATATATATGTGTGTGTGTGTGTATATATATATATGTATATATATATATATGTATATGTATATATATATATGTATATATATATATATATGTATATATATATATGTATATATATATGTATATATATATGTATATGTATATGTATATGTATATATATATATGTATATGTATATATATATGTATATGTATATGTATATGTATATATATATGTATATATATATGTATATATATATATATATGTACATATGTATACATATACACATATACATATATATGTATTATATATATACATATGAATATATATGTACATATGGATATATACATACATACATACATATGGATACACACACACACACACACACACACACACACACACACACACAGATATATATATATATATATATATATATGAATATGCGTGTATTTATATATATTAATGTACAAATATGTATGTAGTTAAATTTTTATATGATTATGTATGTATTTGAATATTAATATACTTACATGTTTTATACATATACATACACACACACACACACACATATATATATAACCCATTCAAAATATAAACACACACATTTGCGCATAATATTATACACACACCTATTTGTTTTGTCTCTCTAACATATACATTTAGTCGCATATATATTAGCAAGTTTGTATTTATCATCTTTGACCATTGCATGTCTCCTGCTTATGTGTATTTGATTGTTTTCTTTTATATTCTTGTTATATTTTGTCTATGTAAAAATTTTAGGCATGCTCTTAGTTATATCTTATTCATTGGTTTCTTCTATAACTTTATTTCTTCACTTTTCTATTCTCATTAATTCTCCTTTTGACACCTTTATTTATTTTCTAGTCTGCCCTTGGGAGTGTTCCCTTTTTGGCCCCTTGTCCTTCTGTCTAACTCCCTTTTTAATGTTTCTTATTTTATTTATTTTATTTTCATTCTTCAACCTCGGGGTGTGTGCTTTCCTTCTTGCCTATTCCCTTTATCTTTTTGGGTCATCCATTATCTGCAACATATTGTTTCTTGCATCTCTTGCTCTTCATCCTGATGATGGATCACGTAGTGTGATTCGAAACGTTGGTGGTAAAAATCTTAACACAATCGAATCCAGAAACATATCAGTACAATAGAATGGATTGTGGAAATTTTTTCTCTTTAATTTATGTTTATTTATTAGTTCATGTTGTAGGCAAGGAACTATTGCATTCATGAAAATAAACTTTTTCAATTTAACTAGCCAATCCCAACATTGAACTTTTCAAATGCTTTTTATTCTATATGTTGGAACTACAATTGGAATAATTGTTATGTTTCCATTGATGTCAAACCTTACTAGTAAGACATTTTATAACAACATAGAGTACCATATTATTTGATTGATGAAGAGGATTTGGAACTAGAGATAATTGTAGACACCTAAAAATCCTTTAAAAAATAAAGTATTTTTATTTTTTGAAAAAATCCCTGATGACATCATCATTTATTAATTAATTAATTAATTAATTAATTATTTAATTATTTAATTAATTATTTAATTAATTAATTATTTAATTAATTAATTAATTAATTAATTAAATCCAATTAAAAATATTTAATTAAGGAATCCCTCCTAAAAATGTTTAAATCTTATTTAAACATTATTTCCTTATTTATTAATTATTTAATTAATAAAATGACCAAAAATCCTAAAATAAATAAAAAATTTATTTTTTGCCCAAAACTTGGCCAATTTTCTTATGACCAATAAACTCTTCCAAAATCTTCTAATCCTTCTTTAATTTTGATTAAAGGCTAATCCCATCATTTCCTACCCCTAATCCCAACTCAAAATATTTAATTAAGATTAAATATTAATCATCATGTTTATTAAAAAAGTTTTAATAAATATCTCCTCAAACCAAACCCTTGAAATAAATAAAACTTTATTTATTTCCTAAAAATCTAATTTATCCTCATCCTAAGAAGTTCTAGACTCTTCTAGAAAGTCTTCATCCTCATCTTAGGAAATTCTAGACTATTCTAGAAAGTCTTTATCCTCATCCAAAGTCTAAACTCTTCTAGAAGATGTCTTTAAACCTAATCCTAATCCCCTCCTAACCTTGTCACATTCCCTAAACATGGGTTAAAACTTACTAACCCAAGCCAAAGTTAACAAATATCTCCTCCTTCACCCACCCTCATTAAATGCTATCCACTTGCCTATCCCTAAGCTAATCCTAAACCATCCTAATCCATCTTCTAATCATTTGCACAAGCCTAAACAAGCTTAAAACCTTCCTAATCAAGTCCAAGTCGAAATTTCTCTCGTCACCCTCAAAATATCTCAGCCATAAAACTTTATGAAGTCCACTAGGTCATAAATGACTCTTACAAGCCCTTTTATTGCTCTTACAAGTCATTATGAGGGTCTTTATGAAGATTTTATCCCTTGAGCCTCCTTTGTTGACTCATCCTTCCCCTTTTCTCCATCCTCTCACCATGTGACATGTGTCACTCTTTGATTGGCTATAAGGAAGCACAATCCATGTGCTCTCTTCTCATGCAATCTGAGCCCTCCATGAGCTTTTTCCCATCCTTGCATCTTAGCCCTCAATCCCTCAAGCCTCTTGCCTATAAATTGGATCCTTCCCCTTTGCAAAATAACACAATCCATGAAGTAAAGTTATAATGCTATTTTGAGAGCCAAATCCATACTAAAGCCATCTATCCACACTAAAAATCCACAATCATCCATTGAAGCCTTTGGAAGCATATTGAGCATACATCATATCCATTTAGATAAAGCTACTCAACAAGAGAGCTTCTTATTGAGAGAGTCCATTAATGGCTCATATTCTCAATTAAGAGTTCATCTTAGTCTATCTTGAAGTTTATGAATTTTGTTTAGTTTGTAGAAGCTTTATTTAAATTTGGTTTCTATTAGCATACTAACATTGCTCATATACATTTTGGCACGCCCGGTGGGACCCCACATGGGTCATCTTCATTAGCTTTTTTAGTCAAGTTTTGTATGTCATTCGCTGATTTTGGCTAATTTTTCTTGTTTTTGTGATTGGTAGGATTGTATAAATTGGTTTTGTAGGTCCACATGAGCATGAAGAAGACAAAGGAACTCATAGCCTATCTCATAGTATTTGCAGATTTTTCAAGCTTATAGGTGGACAAAGCACTTGGAATTCTTCTTCCTCTTCTTGTCTATATTTTTCTTATTCCATCTACTTCTTCTTCTTCTTCTTGTGGGAGATCTTGGCCATTTTTTTTTTAAGGAAGCAAAATCATACACACTTCTTTTTAGTGCTTAAAATGAATCCCCAAATCATACTTAAATCCATTAAAAAATTAAAAATTTACAAAAAAGAAAAAATCTTTTAACAAGTGAAACTAAACCAATCTAATCATTTGCATCCTTGCAACATCAAAGTTTTAGATGCATTCATGCAAAGTTAGGAACACTTCATTTTTGAGAATTTAAAAAGAACTTCAAGTTTCCATTTCAAAAGGTTCAAAATCAACACTAAGTGCACACTAAAATCTAAATCAAACTCAAAGCATCAATCAAGGATAAAATGAACCTCATTTGCAAATATTTTAAAGTTCTTTTAAAAATCTCATGAAAACTAAGAGTCCTAAATGGTTGCCAAAAATTGTCCTAAAAGCTTTGTTATTTATTCCAAACAAATGTCTTATTGCAAAATCTTGAATGTTTCTTAGGTTTTTCATGCATCAAAACAATCTAGGAATATCATTTTTGGGCTTAAAATATGCAAACTAGAACACAAAATCTTGAATGAAAACCAAAGTCCAAAGAGTCATTTTCACTTTTGAGTCCAAAACAATCTTGAATGATCTAAGGTTAAAACAAAGCACTTCAAAGTTCTTAAAACAACACACAAAATCTCAATCCTGAATGCTCAAAGGAAAAAACTTGAATGTTTAATCACTTGTCTTTGAATGCATGTTGCTAAAATTACTCTTGAGTGCCATGGATTAAAATCAAGTTTTTTTTTATGAATGCATGATTAAAACAACAAATCCAATCTTGAATGTCATAGATCAAATAATCATCTTTTGGGGCATAAAAAGAATCCACAATTTTGAAATCTTCTAAGTTATAAAAACTAATAAAGATGCTTTGAGTAAGTTTGTAGTTGGACTCACCCTCTTTAATCACTCATCAATTTAACCATTGATTGCAATCTCAGTGCCATCTATGGGGATGGGTCCACCTAAGAGGGTGTTAAGTGCTCCACGCAAATCAAACTCCACTCACTTGGGTTTTTAGTGGGTTTTCTAAGTTAGAAAATTCCTTGAATGCGCATTAGTCTCGCTAACACTTCATTTGGGCATAAAAATTGAACAAATCTTGACGTGGAGGGCCTCCGGGTGCGCGCTTGGCAATCGAGTTTCACACATCTTTGTTTTGGGCTTAAAACAAACTCACACTCAATCTTGAATGCCTAACAATCAATGAACATCGCATGGTTTTGATGCATTTTCAATGGCACTCACATTTCTTATGTTGACAATCTCTCATTTTTCATTATGCTAATGACGCTGTCAAATTGGAATGAACATTGTATACCATAATCACAAGTGTCTTCAATCATAGCTTACTAAATTTAAATCATCAATTGGAATGAACGCGTGTCTTTTAAAGCCCAAGATCGTGCATGTGGTCTTGTTTTACACTTTTTAGGAGGCCTGCTTGGGGATTTCATCACCCCTTGGGACGACCTCAACTCCAGCGTTCTGGCAGAGTATAAAGATCGGGAGGTGAATCCAAAGACACCTCTCTTGGGATCAAAATTTTGTCACTCGGGCTAAGCCTCAAGGAACTTTATACCCTTGAGAAGTGAAAGAGGAGAAGTGGGTTACCACTCCTCTCGGCTGTGTGACATCTTTTTGGTTTCATCTACGGATTTGGACCTCACGTACCTTGCGTATATCGAGGATTCCCTAGCTAAACCAAATTTCATCCTTGTAGAAAGCTTCCTAGGATGTTGGTGTGTTTGACGTGCTTGCTGAAAACTTTTGTCTGCTTGTTTGTTCATAGCTTTTGAATGAATGTTTGCCAATTTTGGTCGAAATCCCAGAAACGTAGAAATCTCCCAGCTCAAGGCATACTTAGCGTAGTCACTGCCTTATCAAAAAATTATCCAAGCTCCCCCGCTGCAACCGAATCTATCTAGTTCTTTGCCTTAGAAAAATCCCAAATTCAAAGTCCATCCAAATCATCCCCCCAGCCAGCTAGCAACCCAATCCAAAATCACCCAAGCCTTTAAAGAGTTGTTGTCACTTTGCTAGATTTTGCTATCCAATCAATCCTACCAATCAACCAATCTCACCAAGGTTATCCCTTTGACAGAGCATTGTCTAGGCTAATCCAGCTTTGTCACTTGTATCCCTCATCACCTTGAGCTAAAGGTTGGGATCCACAAGTGGTCAATCTCGTGTCATGCCACAGGATCACTAGTATATCCTTAAGTTGACACAATCACCACGAATCCTGCACACAGGAAAGCAAAACTCTCACTTTTTGATAGCATACCCTTGAAGTCTTCTACCCACAAGAAAGCCAAAAATCTCCAGCCAATCCTCCTTAGGTCTGTCATACAACTTTGACTCTCCCTAGGAAATCTGTCATCAGCCAATCCAAAATCTGTGCTTAATCCAAATCCAACCATGAGCTTTTGTGTTCATCCATATGTAAGACCCCATCCCCATAAAACTCATCATCAAAGCATGAAGTACCAATCCTATCATGATGTGTTTGGTCGCATTGTCCTTGCTCCCGCCACCTCCTATTCCAATGATGATGAAAATCTTGTTGACTATGACGGGTATATTGAAAGCCTTAGAAACATTCCCCCAAGCATCCCCCAAAATCCAAGAGTTATTCCAAACTATCTAGTCATGCCATCCGATATTCTAGCTTCCCCTCCATCACCCCATCAACCAAGCTTCCAATCTTCCACCCCCATCACACTAGCTATTCCTGTCAATCCACCTCCACCTTCGACACACGAGTCTCCAAGGAATCTCCTAGAGGAAATACAAGAAAAGTCGCCTCCAACAGTCGATAAGCCATGTCATCTAATCCAACCATGTGAAGTAGTCAGTGATGAAGCTTCCCCATCTATAATATCACCTCCATCTCCCATAGCTATCATCCCCATACCATCCATCAAATTGCTTAAAATCCTTCCACTTCCCGCAAGCATCAAAATCCCACCACCTATCAAATCCCTCCAAATCATATCCAAATCGCCTCCAAGCATTTCCCAAATCTCTCGTAATGACCCTTATGCATCCATCTTCTACTCACCCATCTCCACTACTGAATCTCCCATCTATCCATCTGCTGCTTTTGAAGAATCCATCCCTTCACCTCCTATCGCACCATCCACTCCAAACCAATCCTATCAAGATCCTTCCCAAAAGCATGTTGACATCCCCCAAAGCATAAATGAAGATATCATCATACCATGTCTTCCATCTATAGTGCAGTCACCATCTCCTCCATCTCCAAAACCTCCAGCCATATCTCCTCCACTACAAGATATCTTGTCATCCCACCAGCTACATCAAGATCCTATCCTTCCATCTCCCCCACTCCATGCTTCCATCTTACCACCTATCCAAGCTATTCCACCATCTATAATCTACCCTCTTGGTTCACTTACATTCATCCATGGTGGCCCTCTCTCAGCAGAAGAATTAAGAACAATATCTCCCCATTGCAATACACCTAATAAATCACTTCTACCATTTTCTGCAAGCAAAAAGTTTCCTCAGCTTGTTCAAATGCTCAATTGATGGCATTATCAAGGTCAAGGTTTAGGACCACAAGAGCAAGGAATTAGAGAGCCTATTATTGCACAAAAAAATCTAGGATTTCATGGTCTTGGATATGTATCCAAAGGCTCACCATCTAAAGGTGTTGGTACACCACACCCCCAAACCAAGCCTATCTCCAAGCCCACCATGCCAGCCTCCCATCACTCCTTCAAGAAATATTATGTCATCCCCCCTCCACCATCTTTGCAACCCAAAACAACCTACCATATCCCCCCTTCATCCGCTAAATCCATTTTGGGTCCCTATGTCCCAAAATTTACCATCCTCCATCCTCCTATTAGCCATCATAAAAATCCTATTCCATCCATTCCTATGCAAGATCAACAAAGGCACATATCAGGGCACATCATCCATCATCATCCCCCTACATGCTCTTTCATATCCTCTCCATCTCACAAAGCTTCTCCTAACCATCTTCCCAAAGCTTACCACAGCAATGTGAATGCCAACTTCAAAATGCATAAAGCTAAAAATCCACATCCTAGGCAATCATATGTCTATTCTAAAAGACATACTCCAAAAAGGCAAAATCCAATCAAAGAATGCAAAACAATGCAAAAGCCTATGAAAAGAAAATCCAAAACCATGTGGATCCCCAAGAAAAAAGATGAAACCCAATGCATAATGGCATCCACCATTGCTAATCCCCCATCTAGTGACTCATGTCCACCATCTCCTAACTCCATCTTGGGTGCCTATATCCCCAAGCACGCTTCCACAAATCCTCCATCACACCTGCATCTACCATCTATCCCCCATATGCTCTTTTCACACACGTTCCAACATGTGCCAATGTTGCTCTTGCAAGCATTCCCATCTCATGCTCCTTTCCAGCATTTTTATCCCTCCATCTCCTACCATCAATCCCATCTAATCCGATCTATTGCATAAATCACACATTCGGTGTACCAACAGCTAGCAACAAAATTGAACATTCCAACAGCCACTGAAAAATCCCAAAAAAGCCAAAATAGCTAAAGAAAGCCAAAATCATTCCAGCTAAGTCCAAAGTCAAAAAGTCAAAAAAGAAAAAAAAAATAAAGCGTCCACTGGTGAAAACTTGGCAATTCAAGCACCTTGGACAAGTACCATGATGAAAACTTGGCAAACAAGCATCATGCATAATCTAGCCATCCCCAGCTTAGCCTATCACCCTCATGCTTTTGGTCATCTCTTGACATCCAACTCCATCTTCCAATCTATCCACCTATCCTCCATCCTCCAGCTTCCATCTCACACCATCCACTAATCTTCTGCAGCTTCAGCCAATCATCTCAGCTATCATCCATCTCCCTAGCGCCTTCAACTTTTCCATCCTAGCTTCAATCCTATCACATCCATCGTAAGACCTCCTTTCGCATGTCATCTTCTAACTGGGGGCACTGTATTCCTTGGAGATCTTGTCTTTTCCATCCTCCCTTGTCATTGGTACCTCGCTCTAGGCTATCCTCATGCAAACCCAATGTCATCTCTTTATATCCATCATAATCCTAGCTATCTACCATCTTATCCAGCCATCTCATCCTACTCCTCTAGCTATCCTTGGTCACAAAATATCTCATCATCATTGGATGCATCCTTCCAAATCCATATCTTTCGCTATCAACCCACCCTTAGCTTTCGCATCTTGCACAACATCGAACCATCCTGCTATCCTATCATCCTGAGCTTTTGCCTGCTTGTAACTATTTTGGTCTGTTAGCTTGTACCATATCTTGGTCAGCTTCAGCTTGTAAATATCTTGGTCCGTCGGCTTGTACATCCTCTTTAGCTTAGTACCATTGTATCTATCCAGCTTTCGTGTCAGTTCATCCTTGATCAGCATCTTGTACACATCGCACAGCTTGGTTAGCTATTCCAATGCATCCTTTAGCTAGATCTCCTGTCACCAAAGTGTTATCCTTCTTAGTTCAGCTTGCCAAATGCATCACTTATCTAGATCCATTAGCTTAGGTTCTCTCCGATAGATCCTTGTAAGATATAGCTTTCCTCATGTCTGATCTTGGTCCGTTAGTACCTTGTCCTACCCATCTCGTTGGCAAACAGTTCTCTTTTGGATTTTCACTTTCTTTCGATTTGGAATCTTCGCTTTTGGGTCTTGAAGTATCTTTTCCAAGAAATCCTTTTGTTCCCTCCTCAAGGTTGCCACGATCTTCCATATCATGGTATACTGCGAATGGGGCAATCTGGGTGTAAGGTCTTGATCAAGTCTTTTGTTTGTTTTTCTTTTCTGCTTGTGGGTTACCTAGTGTCAGTTCCACTCTGATTCTTTTGAGATTCATGTGTGATGATGGGGCAATCCTTGCATGTTTGTTTTGAGTCAGTCCGTCAGTCCTCTGGACAGTTGGTGAAAAGGCCTTGATGTTCTTGCTAACCTTGGCAATTAACCAATAGTCCTATAGAAAATCTAGTGCTCAAATACATGGTGGTACTTCTCTTTGAAGTATCCCCCCGCTCAAAAAGCTTCAATGGTTTTCCTTCATCTCCATTATCCCCCATCCATATCCAGCATTCGTCTCTCCTACCCCAGCTGATGCATCAGTATCTCTTTGAATCACTCATCACTGTTAGTTTTAGGGATCCACAATCCTAGTCTTAGGGATCCACCAATCCAAATCAACCCACCAAGCCTCATCTTTCGAGATCCACAATCCTAGTCTTAGGGATCCACCAATCCAAATCAACCCACCAAGCCTCATCTTTCGAGATCCACAATCCTAGTCCTAGGGATCTCTGAAACCCATCTTCCGCCAATCTAACTCTTTGAAATCCTGTTGCATCAGCTTTATAATCCCCTCATCCATCTCCCTATCCTGGATTCTTTTTTATAGCGCTCCACTCCTTCATCCTCTGCAATCCCTAAGATCTTAAGCTTGCTTCCTCTTGTGCCTCTGATTCTCCCTTTATCATTCTCCCATAGTAAGAGTTTGAGCTAACTAAACCTCTTCTCTTAATCTAATCTGAGTCTCCTTGCTCATCCCAGATTCTTGTATTTTTCAAGAAGCCACCGAGCCTCGCTTTCTCTCCTCGCTGCCTTCTTGAGGGGGAATCTCACAATCCATTCTCTCCTCTTTTGCTCTAGCCTTGGGCATCTTATTTTCTTATCTTTGATGCCATGCCACTTACGACATCACATCAAAGAGGGGCAAAATGTAGACACCTAAAAATCCTTTTAAAAATAAAGTATTTTTATTTTTTGAAAAAATTTCTGATGACATCATCATTTATTAATTAATTATTTAATTAATTAATTAATTAATTTTTATGCCATTAAATCCCTTTATCTTAATTTAAAATATTTAATTAAGGAATCCCTCCCAAAAATGTTTAAATCTTATTTAAACATTATTTTCTTATTTATTAATTATTTAATTAATAAATTGACCAAAAATCCTAAAATAAATTAAAAAATTATTTTTTGCCCAAAACTTGGCCAATTTCCTTATGACCAATAACCTCTTCCAAAATCTTCTAATCCTTCTTTAATTTTGATTAAAGGCTAATCCCATCATTTCCTACCCCTAATCCCAACTCAAAATATTTAATTAAGATTAAATATTAATCCTCATGTTTATTAAAAAAGTTTTAATAAATATCTCCTCAACCCAAACCCTTGAAATAAATAAAACTTTATTTATTTCCTAAAAATCTAATTTATCTTCATCCTAAGAAGTTTTAGACTCTTCTAGAAAGTCTTCATCCTCATCCTAGGAAATTCTAGACTATTCTAGAAAGTCTTTATCCTCATCCAAAGTCTAAACTCTTCTAGAAGATGTCTTTAAACCTAATCCTAATCCCCTCCTAACCTTGTCACATTCCCTAAACATGGGTTAAAACTTACTAACCCAAGCCAAAGTTAAAAAATATCTCCTCCTTCACCCACCCTCATTAAATGCTATCCACTTGCCTATCCCTAAGCTAATCCTAAACCATCCTAATCCATCCTCTAATCATTTGCACAAGCCTAAACAAGCTTAAAACCTTTCTAATCAAGTCCAAGTCGAAATTGCTCTCATCACCCTCAAAATATCTCAACCATAAAATTTTATAAAGTCCACTAGGTCATAAATGACTCTTACAAGCCCTTTTATTGCTCTTACAAGTCATTATGAGGGTCTTTATGAAGATTTTATCCCTTGAGCCTCCTTTGTTGACTCATCCTTCCCCTTTCCTCCATCCTCTCACTATGTGACATGTGTCACTCTTTGATTGGCTATAAGAAAGCACAATCCATGTGCTCTCTTCTCATGCAATCTGAGCCCTCCATGAGCTTTTTTCCATCCTTGCATCTTAGCCCTCAATCCCTCAAGCCTCTTGCCTATAAATTGGATCCTTCCCCTTTGCAAAATAACACAATCCATGAAGTAAAGTTATAATGCTATTTTGAGAGCCAAATCCATACTAAAGCCATCTATCCACACTAAAAATTCACAATCATCCATTGAAGCCTTTGGAAGCATATTGAGCATACATCCTATCCATTTAGATAAAGCTACTCAACAAGAGAGCTTCTTATTGAGAGAGTCCATTAATGGCTCATATTCTCAAGTGAGAGTTCATCTTAGTCTATCTTGAAGTTTATGAATTTTTTTTAGTTTGTAGAAGCTTTATTTAAATTTGGTTTCTATTAGCATACTAACATTGCTCATATACAATAATAAGATGAGCTAGTAAAGTGGTTGAGAAAAGAGGAGTAAGTATGATGGAACTATAAAGGGAACTTGATCAATTAGTATTTGACAAGATAAGATGTTGTTTGGTCATTTTATTAAGTAAAGGAGAAAGATGAGTTAAATTCTAGAAGAGAAGATTGATAGAAATCAAGAAGTTAAGTAAAACATGTGCTTGATCATGTAATGGGTTACAAGGTCAATGAAGAAGTTAAGCATTATCGAGTAGAAGATTAAAGAACTTAAGTATCAGTCAAGAAAAATAGTATTATCTAAGTGTTGGTAATGGCTGAGAAAGATAAAGGGAAACTAAAGTAATGACTGAGCACAGTGATTGCTGAGTGAGCTAGTATAAGCCAAGTGAGATAGATCCATAGTGACCGAGCTAGCCAATGGTGATCGAATGTTAGAAAATTAATAGTTTGAGAAAGATTCAAGATTTGAGGCTAACACAACTGAATTTCCAAAATAGTAAAAACATGTTAAAGATGAGGATTGATGAGTTGGCATATTTAATACATGAATTGAGTTTGTTAAGTGATCTAAGGCATCAATTGAATGAGATTTATCTATAAGTTTAAAGAATAAGAAGTAGAAGGACACAATGTTGGACAGATTCAATGAAACTAATCAAATCCTATGATCTACAATTATGTTTAAGTGGAGAAAGATGAAAGCTATCTATTTAAGGAGGAATACAAGATGATTTACAGTTGTTGTTGGAATGGAAAATTTGTGAAGGATAAGTGGAAGAAAAAGAGTTATACAGGAAAAGTGAGAATTTAGTGAAAGAGAGATTGCTTGAGGTTTTTCCAAGTAGATCAGAGATGGAGAATGTAATGATGTCTAGACAATGAACCAAGATTGAGCCAAATGGAGATCTCAACATGCAAACTAAGTTGTAAAACTTATCAAATTTACCTAGTTGTTACTTTCTAACCATTATGGTAGTAAAATTGTTTAACAAAGGTTGACCTATTAGTCATATTGTAAACTTGATGTAGTGCAAGGTAGGAGAATCCCCAAAGGAGATCTCCTAACCCCCAACAAAATAACAACCAACAAAAATACAACAAAAATGCAAGATCTATAACCAAATAAAAATAATTTATCCATAGATATAATTGATTACATACAATGTGTGGGGCTATAAGGCCTTCTTAGTTATGACCAAATACAAAGCAAGTAATAGTTCTACAAGATCCCTCAAGATCCAATCCAAACCCTAACTAGTCTAGATCCACACTTTGGTAGAAATCTCCAAGAAAAAACTAAACTTGTGCTTGCAAGCCCACCAAGAAATCTCCTTGTTTCCCAAGCCTTAGCTACTATCCCTTCTCAAAATTTTATCCTCTCTGACCTCCTCTTCTCCAAGATGGGTGAATAATCACAATCCTTCTATAAATTATCTCACATTTGGCACTCTATTCACAAACTTAGGAAAAATCATGCTTTAGCTACTCTCCAGACTCACTTCTCCTCCTCCTTTGAATGAATGCCTTAATACTTCAAAATATCCCTTACTTATACCTAACTAAGCCACAAGTTGTCCTAGTAAGCTACAAATTAAATAACCCTTACATTAAATACATGTAGCACCACAAGTTAGCCTCCAACATAAATGAAATACCAAATTCCATTAAATGCTTAAAATACTTATTAAATACATCAAAATTGATTACTCAAGATCTAAATAGGTCCACTCAACTCCACCAAAATCTCTCCAGCATGTAGGATGGCCAACTACCTCAGGATGTTCCTACATTAAACCCACACTTTGGTGCCCAATGAAAAATCCACAACCATCTTCATCTTCACCAAAGTTTTTCACTCCAAGAGGGACAAGAAAACCAACATGAAAATCATTCACATCTACATTACTCTATCAAACAAGAAAATCTCAACCATCCAATCAACATGCTCACTCCCAAGAACAAACTGAACATAATGCCTCATCAGTAAACCCTCATCCACATCAATAGCTAGTGAATCCACACCACAACCAACAAACTCTATATTAGTAGAAATATGTAGATATCCATAATCACATTCCAAAATCACAACACCAGTAGTCTCATTTCTTGCAAAAAGATGCTCTACAACATACAAGTCACCAACAATAATAGTTGGATCATCCACAACCAAGTGCTCTACAATCTCCATGTCAGACTCAACCAACTAATCATGAAACCAAATCTCCATCCCAACATCAACAAGATTAGAAATATCCTCAGCAACAAACTCTAGTTGCTTTGTGGGTGCTATATTAGGATCCACAAACTTATCAAACAAACCAAACCCTTCCACCTTGACCTAATGATGCCATCTTCTCTCTCAAACAAATCTTCTAACTAGCTAGACAACTCTCTTTTAGATCAATAGACTCTAGCTCTACAAATATCTACAAAACTCAACCATCCATTCCTTAACTTGATAAACTAAACTAGTTTCAAACTAAGAAAACATCTCTAAAACCTCTTGTCCACCACATCATGGAGATTCACAATCACCTTAGGGTCCAATCCTCTCAGAGCCATCTTCCAAGATCTTTTCAAACCCTTTGCAATAAATCTACAACACATCAATCTTCCCAAACAAGATCAAACTTCCATCTTTGCAACCATAGATCCATTTGCATATCCTCCCAAGGATCTAGTACAAATTGCCTCAACTTCAATGATCTGTCTACATGCTCAAGAACAACCTTTACTCTGATATGACTTGATGTAGTGAAAGGTAAGAGAATCCCCAAAGGAGATGTCCTAACCCCCAACAAATAACACATAAAGAAATACAACAATAATGCAAGATCCATAACCAAATCACAAGCATTTATTCATAAATATAATTGATTACATGCAATGTACTAGGCTGTAAGGCCTTCTTGGTTATGGAAAAATACAAAGGAAGTAATAGTTTTGCAAGATCCCTAAAGATCCAATGCAAACCCTAGCTAGTCCATATCTACACTCTAGTAGAAACCTCTAAGGAAAAACTAAACTTGTTCTCACAAGCACACCAAAAAATCTTGTTTCCCAAGCCTCGACTACTAGCCCTTCTCAAAATTCACTCCTCTACTACCTCCTCTTCTCCAAGATGGATCAATAATCACAATCCTGCTATAAATTGCCTCACATTCAGTGCTCTATCCATATACTTAGGAAAATCTTGTTCTTTAGCTACTCTCCAGACTCACTCCTCATCCTCCTCTAAATGAATTCCTAAAGACTCTAAAATACCCCTTACTTATACCCAACTAAGCCACAAGTCAACCTAGTAAGCTACAAATTAAATGACCCTTACATTAAATACATGTAGAGTCACAAGTCGACCTCCAACAAAAACTAAATACTAAGTGCCTTTAAAGGCTTACAATACTTGTTAAATACATCAAAATTAATTACTAAAGATATAAACAGGTCCACTCAACTCCATGAAAATTCCTCCAACATGTAGGATGGCCAACTACCCCAAGATGCTCTTGCATCAAAACCCTTTAATCAAGGTGACATTTTGATGGAATGTTTTGAAGATCTCTAATAAAGCCATCCTTAATAGGGTGATTAAATCATTTAATAGGGTCACACCTAACATCATGTTTTGTAACCTTTCACTTCAAGAGAATGAAAAAGTGGTAGCATGTAACTTGATTGTTTTCCCAAACTAGGTTTCCTTGTTAAATCATGGTTTCATACTTGAGTG
The DNA here is from genome assembly GCA_028749045.1 of Cupressus sempervirens. Classification (NCBI taxonomy): domain Eukaryota; kingdom Viridiplantae; phylum Streptophyta; class Pinopsida; order Cupressales; family Cupressaceae; genus Cupressus; species Cupressus sempervirens. The sequence continues at coordinate 139,532,598 of CM053788.1, read as the reverse complement.
AATGTCATTTTCATGTGTCATGCTATTTACTATTTATGTTTTTGCAATTGGCTAACACTAAAACAGAGAGCTATGTGCTGATATGAATAAGCTGAGTTATTGATGATTTTCTATATGGACCAAGTTGATTTAAGACTAGTTTGATTAAGTTTTTTGAAGTTGTTAAAAGTAGAATTGGTACATATGGACCCAAGGATAAATTATTCACCCCCCATCTCAATTATTTTAATCATTCTAAAAATTGGTATCAGAGCTTTGGTGCTTGAAATAAAAGTTTGGAGTGACATAAGCTAAAGATCAAGATTTATATAAGAGAGGTACCCAAGCTAAACATAGAGAAATTCCTAGGATGGAAACACTTGATGAGATTACATCTATCTGGAGTTGGAGAATCAACACTATACTACTTGGAAAATTAATACATCGAAGTTCCAAGACCCATGACAATTGAGAAAATAAAAGTAAGATCACAATCAAATGTTCATAGATCTTAAATTTTCCCTAAGTTATGTTGGGTTCGATGATGTGAATGATTTCACTAGTGGAAAGTAAATGTGGGATAAGTTGGCACAAATTCATGGAGGAGACAAGAATGTGTTAAGGGCTAAAGTTGAAATTTTGAGAGGCAAGTTTGATGACATGAGAATGAAAGAAGGAGACATTATTTCCCAATATTGTGGCCAAATCAAAGAAGTGGTGAATGCAGTTAGAGGTGTTGGAGTAGACATATCTAAAGAGACTATGATCAATAAGGCATTAAGAACTTTACTTTCTATTTATGCCATTAGATTATCTACAATATAAGAATTAAAATATACACTTGATATTCATACATCTTCTAGTGTTGAATGTGCTTTCAAGTCTCAACTAACCCTTGATGGATCTAAAATGAGAAAAAGTTCAAAAAGTAAGCTTATGGATAGTGATAGTGATAGTGAATAAAATGTTGACCTTGAGGATCTAGAAGCATTATTGAAAAGAAGGCTACCAAGAGGAAAAGGAAAATACAAAGATAAACTTCCTATAATCTATTTTACATTTTATCAAGTTAGTCATATTTCTGCAAGGTATCCTGATAGAGATGAAAAGGAGGAAAGGAAAGACAATAGATACTGAGAAATAAGGGATAATAGATATAGCTAAGGTAACAAAGAATACAAGGGAAAATGTAATAAATATTATTACATTATTGAAGAAAATGGTTTTGAAAGTGATTCTAATGAACACAATGAAGAAGTTGTTTATGTTGCAATAAAATATGAATCTGATGAAGATGAAAAGATTGAGGAATTTTTCTTATTTCACATATTAGTAAGAATGATAAATAGATAATTGATAGTAGTTTCTCACATCATACGACTGGTGATACACTATAATGGAAGTTATGTTGTCCCATGCAATGTGAAAGATAAAGGATCTATTATATTGAATGATAAGATTAGATCTAATAGTGCATATTGGATTGATGGACTGAAATATAATTCATTGAGTGTGGCATAGCTGAATAGTTAATTATACTGAGTTGAATTTTTTAAAAAGGAAGGTAAAAATCTATGATGCTACTGGTGAGCTAATTGGAAGAGGAGAGAAAACAAAATGTAACTTGTTCTATCTAGACATATATGAAAATACATGTTTATTTACACAATTTGAATATGTTTAGTTATGGCATAAGATGTTATGTCATGTGAACTTTGATAATTTCGTAAAGATTAGTATTATGAAAAGAGTAAGAGGATTACCAAGACTAAGGAGACACAATAAAGTGATGTGCAAACAATGTCAAATGGGGAAAATGATGAAGCCTGGTTTCAATAGAAAGACCTATTCTTCTAATGATATTTTAGAGTTGGGTCATGTTGATTTATGTGGTCCTAATGAAGTGAAAAGTTATTATGGTGCCAAGTACTTTATCCTATTTGTTGATGATTTCTATAGAGTGATGACTGTGATGTTTCTAATTGGAAAATATTATGATTTTCAAATGTTTAAGTGGTATTTGACTAGAGTTAAAAATAAAATTGGTAAAAGTCTTAAATGATTGAGATCACATAGAGGAGCTAAATTAATATAAGAGGAATTCAATACATTTTGCAATGATAAATGAATCAAAAGATAAATGTATGCACTAGGGAATCCACCATAAAATGGGATAGTTGAAAGGAGAAATAGATAAATCATGGACTATGCAAAAATAATGATGATGGAAAAGAATGTTTCAAAAAATTATTTGAGAGAAGTTTTAAGTGTTGTTATCTATACACTTAATTGAGTTCAAGTCAAGAAAGGTACAAACAAAACCCTTTTTGAACTATGGTATGGCTATGCACCTTTAATGTCAATTATTTCAAATTATTTTGAAGAAAATGTTATAAATTGAAAGATTCAAGAAAAGAAAAACTTGATGGATAGAGTGATGAAGGTATATTCTTAAGATATTCCACTAAAAGAAAGACATGCACATGTTTGAATACTAGCACTAACAAAATTGTGGAAAGTACAAATGTTAGAGTTGATGAATATGCAAAAAAAAATGAAGAAGAATGCAAGAAGGAACCTAAAGATTATAGAAACATTTGTTAAAAATAGATTGAAAAGATCATTGTTGAGAGAGATTAGTGAAAGAGGGAGACTATTGAAGAAGACTATGTGTTTCAACCATTGTTTTGTCACTAATGTCAAACCTACTATTTGTTAGTAAGACAACTACTTATAAGATTCAAGTACTATCACTTATTTGATTGATGAAGAGGATTTGATCAAAAGATGTAACAATAGCACCTAGAGGAAAGGTTGAGTTATGATTATGTAATGAAGTACAAGGATCAGTTGAGAAAGTGATGACATGATGTATTAATAATTTACTTAAGGTTACAAAGGTTGGTTACACTAAGAAAGATTAGAATAAAAAGTTACACAAAGTTTGTATACCAAGCTTGACCGAGTGGATAGTAGGTGTAGAGCAAAGTCAGTACAAGCTTAGCAAAACAGTGGATGCTGAGTAAAGTTTAGTTGATGCTGAACTCTAGTAAATTTTAGTTTGTGCCAAGTAATTTCATAGTGGATGCTGAGCAACATAGTATGTGTCAAGCATTAGAAGCTTAATAATGTTGAGCTGCTACATTATTTAAAAGATCGTGGATTTGATGAATCTGAGCTAACAAGTTTATTTTTTTGGATTGTGTTGAACTAGGTGGAAGATAAGGTTGATGAGCTGGTGGCACATAATTCAAGGTAAACCATTTTTAGGTGAATTCAAAGAGGATTCCAAGAGAAGTTTCTAGAAGATATATGAGATATGGGGTAGATACATTGTATCCTACCTAATGCATCTAAACCCTAAATTGGAAAATAGAGAATGAGTGGAAAAATATCTTATTTCCTATTTATTAGGATGGCTAGTCATGAAGAAAGGTTGTCATCTGTGAGAACCTAAGGGAGACAAGGAGTCAAGGGTTTTTCTTCATCAAGTGACCTAAGAGAAGAGTCTACAATGGCATGTTAAGCAAGAAAGGCTTAAAGAGATGAATGCTTGAAGGGTGAACAAGCTACAGAGTTGCATAGTATGAAGGCCAAACAAAATTGAAGATTGAATAGAAATTTGTAATCTACAAGTGAAGTTTTAAGTTGTATCAGATCAAAGCCTTACTATTACTCTCTAACAATTATATCAGTTTAGGGTAAATCCTTTAGATTAAGGTTGACCTAAGAGTAATTTTAAAATCCTTTAGCCAAGATACATTCCAAGTGAGTGGTCTAAAGTACTCTAACAAGTCTCACTCCTAATAGGGTGATTGAAATCTTTTAACAGGGTCATATTTAATAGTGTGTATTGTAACCTTTAATAGGGTTGGCCTTTCATAGGGCATCACTGTAGAAGAGTGAAAAGAGTAGCATGATACTGGTATTTTTTGTGAAATTGGGTTTCTATGTAAATTATTGTGTCAAGTGTGTTGATGAATCTATTATGTTTCATGCTTTATATTTCTGCAAGTTGATTTGACAGTAACCTACAAGTTTTAAGTGATTGCATAATCTTATGGATGCATGCATGAGTATAAATGTTTTATGAGTTCACTAAAGTTGTGAAAATTTTTATTTATACATTTAGACTTTGGATAAATTATTCACCACCCCCCCCCCCCCCCCCCTCTCTTAGTTATTCTAAAGTATTCCAACAATTGGTATCAGAGTCATCTGCTTGAGAGAACTAGTTTAAAGGTACTAGAAGCACAAAGATCAAGATGTCTAAAAGAGAAGTACCCAAGATCAATAGAGATAACTTTCTTGCATGAAAATTTTTGATGAAGCTACATCTTGGAGGATTTGGAGATCATGCACAATCTACCATTTTTGTGGAGCATGTTGATCCTACTAGTGCCCCAACTACCGAAGATATGAGGAAGAAGAAAGAACACAATCAAGAAATCTTGGAGATTGTCTCTATCCTAAGTTATGTCAAATTCAATGATATCAAAGGTCTTAATAGTGCAAAGAAAATGTGCAATGTCCTAACCACTATCTATAGAGGAGATACAAATGTTTTGAGAGCCAAAGTTGAAATTCTTAGAGGTAAGTTTGATGATATGAGAATGGAAGAAGGTGAAAATTAATATTGCTCAATATGTTGAAAGGATAAAAGTTGTCAATGCAATAAAAGGAGCTATTGGTAATATAGATTATGATACTGTTCTAAGCAAAGTTTTGAGAATACTACTACCTATGTATGCTATTAGAGGTTCTGCAATTCAGGAACTAAGATGTATTCCAAGGAAAAAGCTATCAATCAAAAATATAGTTGGTAGACTCACTACTTTTGAGCTATCTAACTTTGATAATTACAAACTTGAAAAGATTGAATCTATTTTCAATGCTAAGGTGTCATTGAAGGAACCTAATGATAAGAAAAAGAAGAAAAAGAAGAAGTATGTGTCCAGTGATAGTGATACAAATAAGGAGGATGTTGAACATCTTCAAGCACTAGTGGCAAGAATATTCCATAAAGGTAAGGGAAAGTTCAAAGGTAAATTACCTATCATTTATTTCAATTTCAATGAGGTTGGTCATATTGCAGCTAGATGCTCAGGGAAGAACTATAGAGGTGGTGACAAATACAAGAGTCGAAGGGATGAAGATAACAAAGATTACAAAAAAAAAGGCAAGAAGTCTTGGTACATGCTGAGGAGGAAACAAAGGATTATTCTGATGAACATGATGATGAGGTGGTGTATGTTGCAATGAAGGACAAATCTGATGAAGATGAGGTAGCTGCACTTGTGACTTGTGTGAACAAGAATGATAGATGGATCACTGACATTGAATGCTCACATCACATGACTGGAGAAAAAAGTAAGTTCATTAACTTGAATTCTTATGATGGAAATAGTGTAAGATTTGGTAATGATGCACCATATTTGATAAAAGGAAAAGGATCTATCAAACTCACAGACAAGATTTTTTATGACAATGCTTACTATGTTGAAGGGCTTAACTATAATTTATTGAGTGTATCACAATAGAATAATTTATAATATAAGGTTGAGTTTGAAAACAAGATTGCTATGATATATGACATAAATGGGAAATTGATTAGAAAGGGTGATCAAACTATAAGTAATCTATTGTATATTGACATAGAGGATGCTACTTGTCTCGTTGTAAAATTTGATGATGTATGGGTATTGCACAAAAGCTTATGTCATGTTAACTTTGATACCTTGGTTAGTATCAATAACATGAAGAAAGTTAGAGGTTTGCCTAAGTTGAAGAAGCCTAATAATGTAATGTGTAAACAATGTCATTTAGACAAAATGACAAAGTCAAGTTTTAAGAGTAAAACTTATACCTCTAAAGGAATACTATAGATTGTTCATACTGACTTGTGTGGATCAATTGATGTGCAAAGCTACAAAGGAGATAAGTACATATTTCTATTTGTTGATGACTATTTTAGGATGATGACAATTATGTTTCTAAAACAAAAATCTGATGCTTTCCAAATGTTTAAGTGGTACTTGGCAAGAGTTGAAAAGGAAATAGGTAAAAGTCTGGAGTGTTTAAGATCTAACATAGGAGGGGAATTTACATCAAATGAATTTGAGATGTTCTGTAATGACAAAGGAGTCAAAAGATAGACATTTTCCCCTAGAACACCTCACAAAATGGAGTAGATGAAAGGAGAAACATATCTATAATGGACTATGTTAGAACACTCATGATGGAGAAGAATGTTGCTATGAAATGTTAGAGAGAAGTTGTAAGCACAACTATCTATACTTGAATTGTGTGCAAATCAAGAAAGGTACTCATTCAACACCTTTTAAACTATGGTATGGATACTCACTCGAGGTAAAATACTTTAAGGTATTTGAAAGTAAATGTTACATTCTTAAAGATGTTAAGAATGGAAAGATTGATGCAAAAAGTGAAGAAGGTATATTTTTAGGATACTCCACAAGAAGCAAAGCTTATAAGTGTTTAGATACTAACACTAACAAAATTGTGAAAAGTGCAAATGCTAACTTTGATGAATATACAAAAGGTTATGAGGCTAAACCTATAAAAGAGCTAGAAGAATATAAATCATTTGTATGCTTTTATGAAGGAATGTCTATTGAAGAAGATGTTGCAAATGAAGTTACAAATCAACAACAAGTTTTAGTGACTGTCGAGTCACACCCTATGCATGCCAAGTTGCATTCAAGAACTAAGTTACATTCAGATGTCAAGTTATAGAATGAACTAAATGCACAGTCTAATTCTAAGATTAGTTAACATGAAAGAGATGCTGAGGTACTTGACATAGATATACATAGTGATTTTGAGGTTGAAAGACAAAATGAAGAAACAAGAGATGAACCAAGATTGTCTAAATATGTCAAAGGACATCATCCTACTACTCAAATCATTAGAGATAAAGATGCTAGACCAATGACAAGAAACAAATTAAGAAGTAATACATGTTTTTTGAGCATGAAAGAACCCAAATTAGTAAGAGATGCATTAGAAGATGATGATTGGAGTAAAGCTATGGAAGAAGATATTGAACAAATAGAGAAGAACAAAACATGGAGTCTCATTCCTAGACTAGAAGACAAAAATGTGATTGGTACCAAGTGGGCATTTAGAAACAAGCTAGATAAAAATGGTGAAGTCACAAGGAGCAAAGCAAGATTAGTTTCCAACGACTATGCACAAGAAGAAGGAATTGACTATGGAGAGACATTTGCCCCTATTGCTAGATTGGAATGAGTAAGAACTCTACTTGCTTATTCTGCATATAAAGGTTTCAAAGTTTATCAAATGGATGTTAAATCTCCATTTCTGAATGGTATATTAGAGGAATAAGTTCATATAAAAAAACAAGAAGTTTTTGTTAATGTTAACAATAAGAACATGGTGTGTAGACTACACAAGGCTCTATATGGTTTGAAACAAGCACCAAAAGTATAGTATGAGAGACTTTACAATTATCTTGTGAAGATTGGATTTAAAATGACTAGTGATAACAACAATCTATACATGAAGATAGGGAAAGGAAAAGGTATTTTGTTATCTAAAATATTTGTTGATGATATCATATTTGGAGGCCAAGATGCTTTATGTAAAAATTTTGCAAATCAGATGAAGCAAGAATTTGAGATGTCTATGTTTGGAGAAATCAATTTTTTTGTGAGTTTGCAAGTATATCAAATGAAATATTGTATGTACATCACTCAGTCAAAGTATGTTAAGGAAATATTGATTTTTTTTGGATTGGAAGATTCCAAACCAGTAAGTACATCTATGGTGTCAGGACACAAGTTGTCAAAGAATAATGATTTAGCTAAGGTAAATTAGACATTGTATAGGTCTATGACTGGAAAATTGCAATATGTAGTACACAATAGACTTGATATTGCATTATATGTAGGAATAGTTGCAAGATTTTCTAGTAATCCTAGGGAGAATCACTTAATGGTTGTAAAGAGAATAATGAGATATCTAAAAAGAATAGAAGAGTTTGGTCTATAATACAAGAAGACTAAAAATTTTGAATTGAGAGCCTACACTGATGTTGATTGGGTTGGAAACATTGATGATAGAAAGAGCACCAGTGGAGGAGCATTTTTCTTAGGAAAGAGACTAGTTTTATGGACTAGTAAGAAACAAAATTGTACCTCACAATCTACTACTGAAGCTGAATATATTGTTGCTGATGTAAATTGTACAAACATTGTGTGGATCAAACAGCTACTCAAAAGAATGAAGGAAGAAATCACAGAACCAGTGATACTTTATTGTGATTATACTAGTGCTATCAATATATCAAAGAATCTAATGATGCACACAAAGACAAAGTACATTGTAATCAAGTATTATTACTTAAGAGAGTTAGCTCATGATAAAGAGGTGAAGATGTTATATGTCAACACAAAAGAATAAATTGTTGATATCTTTACAAAATCATTACCTAAGGATGCTCATGAGTATCTAAGAGGTAAATTAGTGGTGATGCCCCTATCAAAGGCTATCTAAGTAAAAAGAGGAGTGCCCTCCATCAAACAAGCTGATGTTCATATGTTACACATTGGTGTAGAGGATCTTAATTTAGGAGCTGCCTAAAGTAATCATAGAGCTAAAACTTTAAATCAGTCACAAGCAAGGTGACAGAGGGAGAAAATTTAACCTAGAAAGCCTTATAGCTGGGCATGTATGCTAATTATCTCATGAATCAATAAACATTTTTGTTCTCTTCCTCCTTAGTGTTGTTCTTGTTTCATGTTTTCCACTGTGTTAACTCTTTTAGGGTGGTTTGGATAGTTTGTTGTGCCTTTGGCCCTAGTTATTTATATCACTTCTTGAACCAAGTGGCATCAAAGCTTGAGGTTTGTCCTTGTGGTGATTGTATTGTGTAGAACCTTATTTCAAATTTGGTTGTAGGGTTGAATATCTATGGATTTGGCCTATAACTTGCAGAGGGTTATGATCTTGTAGGAACCTGATTTGTAAAGATGGTTCAAGGTAGAGGAAATGTTGATAATACAATATTGGATACATTGAGACAAATTGTAGCCAGATTAGATGCCACCGAGATAGTCTAGAGGAGAGGAACACATCTTGATGATGTAAGTGATGATGAAGCAATAGCACAAAACCCTAATTCAAAGCCTAAAGAAGATCAAGATAATGCAAGGCTGTTGAGAGTATTATCTAGGGAAAATTTAAAACCTACTATAGAAGTTATTCCTCATGATGGAAAATTGGATACCAATGTTGTGTTGGATTGGATCTCTGAAATGGAGAAGTTCTTTGAGTATAAAAATACTCTTGACAATAGGAAGGTGAAGATTGTAGTTACTAGGTTGAAAGGTCATGCTTCACTATGGTGGGAGCATTTGAAAATTGATAGACAAAGGAGAGGAAAGGATAAGATTAGAACTTGGATGAAGATGGTGAACAAGGTAAAGAAAAAATTCCTTCCTACTGATTACCAAGTTAGTTGAGGAAGATGTAAAATTTGAGACAAAGAGACATGAGTATGAAGGAGTATACTGAAGAATTCTATAGATTAGACATCAGATCTAGACATGTGGATGATGATGTTAATAAAATTGCAAGGTGCATAAATTGGTTGAGATCTGGAATTCAAGATGAAATATTTTTTGTGAAATTGGAAAGTGTGGAAGAAGCATATCAATATACCTTGAAAGCTAAGGAGATCTTGACAAAGAAGCATGAACAAAGAGAAAGAGGTAGAGGAGGTATATTCTAGAGAGGCAAAGATACATCTTATGGGGAGGGTAGAAAATTTGACAATTTTGTGCAAGATAAGGGAAAATCTAAATGGAAATGTAATGAAAAAGACAAGACTGAATGGAAAGGTGATAGTTCTTACTGAGGAGGTACTAGTTCTCACCAAGAAAGAGGTAATTCTTATTTTAGAGGTGGTTTTCATGGTAATTGTTTCAGATGTGGAAAAGAAGGGCATAGATCCTTTAAATGTAGACCTTCTAAAATTAGGAAAGGTAACATAAATGTTGTGATTCGAGTAGATGATGAAGGTTCACCAAGTAGACCAAAGGCTGGAGAAAATCTAATAGTGAGAAGAACCTTATGTAATAGGGGAAGTGACAAAGAACCTATTTTAAGAAGAAGTCTTTTCAAAATCAGATGTAAGATAGCTAGAAAATGTTGTAAAGTGATTATTGATAGTGGAAGTTCTACAAATTTGGCATCAGAAGAGCTAGTTACAAAGTTGCAGTTATAGAGGTTGAAGCATCCTAAACCCTATCATGTTTCATGGGTCAAAGATGAGCATAATATATTGGTAATTGAACAATGTATTGTGAAGTTCAAGATTGGACATTACTTTGATGAAGTTTTGTGTGATATTATGCCTAAGGATTATTGTCATATTTTGTTGGGTACACCATGGCAATATGATAGATATCCTATACATGATGGAAGATTGAATCAATATACTCTTTGGGTGAATGGGAAGAAGAAAATATTATTGCCTTTGATTGAAAGTCCAGATGAGGTTAGTTATACTACAATAAAAGTTTGCATGGTTAATGGAAGGCAATTTGAAAAGGAAGTAAAGAAGAATCATGTTTTTTTTGCTATAGTTCCTAGAGAACCAAGTGTTAATAGTAATGACCAAGCAACAAAAGTTTGTAATGACTGAGTGACAACAAATGGTGGTAGTCATTTACTAAAATAAATTGCAAAGTTGTTGAATGATTATAAAGAAATTATTGCAAAGGATATTCCTAATGGTTTACAACCAATGAGAAGTATAAGTCATTGTATGGATCTAATTCCTAGAGCTAGTTTTTCAAATAAAGCACCATTAGATTGACACATACAGAGAGTGAGGAACCTAATAGACAAGTACATGAGTTGTTGGAGAAAATTTTGATTAGAAAAATTTTGAATCCATGTGTTGTACCTACTATATTGGCACCTAAAAAGAATGGAGAATGGAGAATGTGTACTAATTCCAGAGCTATTAACAAGATCATATTGAGATATAGGTTTCCTATGTCAAGGATGGATGACATAATGGATTGTTTGAGTGTAGCAAAGTATTTTACCAAGATTGACTTAAAGAGTGACTATCATCAGATCAAAATCAGAGAAGGTGATGAATGGAAGACTACTTTCAAGACAAAAGATGGTTTGTATGAATTGTTAGTTATGCCTTTTGGTTTGACTAATACACCTAGTACTTTCATGAGGTTGATGAATGAAGTTCTAAAAATATTCTTGGGTAAGTTTGTGATTGTTTATTTGGATGATATTCTGATATTCAGTAAGACCAAAGAAGAACATCTTGAGCATATTAGACAAGTAATGCAAATATTGAAAAAGAAGTTGTTGATTAATTTGAAAAAGTGTTCTTTTATGTAGGAGGAGATTGTCTATTTGGGATCTTTCATTTCAGTTTCTAGTTTGAAGATGGATCCTAAGAAGGTTAAAGCAATTTTGGAGTGGCCTACACTTTAGAATATGAGTGAGGTAAGATCATTTCATGGTTTGGCTAGTTTTTACAAGAAGTTTATAAAAAAATTCAGTTCTATTTGTAATGCTATGACTAAGACAATGAGAGGAGATAAAAAGGAATTTAAGTGGACACATGGAGCTAATAATAGTTTTGAGACATTAAAACAAAAGGTTGTTGAGTTTTTTGTATTGGCTTTGTCTAATTTTAATAAGGTATTTCAAGTTGAATGTGATGCAAGTGGTAGTGCAATAGGAGTTGTATTGAGTAAAGAAGGTAAACCTGTTGTTTTTTTTAGTGAAAAGTTGGATGATGCTAAAAGGAAGTATTATGTATATGATCAAGAATTTTATGTCATTGTTCAAGAATTGAAGAAGTGGAGACATTATTTGATTCCTAAGGTGTTTGTATCATATATTGATCATAAAGCTTTATAGTACTTGGGAAGTCAACATAAATTTAATCAAAGACATATGAAATGGATTGACTACTTGTAGAGTTTCACATTTGTCATTACACATAAGCATGGAGCTACTAACAGAGTTGCTGATACATTGAGCAAAAGGCATTCTTTATTGACTGAGATGAAGATTGAAGTTCTTGATTTTGAGAAATGAAAGAGTTGTATGATATTGACCCTGATTTTTCTAAGGCATGGAGAGAGTGCAAAGCACTAAATATAATAGATCACATAAGTAAGTATGATGAATATTTCATTCAAGAAGGTATGTTGTTCAAAGGTATTCAGTTGTCTATTCCTAGAAGTTCTATGAGGTTGAATTTGGTCAAGGAAAAGCATAGTGGTGGATTGGTTGGACATTTTGGTATTGATAAGACATTGAGTTTACTGAAGGATAAGTATTATTGGCTATAAACATATAAGGATGTTCAAAAATTTGTGAAGATTTGTGAAGTTTGTCAATTTGTAAAAGAATTAAGTCAAAATACCAGTTTGTATACACCTATTATTGTTCCTAAGAAACCTTGGAGTGACATTAGTATGGATTTTGTTCTTGGATTGCCTAAAATAGCGAAGGGGTATGATTTTATATTTGTTGTAGTGGATAGATTTTTTAAGATGGCTCACTTCATACCATGTAAGAAGACATCAAATGTTGAGTATGTTGCTGAACTTTCTTTAAAGAGATTGTGAGATTACATGGATTACCAAGAAGCATTATTTTTGACAGAGATAGAAAGTTTGTTGGTTACTTTTGGAAGACGTTATGGAAAAAGATGGGTATTGACTTGAAGTTTAGTTCTAAATTCCATCCACAGATAGGTGGATAGACAAAGGTTGTGAATAGAATCTTGGGTAATTTGTTGAGATGTTTAGTGGAAGATAAGTCAAGTAATTAGGAAATAGTGTTAGTACAAGCTGAATTTGTATTTAATAATTTTGTGAATATGAATACAAGGAAGACACCTTTTGAGATTTTTATAGGAACGTAGCCTAGAGGAGTATTAGATTTGAGGAATGTTGCTAGTGAAGAAAAGAGAAGTGTTGCAAGAGAAGAAATTTTTGATTTTATGAAATCTTTGTATAAGAAAGTAAAATTGAGGTTGGAACAAAGTAATTAGAAGTATAAAGAGAATGTAATGGGCACCCCTGAATTTCCCAAAAACTAAACCAAATTGCTGAGAGGAATTATGTCAAACAATTTGCATTCAACCTCTTATTTCTTTGTTTAATGTTTTAAACCCCTTATAACTCCAGAAATCAAACATTTATTTGTTTGTTGTGTTTGTGCATGGAATTGGTATCATACAACATAAACAAGAAAGAAACTACAATAATATGCAAAAGTGGAAATGAACTACAGCCAAATAAATGTTATTTTCAGAATTCATAAAACCAAATACATGGCAGATTTATCAACTCACTAATTACTTCAGCATTATTGACATAATACTCCAGCACATGCTTTCGAACTTGCTGCTACAGTACTTTGTTCTTCAATCAGTCCACTACCTTTGTAATATCATTCTCTCAAAGTGGCATAAGCGTCGGACAAGTAGTGAAGAAGATATGAGCAAAATACCAAATCCGCCTGTAGTTGGAAATGCAACTAAACTGCCTGATAATGAAGCCGATAACAAAGAATTCCAAAGGCCAAACCCCAAGGGAATGACATCTAGAATGTTACAAGAGAGGATAAACGTCCTCAAATGCCAAGAACGAAGCTGCAACTCACACACCAATTTCTTCTCATATTCAACCTGTCTAATGAAGCCACAAATGCTTCCTTTTATTCTATTTCCAAGGGTCTGCTCAACTCATATGGGCAATGTGGGATAAAAGATGTGTAATATATAAAACATATATTAAAATACCCCTTATGTCTCCCTTGGGTACACATCAACATAAAAATAAATATTAAAGTAACACTTTAATATTTTACAATTAAATTAGACGTTACTTTAATAAAACTTCAGGCATTAAAATGTATTAGCAATCGGACTCTGAATAATTCGAGTGATAGCTCATCAGAAAGCTCTCACCGAGGAGTATCGAATCCAATCACCAAAATTGACCTGCACTGTGTCCTGCCAACTTACTAAAAATAGTGAGTATGCCTGAAACTGAGTAAATCAACTTCATTTTGGCCCTAATTTTTTCTTATCCTCCACTTAGACTTTGGAGAACGTGAAGGCCAAAAGATGGGATCATTACAAATCCGCCCTCCTTGAAATTGCTTGTCCTCAAGCAATTAAGTAACAAAATGGACTCCAACCTCCACCTGGATCCCAATATGTGATATCCATATGGAAGTTAAACCAACTACAAACCCGCATCACTAGGACCAACCCCTGTAGCCTAGCATTAAAACTTGTGTTGATGAAATCAGAATGTCACCATAAGGAAACTCCATAGAAGATCTATGAAACATCTTCTTCCCTTTATCCATCCACATAATATATATTGGACTGGAATGCATATCATCACCATCATGCATTGAAAAAAATGTAGTTGTAGGTGAACCATATGTACTCATGCTAACTGTATCAACAATAGGTGTTGCCGCATCGAAATATATGGACATAGGAACAACATTAACTGTTGCAACAGAAAACTGAACTGAATTTGTAGTTGATGAAAACTCATAATCATTAACATGTGTGGCTTCATTAGAAAATACATCAACCACTGCATTTATACCATTAAACTCCTCATTGGATGCTTCAACTGACATAGAAGTGGTTGTTGATATGACAGTTCTCTTGCATTCTCCTAATTCCACTATTGCTACATCATCATCCCCTAACAAGGCTTCATATGTGGTCTCTTGACTTTGCACGCATGTCTCTACAGACTCTGTCGAAATGCCCACATCACCAACATCATAACTGGCTGGCTCTATACGTGTCTCGATCCCACCTGAGGAATCAACTACCTTCTGCTCTGGAGTAGCATACAAATCATCAATGTTGATGCCCATCTGTCTAGCCATAAGCTGCAACATCATATCCATTTACCTATTCTGCTCCTGTTGCATACGTTGCCCCTTCTCTAATGTACCCAATAACTATCTGAATAGTACCTCCCCCTGATCTGGACCAACATTCCCGCCTCCGCCTAATCCTGTATTCTTGTCATCTCAATCACCCATATCGTTGTCCTGATCAAAGAATATCTCCTCCGTGTCTGTATGGTTGGATTCAATGTCCACCTACACGGATGTACTAGACTGTTTGCTTTGCAAGTCTAAAATCCTATTTTGTCTTGCTCTGGTATCATGAAAATTATAAAACCCCTGTCGCATGCTCAAACATAAATGCTTAGCCTGTGTGTTTTACTTATTTCTGATTTTAGTGTTTTGACATTTCATCAAACACTTTTCCTTCTATCAGACTGTTCCAAATTCCCTATAAGACCTCCACAGGATGGCAGGACTTATAGCTCTGATACCACTGTAATGGGCACCCCTGGATGTCCCAAAAAACTAAACCAATTTGCTGAAAGGAATTTTTCCAAATAGTTTGCATGCAACCTCTTATTTCTTCGTTTAATGTTTTAAACCCCTTATAACTCTGAAAATCAAACGTTTATTTGTTTGTTGTGTTTTTTGCATGGAATTGGTATCATACAACATAAACAAGAAAGAAACTACAATAATATGCAAAGTGGAAATGAACTGCTGCTAATAAAATGTTATTTTCAGAATTCATAAAACCAAATACATGGCAGATTTAACAACTCACTAATTACTTCAGCAGTATTGAGATAATACTCCAGCCCATGCTTTCAAACTTGCTGCTACAATACTTTGTCCTTCAATCAGTCCACTACCTTCGTAATACCATTCCCTCAAAGCAGCATAAGCGTCGGACAAGTAGTGAAGAAGATATGAACAAAATACCAAATCTGCCTGTAGCCAAAAATGCAACTAAACTGCCTGATAATGAAGCCAATAACAAAGAATTTCAAAGGCCAAACCTCAAGGGAATGACGTCTAGAATGTTACAAGAGAGGATAGACGTCCTCAAATGCCAAGAACAGAGCTGCAACTCACACACCAATTTCTTCTCATATTCAACCTGTCTAATGAAGCCACAAATGCTTCCTTTTCTTCTATTTCCAAGGGTCCACTCAACTCATATGGGCAATGTGGGATAAAAGATGTGTAATATATAAAACATATATTAAAATACCCCTTATGTCTCCCTTGGGTACACATCACCATAAAATAAATATTAAAATAGCACTTTAATATTTTACAATTAAATTAGACGTTACTTTAATAAAACTTTAGGCATTAAAATGTATTAGCAATCGAACTCCGAATAATGTGAGTGATAGCTCATCGGAAAGCTCTCATCGAGGAGTATCGAATCCAATCGCCAAAATTGACCTGCACTGTGTCCTGCCGACTTACTAAAAATAGTAAGTATGCCTGAAACTAAGTAAATGAACTTCATTTTGGCCCTAATTTTTTCTTATCCTCCACTTAGACTTTGGAGAACGTGAAGGCCAAAAGATGGGATCATTACAGAGAATGTTGACAAGTCTAGAAGACATCATGATTTTCAAGTTGGTGATGAGGTAATGGTTCATTTGAAGAAAGAAAGATTTTCTATTGGAATGTATAGTAAGCTAAAGATGAAGAAGTTTGGACCTTATAAGATTTTGAAGAAGTTTGACAACGGAAATGCTTATGAAGCTGAGTTACCTAATGACATGGATATATCTTCTATAATTAATGTTGTTGATTTATATAAGTATCATGAGTCAAATGATGAATTTTTTGTATTAGAAGATTATCCTAAGAAATAGATTGAAGAAGTTGAACATATATTGGATTAGAGAGTCGGTAAGAGCACAAGAGGAAAAGATTACTATGAATATTTGGTG
Source organism: Cupressus sempervirens (assembly GCA_028749045.1). Classification (NCBI taxonomy): domain Eukaryota; kingdom Viridiplantae; phylum Streptophyta; class Pinopsida; order Cupressales; family Cupressaceae; genus Cupressus; species Cupressus sempervirens. The sequence continues at coordinate 139,515,760 of CM053788.1, read as the reverse complement.
AAGCGGAATAATAGACCTATTAAAGATGCCTCATGGATTTCTCAATCTGAGTTAGATTCAACTCAGGTTGTGACATCTTAATGATTTAGGAGAATTATTTCTTCCAACCCTAGTTGTCTAATGTAGGAGCATCGTAGGTTGCCTTGTAATCCTACACTTTTGTTCATTCTGCCAATTGCTACTGAGTTCTAGTTATTTTCGAGTGCTAGTTTTTAGTTGTTGTCAAGTTCTTAGTTACTATTGAGTGATTCCTTTGGTTGCTGAGTGATCCATGGTTGTCGAGCATTAGAGGATACCAAGTTTGTAGTTGCTACTAAGTGATTCTTTGGATGTCAAGCTCGTGTGGTTACCAAGTGTCAGTATTTTGTGGAGTCTTCATTTTTTGAGTAGTCTGTGTCTTGTTCCTATTTGGGCCAACCTTCCTTGCATTTAATTTTGGTATGGGTAGTTAATATCTAATGTGGGATGACTTGTGGCTATGAATGCATTTAATGTAGGATTTAATTTTTTGATAGGCCAAACTGTGGCCATACAATTATTTAAGGAAGTCTAGGATTGAGTTCTAGCAGAGAGAGGGGGAAAAAATAGAGAGGATTCGACTAAGGCATTTTGAGTATGGAAGTGTGAAATGGAAGTTGGTTCGTAAATCTAAAAGTTGTATATTATAATTAGTCGTAACCTAGAAGGCCTTACAGCTGGGCATGTTTGTTAATTATCTAATGAATTAATAAACATTTTTGTTCTCTTCCTCCTTGCTCTTGTTCTTGTTTTGTGTTTTCCACTGTGTTAACTCTTGTAAGGTGGTATGGATAGCTAGGTGTGCCTTTGGCCCTAGCTATTTTTGTCCCTCCTTGCACCAGATATAGTAAGAGGGAGTTGTAAGAAAGAATTTTGTAACCTAATTAGAAGATGGAAGCTGTTGATAGAGGGAGAGATTTCAATACAAGTTTTCCTTTTAGTATTGTCTTACTGTTTTAACCTAGTCTATTTGGTTGAGCAAAGGTGTTTACCATTTGGTTGATTTGGTTGATCAGTTTGGTTTGCCATCAATGCCAAAGAGGGAGATTTTTGAAGAAGACTATGTGTTTTAATTATTGTTTTGTCACTAATGTTAAACCTATTATTTGTTGCTAAGACAACTACTTATAATATTCAAGTACTATCACTTATTTAATTGATGAAGAGGATTTGATCAAAAGATATAACAATAGCACCTAGAGGAAAAGTTGAGCTATGATTATGTAATGAAGTACAAGGATCAATTGAGATAGTGATGAAATGATGTATTGATAATCTACTTAGGGTTACAAAGGTTGGTTGCACTAAGAAAGAATAGAAAAATAAGTTACACAAAGTTTGTTTGCCAAGCTTGACCGAGTGGATAGTAGGTGCCAAGAAAAGTCAGTACAAGCTGAGCATAATAGTGGATGCTAAGTAAAGTTTAGTTGATGCCAAGCACCAGTAAAATTTAGTTTGTGCCAAGTAATTTCATAGGGGATGTCGAGCAACACGGTATGTGTCAAGCATCAAACACTTGATAATGCCGAGCTACTACATTATTTAAAAGATCTTGAATTCAATGAATCTGAGCCAACAAGTTTGTTTCCTTGGATTGTGTGAACCAGGTGGAAGATAAGGTTGATGAGTTGGTGGTATAGAATTCAAGGTAAACCATTTTTAGGTGAATTTAAAGAGGATTCTATTAGAAGTTTCTAGAAGAGATATGAGATATGGGGTAGATACATTGTATCCTACCTAATCCATCTGAACCATGGAGAATGAGCAGTAAAATATCTTAATTTCCTATTTATAGGGATGGCTGGCCATGAAGCAAGGTTGTCACATGTGAGAACCTAAGGGAGACAAGGAGTCAAGGATTTTTCTTCATCAAGTGACCTAAGAGAAGAGTTTGCAATGGCATGTTAAGAAAGAAAAGCTTAAGGAGATGAATGCTTAAAGGGTGAACAAGCTATAGAGCTAAAAAGTATGAAGGCCAAGCATAATTGAGGACTAAATAGAGATATGTAATCTACAAGTGAAGTTGTAAGTTGTATTAGATTAAAGCCTTACTATTACTCTCTAATAATTGTATCAGTCTAGGGTAAATCCTTTGGATTAAGGTTGACATAACAATCATTTGTAAATCCTTTAACTGGATGACATTTCAAGTGAATGGCCTAAAGTCCTCTAACAAGGCTCACTTCTAATAGGGTGATTGAAATCTTTTAACAGGGTCACATTTAACAGTGTGTATTGTAAATTTTAATAGGATTGACCTTTCAAAGGGCATCACTTTAGAAGATTGAAAAGAGTAGCATGTGACTAGTGGTTTTCCCCAAATTGGGTTTCCATGTAAATCATTGTGTTAGGTGTGCTAATGAATCTATTATGTTTCATGCTTAAGATTTATGCAAGTTGATTTGACAATAACCTACAATTAATAACCTACAAGTTTTAAGTGATTGCATAATCTTATGGATGCATGCATGAGTATAAATGTTTTATAGGCTCACTAAAGCTATGAAAAGTTTTATTTATACATCTAGACCTTTGATAACTGATTGACACCCCCCCCCCCCCCCCAGTTATTCTCAAGTATTCCAACAACTTTATATGCATCTATGAAGGAGAATCAAGTACTTTAACTAAATAAGAGAAAAACAATATTGAGCATCAATTGTCAGGCACTGCCAAGTTATAGCAAAGAATATTCATCGAACATCAATGCACTACCAAACATTAGGCTAAAGAGGTCAAGTCACAGACACAGGAGATAAAAGATCAGACATCAAATGAAGGAAGCATAGTTACAATAGGAAATACTCAAAGAAGATTAGCAAGCTATACCAAGAAAACTACAATAAGGAGAAATAAGATCTGAACCTATTTTAGAAAAATATGTGAGAAGATGCTACAAACCTGATCAAATCATTGTAGACAAAGATTTAGGACTCATAAAAAGAAATAATTTGAAGAATGATACATGTTACATATGTGAGTTTGCACCATGACTAGTTAAAGATGCATTGGAGAATGAAGATTGAATTAGAGGAATAAATAAGGAGATTAATCAAATAGAGAAGAACAAAATATGGAAATTGGTACAAAGGCCAAAGCATAAGAATTCAATTGGAACCAAGTGGGTATTCATAAAAAAGCTTGAATGAGAAAGGAAAAGTCACAAGGAATAAAGAAAGATTGGTTTGCAAGCGATATGCACAAAAGGAAGGAATTGACTATGGAGAGATGTTTTCTCTAGTTGCAAGGTTTGAAGGAGTAAGAACATTATTTGCATTTTTTTTTTTTACAAAGGATTCAAGGTATATCAAATAGATGTCAAATCTACATTTTTTAATGGAATCTTGGAATAAGAAGTCTATGTTGAACAACCTAAGGGATTTGTTAAGCCTATAAAGAAGAACATGGTATGTAAGTTGAACAAATAATTGTATGGTTTGAAAAAAGCTCCTAGGGCATGGTTTGAAACAATCTCCTAGGGCATGGTATGAAAGATTACATGCATATTTGGTGAGAATTAGTTTTGCAAGAACTAATGATAATAACAATTTGTATTTAAAAAGTGAATATGAGGATAAGATATTGTTAGCTGAAATATTTTTTGATGATATAATATTTGGAGGGCATGATTTAATGTGAAATTCATTTTCTACTAAGATGAAGAAAGAATTTATGATTTCAATGTTTGGAGAGATAGAATTCTTCGTTGGTTTGCAAGTCTATCAAAAGAAATGAGGTATATGCATTCTACAAGAAAAGTATATCAAGGAGATACTAAAAATCTTTAGAATGGAATATTCAAGTCTCATTGGAACACCTATGGCTACTAGACATAAAGTTTCAAATAATGATGATTCTACTAAAATAAATTAGACATTATATATGTCAACAATTGGAGAATTCCAATATGTTATTCATATAAAACTTGGCATTGAATTAGATATTTGTATTGTTGCAAGATTCTAATCCCAAAGAGATCACCTGATGGTTGTTAAAAGGCTATTAAGATGTCTGAAAGGAACATAAGACTATGGCTTATGGTATAAGAAGAATGATGAGTTTGAGTTGAAATTCTACATAGATGATGATTGGGCTAGTAATGATGATGATAGAAAGAGTACGAGTGGAGGAGCTTACAACCTAGGTAGGATATTGATTTTATGGGAAAGTAAGTAGAAAAAATATATTTCACAATCTATAGTAGAAGTTGAATATGTTGGAGCAACACTTAATTGCTCAAACATAGTGTGGATCAAGCAATTATTGAAAGGTGTGAGGGAAGATATTACTAAACCTATGGTGGTATATTGTGACAACACATGTGCAATAAACATATCCAAGAATCATGTGATGCACACAAAGAAAAAGCATATTGAGATCATGTATCATTGCTTAAGGGAAATAGTGCAAGACAAAGAAGTAAGAATGGAATTTATGAATACAGAGGAAAATATAGTTGATATATTCACTAAGAAACTACCCAAGGATTAATTCTTGTATCTAAGAGATAAGCTAGGATTCATTCTCGTATTTGAAGAAAACTAAGAAGGGATGCAATAATGCATCAATTGTTATGATTATAATATCTTACAGATTGATGCAAGAGGTCACATTTTAGGAGCTGCCTAAAGCTATAAAAAGAAAGATAGTAGTATGAGTGGATAAAGCTACAAGAAGGCACATGGTGATACAGTAAAATACAAAAAATAAAATAAAAGAGATAATGATACTATAAATATTAGCCAGTATAGAGGACAAAGACATCATGTAAAGGTCTTTGGCATTTTTTTCAAAGAGGGGGATATGAATGTCAATTTACCATCCAATATTTAAAGAGGATGAGAGATATGTCAAAGAGGGAGCCAATACAATTGGTATTACAATGAAGAATCTCAAAGAGAGAAGTGCAAAGACTGAGCATATTAGAGATTGCATGGATGAGAATGAAAATGAAACTAAGGATGTTAATGAAGATTTGATACAAAATACATAGGGAGCTGACTATGAAAATTCATAGAACACTTTTACTATTGCATGGTAACTAAAGGTCTTTTCATCAATACCAAAGAGGGAGATTTTTGAAAAGTGGTTGAGAAAAAAGAAGTATGATGGAAATATAAAAGGCATTTGATTAGTTAATATTTGACAAGATACTATGTTGTTTGATCATTGTATTAAGTGAAGGAGAAAGATGAGTTGAAGTGTAGAAGAGATGATTGATAGAAGTCAAGAAGTTAAGTAAAACATGTGCTTGATGAATAATAGGTTACTAGGTCAATGAAGAAGTTAAGCATTAGCGAGGAGGACTTAATATCAGCTGAGAAAAATAGTATTAGTTGAGTGATGGTAATGACTATGCAAGATAAAGGGAAACTAAACTGGTGACTGAGCACAGTGGTGGTTGAGAAAGCTAGTGTAAGATGAGTGACACAAATCAATAGTGATCAAGATGAAGAAGATAGTATTGACCAAGTGTCATCAAATTAACAGTTTGAGAAAGATTCAAGCTTTGACAATGACACAATTAAATTTCTAGAATAGTCAAAATGCGTTAAAGATGAGGATCAATGAGCTAACATATTTAATACATAAATTAAGTGTGTTAAGAGATCTAAAGTGATGATTCAGTGAGAAGTTTTAAGAAAAAGAAGTTGAAGGATAAAATGTTGGACAGATTTAATGAATTTGGTCAAACCCTAAGATCTATGGTTATGTTTAAGCAACAAAAGATTAAACTTGTCTATTTAAGGAAGCATATGAGATGTTTTATAGTTATTGGACTAATGAATATGTGAAGGATAAGTGGAATAACAAGAGTTGTAGAGGAAAAGTGAGAAGTGGGTGAAAGCGGGATTGCTTGAGGTGTTGCCAAAAAAATTAGAGACGGAGAATGTGATGAAGTCTAGACAATGAACTAAGATTGAGCCAAATGGAGATCTAAACATGAAAAATGAGTTTTAATTTATTAAATCAACCTAGTTTTTACTTTCTAACCATTGTGGTAATAAAATCCTTCAATCAAGGTTGACCTAAAAATCATATTGTAAACCCTTTAATTAGGGTGACATTTTGATGAAATATTTTGAATGCCTATAACAAGACCACTACTAATAGGGTGATTAAATCCTTTAATAAGGTCACACTTAATAGTGTTTTTTGTAACCTTTAATAGGGTTGGCTCTTAATCAAGATCACTTTAGAAGAGCCAAAAGTTTGTAGCATGTTACTTGGTGGTTTTTCGAAATTGGTTTTCCATGTTAAATTCTAGTATCATACTTGTGTGAATGTTGTTTTCACGTGTCATGTTATTTATTGTTATATATTTCTGCAACTCAATCAACACTGAAATAGAGAGCTACATGTTGAAATGAATTGAGTTATTGATGATTTTCCATATGGACCAAGTGGATTTATAAGATTGATTAAGTTGTTTGAAGTTGTTTAAAGTAGAATTGGTACATCTGGACCTGGGGATAACTAATTCACCCCCACTCTCAGTTAGTATAATCATTATAACACTATATAGTTTTAATATACCTTACAATTTTCATATTTGAACTGAAAGTGTTTATCTCTAATTCTATTGGTGGAAGTGTGCTAAAGACATGAGTTTGGCTTTTATCTTTTGTCCAATTTCTAAATTTCATATCTTCCTATTTAATATTATGAACTTTGACATTAATATTTGTTGTGAGCTTTGACATTATCTACATTTGTGGGCCTATGTGAATGAAATAATTATTAAATCATATTTGCATCAATAGTTAAAATGATATTTTTTCATTACTTATGGTCTATATAAATCATATCATTTTCTAAAGATCAATGCCCAATGTTTGAAGGTCAACAATTGAATTTTGTAATCTAGTGACAACCTACAATTTAGAACATTCATCATTGAAATTATTATTTTTGGTTCTATAATAATTTAGTAATTATATACTAAAGTTCAAAAAAATATTTTATTTAACATATTCAAGTAAATGTTGTTAAAGTTATATTATTTTGTTTAATTCATTTTCTCAAATATTTTTAAACTTCAAATTATACATATAATTCTTATTTTAATGTATGGAAATTATTAGTGAATTAAAAAACAAAAAACTATTTTCAAATCTTTGATTGGTTTTATTTTGACATTTGCTTAAACAATATTTAGTACTTTAACTACAACCCTATTATACATTGGCATGAACTTCAATGCTATGTGTCCTTGTTAGATTGGTAAAGTATTAAAAAGATGTAAGAGGTGATAATATAATTATTGAGATGATAAATATGTTTAATGAAAGATGTGACTTGTAAATGGCTCTATAGAGGTGAAATTTAATGTAAACTTTTTGGTTGTTGATGTTTAATACTTATTAATAGTTATTGATGAATGATCGCTATGAGAAAAGATACTCTTGTGCGAAATTTTATTATTTTCTTAACTATTTATGATTATTTGAAATAAAAGAATATCTTTAAATACATAATTATGAACAAACAAAAAAGTTAAACTTTATCATATAATAATTTATTTAAATATACTTGATCCAAAAAAATATAAAATAATATAAATAAATTGAACATCCAATTTGAAAAAATGTTATCATATATATAAAAAAATTAAACATATTCTAAATAAATATTGTATCCATTTAACTATTACTTTCAAAATCAAAATCATACATACTATACCAAAAATAACAACATATTTGAATTATACATTGAATCCACCACATAAAATGGCACAAACCATTAAAAAACACATAAATCAAAGTCTATACTTATCAAGAAACTTCTAGGCTAATATCTTAAATGGAATTCCAGTGGAGATCAATTAAGTATTGAGAAGAGATGTAGCAATCACCTAATTTGACCTTTACCAATTCCACTTAATCTTTTAATATTTATTTATATGCTTCTTTTCAAGGACCAAAACTAGGCTTGATACATCTTTTAATCCATTCATTCCATTTCACTTTTATATTGGAAAAGGAGAATTATTCTATCAACTTTGAGATACTAGATACTTGTAAAGAAATATTTAAGACAAATGTTCAAGTTTGTAATGCCTTTTTGCCTAATTAAAATAATTAGATAGTATAAACAAATGGACTGAAAATGACAAGCCCCAATAATGGAATTTTGCACCAATCTTTCTAATAGAAACAAAATGATTTACTTTAATAACATAAAATGGCGGTGAAGAGAAAATCTAGAGGATCATAAAAGCAAATACAAATTAATTTTTAATTTAGAAATGACTTCAAGATTGTTCACACGGACACATTGGAGAAAATAATTAATTTCTTATTATTACTTTATTTAAAAGGCTGATTTAACTTGGGAGAAACAAATTCTTTGGTACAAATCAGCTCACTTTTTTAATTAGAAGTTCGATGTCTATGAATATATTTTATTCATCAACTCAAGTAGTCCCCATATTAATTAAAAGAAATGGGGACTTCACAGCTTTGTAAGTCTTTGTTGATTTGATGGTTTGTATTGATACAAAAGAATGGAATACAAGATATGTCAATTTATGTGGATCTTATTTTGATCTTCACTTTTCATTAATATCATGGATAGAGTTGAAAGTGATATGAATTAACTCTACAATATAAATAGATATAAATTTGTAACAACATTAAAAAGAAACATGTAAGTCATAATTTTAATTGTGATTGTCCATGTCTTATATAAGGTAGGGACTAACAATCACAATTAAGGCAAAGAACTAATGTTTTCTTTTCACTCCTTTATTTCTTTTTCCTTGGTAACCACCTATCATATTACAAAGTTTGAAGAGTTATATTTAAAAAATGAAATTATTATATGCTAATTAAAAATTTATGATTGGCTGAGACTATTTTTGCTGAGGTTTTATTCATTTTTATGAATATTAATATTGAGCAGAAATCAACATCCATAGGCAGAGCTAAGAAGATCGTAAGTCAGTAGCAAAAGGTACGATTATTAGTCCCTGCCTTATATTAGGCAGGGAACTAATGTTCCCATTTGACCTCCCATTTCAATTGGTATTAATTTTTATGGCAAAAATTTATTCCAAACTAAGGTTTTAAAACATAATATTTTTTAATTCATTTGCACTCTTTTAATTTCGTAATTCTTATTTGCCCTTGTCCAATTTCCTGGGGAGAAAATTGTATTTTTTGAAATGAAAAAAGTAAAAATAAAAACCAGTTACAAGAATGCATAAATGTTTGTCAGGGCATGTTTATTTTATGTTGATAAGTATGGAAGGTAAGTTGAGTTTTTATTAAATATTTTATTGACACGTGTGAAAGCTTTGTAATATCGGTTTCTAGAAAAATGGCTATACTCATCACACCTGAATGGGATGTGGAACTAACCATCATTTTTTCCTCAGTTTTTATAAATTTTGCAAGTGATTATCTAATATTCTTGTTTAGCATCATTATTTATTTCTTTTCATTTTAGATTAATTTAAAAATAAATTTATAATATTAAAGATGTAAGTTTATTCTTTTAAATAGATTGATTTATTTATTTTTATCTAAGTTAATTTGAAAATTAATTTATAATACTATTTTTAAAGATAGATTTATTTATTTTAAAGATAAATCTACAATATGATTGTATACATTCTGATTATATAAATTTTCTTTTTTAATTAAAAAATGTAGTTTCTACTTTTACATTTACAATTTTTTATTTTTTATTTTTTTACATTTTCTTCTTTTTTATTTTAACAATATTTTATCAATTAATCTATATAATTAACACTTAATCTCATGAATTAAAATTATAAAATACAAAATAGCTTTATATGTTTGCATTTATATATAATCAATTGATTTTTGAATATTTTTACAACCTTACATTTTTAGTTTAATCTTATTTTCATAAAGGCTTAATTACTATTTTAAAACATGGAAGTTGTTTTTTGATTCCCCTACATATTTCAAAATTTTGATTTGAAAATGTTTTGGCGTATAACTTGTACATACTCTCTTCTATATAATACAACTTGTGTTCTACATTCTCAAGGATTCATTCTGATCAATTTAATTTATGATAATTTTCAAGCATGTGTAGGCCCGTGTCGGGTTCCTAAATCTTCTAAGCAGTGGCCTTCATTGGTCGGTAGCTCACAAGCCTCATGCCTTGCTAGGTTGCTTTGCAGATTTGAACCCTCCATCAAAAAAAAAATTGTGATAATTTTCAACTTCATCTGCTCCCATTACTTCATAAGGTAGGGACTCCAGCTCACTAGGAGCTCTTGTTTATTTTAATAGTTTTTATTAAAAAATATTTATAAAGGTCTATTCCTCACTTGATTTAGTATTGTATTTAAATATGAAACAATAGTTATTATAAGATTATAAACTAATATAAAATTATTTTGAAAATATATTAAATTAAATATGAGATATTTTTAAAAAATATATTTGAATGAAAAAAAGCTACATTAAAAATTCATAACTTTGATATTTTTCTTCTTTTCTCATTTTCATGATTAAAAAAGTGATCTCTAAATCTATTGATTTGGTCTTTTACCTCTACATTTTGTTTGGGTTTGGGGGGGATAATTGGCATAAACTAATCATTAACAATTTGGTCTTTTACCTCTACATTTTGTTTGGGGGCGGGGGGGATAATTGGCATAAACTAATCATTAGCAATTCTGGTGCAAATCTTAGTTACTAATTACTAGTCCAACTACTTAACAACTGAATATATAATAACGATGCATGCACACAAGAGCACCACATTTACATGGAAAACCAAATGTGAGAAAAAGCATATTGAGGATTTTCTCAAGTTAAATGAAATAATTTTTTACAAAGTTTTAGGCTAGAAGAGAGAAATTAGTGTCTCTGATTGTTTATGTACACTACCAAGGAACTCACTTATCCAAATAGAAAAAATTCTGCTAAAAGAGCACACAACTTTCTCCTAGGCATAAAGAAACTACTTAAAAAATTTAGGATCTCCTTATCAACTTTTATAAACTCTTTGCCTAATTCAACAAACTTCTACTCTTCCTTATTTGTATCATTTAGTCTTCTTATTCTATCTGCACATACTTCACAATGTCACACTCTCTTGTATAACTAATCCATTCACATTCATATATATGTTATTCCTAAATGCATTAAGTGTTGTGATTAGTGCAAAAGCATGTTGAAGAAGTAGGTCGATGAACCTTGTTACCAAATAGAGAGACACTCTGAACAAGGATACAACTACCAAACAAATATAGATACCGAGCAATGTATGTTTACCAATCTTATAATGTTGTAGAATGATTAATGAGCATATCATACTATCAAGTGAATACATTACCTAGGGGACAACATATCAACCGAGAAGATCAACAAGTATTACCAAGTGACACAAGCTTAATATCATAATTTGTAAATTCACAAAATACTATGTGATTGAATCCTATCAAGCTAGGAAATGGTTTACGAAGATCGAGGGCGAGATGTATTGGGATTGATACATGATTTTAAGGATCCCAAGATGATAGTATAAATCAATCGAGATAAACCAATGGTTATTAGAAACATGAAATGAATATAGATCATTGATATGATTATCTGAGCATTCTAAAAGGTTCTAAACCCTAATTAGGTCAAGTACAAGGTTTCTACATAAGGATGGATCAAGGAAGATATTGATGATGCATGAGTAAATGAAGGAATGAGAAAAGAATATAGATAAGGCATACAGTGCTACCGAGTAGAGAAGGAAGTGATATTGGTGAAATCAAATTGTGAAAGGTGATGAGACCACATAGAGCATAAAGGATCTGACCTAGCATTCAGGTACATGTGCTTTTAGATTAGTTATTGAATACATTGTGAGTATTTTCTATATTGTTAAATCCAAAAAGATTGGGTAGATGTTAGCAAGCCTTGTATTGTAAAATCTCCTAACAAAGTGCACACTTGAAGAGTGTTGCAAAATTCTTTAATGGGGTAGACTTTGTTAGCCACAACTAATAATGTAGCTAATAATGGGTGATTGTTAGCCCTAACTGATAATGCTATGAATGTATGTAAGAGAGTCATGTTAGTTGTTATATTGTCATTCATGTCAAAGTCATAGTTGGATAGACATTATGTTAACTTAGTAGAGTGTCTTATCATTAGATTGATGAAGAGGGTTTGATTGATGAACTGGATTTGAAGAAAGTATGATGAAGATATTATCGATATGTAAGGTATTTAATGGGTATTTGAATGAGTTAGACAATGATAATGTAATATTGGTTTGATTGTTTTACAATCATATATTGTTGTAATGTATTGAAGAATACAATCTTAACCGAGTGACAAGGTTAACAAAGGGAGACTATATTCATCGAGTGACTACAATATTACTCGAGTGATTAGCAAAGAAAAAGGGAAATTCAATATTTCTTGAGAAAGTATAGTAATAACCAAGTTCTATATTACCCAATTAAATTATGTGTTTACCGAGTAACAATTACATGAACAAATTTGGAGAATTTGAATCTAGGGCTGACTTTTGGTGGAAATTCAAAAAGTTCAAGATGGTCTAAGGAACGAGTCATTGTTTGTTACAAAATCAATGACTAGGAAAATCTAAAAAGGATATGATGATGAAGATTGAAGAAGGATAAGGATGAGCAAAATTTTTATGAAAGCTATATTTTTTGAGTGTGTAGATTCATTGTAAGAATTTTTGAGTTTGGAAATTTGATATGAACCTAATATTGACGATTGTGATTAAGTTGCAAAAGATGGAAGAATTTGGAATCTTGGAGATGACTATTTTAGGAGGAGATTGGGATAGTTTAAGGTTGTTGGTTTGAAACTAATTTAGTTTTTGATCATATTGTTGGTGTGTTAGGTTGTTGTGAATGTGAAGTTAAAGAAGGTGAAAGAAGATAGTTGAGCCAGGAGAAACAAGTAGTGTAAGGAGAAAGAGATGGTGTTGATCAACTAGTCTAAGTACAGAGTGAAAGGAGATTAGAAAAAGAGATCAAATAGAGAAAGAGCAAGGAATAAATATTTTAACAAGAAAAGGTAGTTTCTACTCTCGATAGATCATTTCCACGGTTACTTTTTAACCATTGTAGTAGAAAATCTCAAAAGAATTGAGTGGACCCAACAAGTTATGAAATCCTATATGGAAACATTCATTAGTGGTGTTTATAAGTCCTTTAAATTAGGCCACACTTTAGTTTGGAATAAGGAGTGGTAAGGTCTAGATGATCTTTTGATGAAATCCTCTAACAAGGTCATATTAACAATATGTATGTAACCTTTAACAACATTGGCTCCTAGCAGAGCTCACTTCAAAAGAGTGAAAAAATTTAGGTTTCCAGTCCCAAGTGATTTTTCTCTTCATAGGGTTTCCACATTAAAATATCAATTCCAAATGTGTGAATGTTAATTTTATTACAAGTTTTTTTTACTTGTTTTATAGTTTACTGCAACTAGGTAACAACTAAGTTTATGGTCAATTATAACTAAGTTATTTCACTAACACTCGGTAATGTAAAGCACATTAAGTTAACATTTTGGATTATAAGTGATTGAAATAGGTAAATGATAAGTTGAATGGTTACATTGAGTGATTGTAGTTTATGAAGTTTTATTGGTATTAGAATTATTTGAAGGGACTATATGATAAGTGGACATAATTGATTCACCATCTCCCCTCTCATTTATCTAACAATTGGCATCAGAGCACACTTCTTGGAGAAAGAAGTTTAAATGAACTTGAGCTAAAGATGAAAGATGTATAAGAGATAGGCACCAATATTGAACAAAGAGAACTTCTCATCATGGAAGAACATAATGAAGATGCATTTGTCTAACATTGGAGATAATGTCACACATTGGTTGGAACATCAATATGTTACCCCTACTAGTCCTCTAACTGAGGAGAAAATGATTGAGAAAATAAATCATAATTGCCTGATGATTGAGATTGCTTCTACATTCAATGATGTTGAGTTTGATGATATCAAGGATTGTACTACTACTAAACAAATGTGGGATAAATTGACACTTGTATATGGTGGAGATGATAATGTGAGAATAACCAAAGTTGAAAGTCATAGAGGAAAGTATGATGAGATGAGATTGAAAGAAGGATATAATATTGCTCAATATGTAAACCAAATCGGCAAAGTTGTAAGAACAATAAAAGCTTCTTGTGGTGATATTAGTGACTCAAAAATTGTAAGTAAAGTTCTGAGAACTCTTCTTCATGTTTATGCTATCGAAAAATTCACTATTCAAGAAGTGAGAGCCATGCCTGGTAATGTATTAACACGTGACAGTCTAGTTGGTTGGTTGACTACATTTGGATTGAGCAATTATGACAATAGTATGGTTACAATTGGAAATGCATTTACATTTTCAGTAACCCTTGGAAGTTCAAAGAAAGAAAAGAAAAGAAAAGAAGAAAGTGGGTCTAAAACTGAAGATTATTTGGATGAGCTTGAAACATTTCTTGCAAGAAGGTTGTCAAGAAGTAAACGTAAATACAAAGGTAAAATATCCTTGATTTGTTTCAAATGTAACAAGGTTAGTCACTTTGCTGCAAAATATCCTAACAAAAAGAATGACAAAAATGACAAAAGATATTTCAAGTACAAGAAGAATAGGGACTATAAAGACAAATGAAAGAAGTCATGCTCCATTGGTGAAGAAGAGTATACTAAGTCTAGTTCTAATGATGACACGAAAGTAGTTGAGATTGTTTATGTTACAATCAAGGAAGATCCAAATAGTGAAAGGTATGAGAATGAAACTACCATTATTTCATATGTTAGTAAGAATTCATCAATTATTGATATTGGATGCCCACATCACATGATTGGTGATGGTGGAACTGTTAAGATAGGAAATGATGCAACTGTTAAGATAAGAAATGATGTTCCATGCCTAGTGAAAGGTAAAGGATTACTAATGTTGATTGATAAGATCAGATTTGATGATGCATATTGGGTTCAAGGACTTAAATATAATCTTTGAGTGTTGCACAATTGAATAACTCAAGTCACAAGTTGGAATTTGAGAAAAGGAAGGTCACAATCTCTAATGGTGAGGGAAATATGATTGGAACATGAATGATAACAAAAGTTAACTTACTCCATCTTGATCCTATAGTTGAGACATGTTTATTTTCTAGAATTGAGGATGTGTGTTATGTCATAAAAGGTTATGTCATTTAAACTTTTATAACATGGTAAAAATTAGAAGAAAGAAAAGAGTAAGAGGCTTACCAAATTTACAAAAACCAAAGAATGCTATGTGAAAAGAATGTCAATTCAGTAAGATGATAGAGTCTATTTTTTCTAGCAAGACACACACTTCAAATGATAGCCTATAATTTGTGCATACAAATCTATGTGGTCCAACTGGTGTTGATAGTTACTATAGCAATAAATATTTCATATTGTTTATTGATGATTATTCAAGGATGATGTCTTTAATGTTCATGAAGGTGAAATCACATTCCTTTGATATGTTCAAATGGCATAAAGCTAGACTTGAAAAGGAAATTGGTAAATATTTGAAATGTTTAAGATCTAATAGAGGTGGCGAGTTTATGTTTGCTAAATTCACTAATTTTGGTGTTAAAAATGGTATTAAAAGACATCTGCATCGAGGACACCACAACAAAATGGAAGCGTTGAAAGGATAAAAAGATGAATTATGGATTATGTAAGAACATTTATGATTGAGAAGGAGGTTTCTCAGATATTTTGGAGAAAATAAATTAGTGTTGTTGTTTACACACTCAATCAAGTTCAAGTAAAGAAAAGAACAAAAAGGACATCCTATGAGTTGTGGTATGGTCATACATCGAATGTAAGTTATTTAAAAATATTTGGAAGTAGGTGTTATATTCAAAAAGATGCAAGGAATGGTAAACTTGATGTTAAAGGAGATGAGGGTATATTCCTTGGCTATTCATCTAAGAGTAAAGCTTATAAATATTTGAACAAATGCACTAACAAGGTGATTGGTAGTGCCAATGTAAGATTTGATGAGTTTGCAAAGAGGAATGATGTGGAAAGAAAGAAGGAACCTGAAGATTACAACAAGTTTTTATATGTCTATGAAGAGTCTCATGATACTCTATCCAAGTTACTGCACAGACCTATTGAGAATCAATCAATGACACCCAAGCATCAGATAGTTCAACCCGAGTAGGAATTTAAACCTCTAGTGAGTTAAGGAAATATTGAGAATCAAAGGACTAAAAGGTTGATTATATGGATACGAAAGAAATAAAGTTGTATTTCACAATCTACTATTGAAGTTGAATATGTTGTTGTTGCAATCAATTGTTCAAATATTGTATGGATCAAACAATTGTTGGAAGCAATGCAAGAAGAAGTAATTAAGCATGTTACTATCTACTATGATAACATAGTGTTTAAAATATTTCAAAAAAATCAGTGATGCATGCAAAGACAAAGCACATATCAATCAAGTATAATTACTTAAGGGAGAAGTATAAGAGAAACAAGTAAGGCTTGAGTATGTAATGTCTAAGGAAAAATTGTTGATATATTTACCAAGTCATTACCCAAGGAAATTGGAGGTCCTTCCACTATAAAAAATTCACTAGGTGAAGAGGCATATTGCATCAATTCATGGATGAATTGTAATATCTTCAAGGAGTTGATGCATAAGTGTCTACACTTTAGGAGCATTTTTGAATTTTTGAATTTGACTATGATGAAACTGATTCAATCATTACATGCAAGGTACAAGGATAACTTCAAGGTTTCATAAGTTTCATGATGAAATATGTAATAACCTTTGGCATTTTTGTCAAAGGGGGAGAAAGTAACTAAATGGGAGAGTGACTAAAGATGATAAGATTACCAAAATAGAAAGTGGGAGAATATACTAAAGGGAGAGAATGAGTATGGAAGATGTTTCCAAAGGGAGAGAAGAATGAAGATCATTGTTTGCATTATGTTATATTTGTCATTAGTGACAACACTTATTCAACTTTGTATGGTTACTAAGCCCATCACTCAATCTATAGTTTATACCGAGCATTCAATGGTTGCCAAGTAAGTTCATCAGTTAAGCAGTTCATACCGAGCATTCTAGAAGCTACTGAGTGAATATAGATAATGAGTAGTTCAGCATTTATCACTGAGCAGATAGTGGTCACTGAGCTTCACAGTGTCTATCAAGTCATTAGTTTGTGTGATGAGAAGCCAGTGTCTACTGAGTGATGGATGTGTAGTGTTTACCAAGTGAAATCAAGTTAAACAAAGGATTCAATATCTACTGAGTAACACTATATCTACTGAGTCTCCAATGGTTGCCAAGTTCGAAGCTATGTTGTGTGATTAAAATGGACCGTTCCTCTACTTCTATTGAGTGCATGATGATGTTGAGTAATGCATTGGACATCGAGTATCAAAAGTTCACCAAGTTAGCTTCCAGAATCTGAGTTTCTATTATTTGGTCGACTCAGTAATATTTTGTTTACTTATTTTTTAGTCAACCTTGTATTTGTAAATATTGGAATTGTATATATATGTAATGTACTATATCATTTGCAAAAAAATCAAGAAGAATATGGATAATGGATATGTAACGCTTTGAGAAGAGTAAATGTGAATCAGTGGCAAAGCAAAGTATTCAGCAAGGTCTACAGGAAGCAATAAAGTTATATCAATCACAAGAGGTGATTTGTACTTCAAAGATCTAATCAACAATCAAGTTGTAAGTCAGATCTACTATTTTATCCTAATAGGTGAATCAATTTTCTAAATCCTTTAATAGGGTAGACTTAACAATCTTTCTCTAAAATCTCTTAATAGAGTGTATACTTCATTGTATGTTTGTAAAACCTCTAACAAGGTGGATCTAGCAGTCTAAATTGCTCTTAATAGGGTAAATCATTAGAAGTGGTCAATATAAGCCTTAACATGCCAACTTTATACTACGATAGTGAAGTTTTGTGGGTATTATCCCCACCCCAGTTTTACTTTCTATTTGGAAGGTTTTTGGGTCACCAAAATTCTGTGTTCATGTGTCATGAATGTTTATCTTTCAGTTTCTCATGCATACTATAGATTAGATGAATTAACAGTGAACGGATTATGCTAAATTAATTTTAAGTTTTTGAGGTTACTTATTCACCCCTCCCCTCTCAATAACCTAGCTAGTCTTCATGATTTCCAACAATTGGTATCAGAGCTTTGTGGTTCTTAGGAAAAAGCTTGATAGCTTGAGCAAGATCAAGGATAACGGAGATATTCAAACTTGACAAAGCCATTGACAATGAGAAGCTAGATCTGGAGATGGCCATAGCTCAACTCAAAGAAGCAAAAGAGCATCTTTCTCAATCCCTAAACAAAAGAAGGAACTTGCAAAACAAATGAATGACCACTAGTATGTTGAAGAAAAGATTGAAGACTTTTTCCCCTCAAGCAGTTCACATGAAGAAAATAAGGCAATCAAAGAACTCCTAGAAAAGAATGGTTTTCTACAAGAAGAGGTAAGAAAATTGAAAAGAGAAAAGGAAATTCAATCAATAAGATTATGTGAAATCTTGGAACAAAGGAATAAGGAAATTGAAGACTTGGAAGCAAGGAACAATCAATCCCTTCAGTAGGAAAGTCTTATCAATCAACTCTCCAATGAAAATGAGGAAATCATGAGTCTGAGATCTGAAAATGAAAGTTTAAGGAATGATTTAATCACTAAAAGAAAAATCAATGAAAGATTGAAAGCTGATCTAAATTCTAAAAAAGAACTCAATGAAAGGATAATAAAATCTCAAGCATACATGGATCAATTAAATCAGCAAAGTGAGCAAAATCTTTATAGGCAAAAAGGTAAAGCATGACTTGGATACAAAGAAGAAGGTGAGTCTTCCAAACAAGGTGCTCAAAGGAATCAAAGACCTACTTGCAATTACTGTAGTAAGTTAGGTCATACATCAAAAAAATGTTGGAGTAATAGAAAGGAAAAATTCAATGGAAAATGCTACAATTGCTATCAACATAGTCATAAAGCTAATGAATACAAGGAGAAATTAAAATTTGAAGGTAAATGTCACAAATGCAAGAAACAAGGTCACAAGGCATCTGAATGCAGATCTAAACCATTCAATCTAGTTGAACAACTTGTAAAGGCAATATTTGGTTGGGACTACAATACCTAGTCTAGATGTCATTATTGTGGAGAATATGGACACATTGGCATAAATTGTGCAAGGCATCACTTGAGAAAGAAGGATACAACCATAAGATGTTATACATGCACTGAACTTGGTCATATAGCTAAGAATTGCATGAACATAGGAAATGTTGAAGATGAAAAGAAAGATAAAGCTAATAATATCAAGAAGCAGATGAGACATTAGTGGATTCCCAAATCTAATGAGCGGGATAGTTCAAATAATGGCCATGTCACTCAAGAAGTGGGTGACTCCACCATTTCCAATTAGATTCTTAAGGGAAGAGCTAGAACTGTATCTTCAAGTCATATCTCGAGTAGTTCCGACAAAAGGAAGCAAAAGATCCAAATCAATATTTTAGATACAAAGGGATCACAATAAATTAGGTCATACCAAGCAAGGTTAGTCACAGATTCAACTGAGCTAGGTTAGGAGTAATAAAAGTTTTTTTCAATCGTTGAGTCTCAAGCTTCTACCGAGCAAGTGAGTGGATGACAATCTATCATGCACTATGTCATTATGGTACCAAGAATTAATGGAGAATTTTCATCAAAAGGGTAGAATTTGACTTCATTTTTTCACTGTGACTTCAGAATGCACAAAGAAGAGCAATTTCCAGGTGCACCCAAGCAATCTTGAGCGAATTTGCAGCAAATATTTTTTTCGAAATATTTTTCTCATTTACCGAGCAACCATGGCATCTAGAAGTAGCAATAGCAACAAGGTAAAAATAGGTTCTGAAATGTTGGTAAAAGGCATGGAGTGGAAAGCACCAAATTTCAAGTTAGTTCCAGCAGTTGTGGAGTCACTCGACCTAAATGGAGCTCAACCACAAATTCCTCCAAAGGTACTTCTCATTAACGATATTCACACTCATTTTAAGTGTTTTGTACAAGAAATTGGAACCGAAGAGATGGATAGTGCCCTAGGAGAAATGTGTGTTGATGGTTCTTTGAAACCTAAGTATAAGCATTTAGAGGTCAAAGGTTTAACCCATATCCTGCATATGTTGATGAATTTCCAAATTAAGTGGATTAGGTATATTCTAACCCATGTTCATAATGGTCAGTTATGGTTAGAACAACCTGTGTTGATCACCAAGAAATTTTTTCATAAAATTACAGATCTTCCTATGTTGAACAAGGCCAAAACCACTAAAACCCTAGGTTGGGAAGAGCTTCAAAAGAAAACCCTAGCAGAATGGGACGATAGAGGTCTAAAGATTAGCATAGTATTTGATGTAGAATTAAGGTTTGGTATTCATGTCATTGCTCACAAGATTTATAGCTCCAATTGCTTGAACAATGAGTTGTGTGAGGCAGTTGATCTGGCATATAAGGTTGTAAAGAAAAATCTGGAATTCGATCTATCAGAGTTATTGTTGAAGCAGTTGAACAAAAACATGGACAACATCAAGACATCAAAGAACAACCCCTGTAAATTCAGTTCTTTGTTAGCATGTCTTTTCTTTTATGTTCAAAAGTTTTTCCCATCAAAAGGTTCAATAGTATGGAGAAAAGATACTCCAATTTGTATCAGATTAATGAATTCGCTGCAGAATTAGGAGAAAATTTTGATAATATTATCGATAATTACTTTGAAGTTTTCAAGGAGAAGATGAACAACAAGTTTGGAATTCCTCCTAAGCTAGTTGAAGATTATAAAGATGATGTATGTTTTATGGTTGATTGTGATAGAGTGTATATCTAGGTGGTCAGGCCTAGAATTGCATGGGTGAAACCTCTTCCATATGAGGTTAACATTGATTAAAGAAAAGATATTAGTGAAGCCTTGGTGAATGAGGCAATAGATCCAAAGCTACCTATCTTTGGAACATATGATGAGGCAAAGGCTAGAATTGAGCTTGAAATCAAGCTACCCTAGGCTATAAGCAAAGGCAAGAGGAAGATAGCCAAGTTGAATACTACAAGTGCCCCTCTTATGCTTACTTAGGGTAAAGGTGAAGATATTGAGGAATTTGAAGAAGAAGAAGAGCGAGAATATGAGAAGGAGGCAGAGCCTGTGAAAAAGAAGGGCACGGTAATTATTACCAAGTCACCCAAAGCCTCCACAGCTATATTTACAAGGAGATCAAAGAAGAAAGGTAGCAGTGAAGTTATGTTCAACAAGCCCCCACTCACCTTTCAAGAAAGGTTGAAACAAATGGAATAAGGTGTAGGCATCACAAACTTCAAGGCACTAAAGTTTGAAACTAGAACAAATATTGAGAAGATGCAGATTGAGGAGCTTGTACTCAAAACGATGGGAAAATAGAAATATTCCCCTGATTAGATTGCCCCTCAAATTTCAAATGAATTATTGGCAAGATTGTAACCAAGGTGGGAATTAGTTGTATAGATAGAAAAATATATATATGAGCAATCT
The DNA here is from genome assembly GCA_028749045.1 of Cupressus sempervirens. NCBI lineage: Eukaryota > Viridiplantae > Streptophyta > Pinopsida > Cupressales > Cupressaceae > Cupressus > Cupressus sempervirens. The sequence goes on along the minus strand of CM053788.1, from coordinate 139,494,178 downwards.
TTGAGAAAGTTACTACCTAATCTTACAAATGTAGAAGTTAAGGTAGCAATGAAAAAGAATGAAGGTAAAATGATGATTAGATTTCATACCTATTTGATTTTAATCAAAGACATTGAGCATGTTGTTAGAGATGCTAAAAACATGTGGAAAAACATCTACCATCTACGCAAGCCCAGTGAAGATCTAGTAGAAATCAAGGATGATGATGATGATAGTGACAATGATGAAGAAGATAACAGTCCATGTGTCACTTTTGATGTTGAAGACTATCAGGCATTAAAGAATGATGATGAAGAGAAAGAGGAAGAAGCTGAAGAGGAAGATAAGGAAGGAGATGAAGGGGATGATCCAATGAGAATAGCAACACAAGTTATAGGCTCCCTTCCTCACTCTCCACCAAAGAATGCTACATCATCTGGGTTGGAGATAGCTTCAGCAAATGTGACAACAACTACAATAGACACATCATCTGTTCAATCACTATTTGTTCCCTCTTAGCTCTAGGTATCAATAATGGAAGTGTATACCACTTCATCTACCCAACTAAAACCCTCCTCTTCATCAGCTCCTGAGTCATCTACATCAACAGTATGTAAAGAATCTAGTTCTACAATTGTGTCAACTTCATTTGCAGCATGTATAGTAAATTCATCGTCGTGTTCTACAGTTTTGACTACTTCAACTTTGTTAGCACCAAATTTTGTTCTAGCAAGTTCTTCTATTGTAAATACTCCAATTTTTGCTCCACCTATTGTTACTTCAATTTTGGATAGTACATTAGTTTTGGATTCTTTTAGCATGCTTGCAAGCATCTCTTCAATTGGTCATGTTCAAGTTTTCACTGCAAGCCAAACTATCTCTACAATTGTTTCTATTTCTAAGTCCAAGGAAGTAAGGTCAGAAGTAGAACCAAGGACACCTCTAAAACTTATACTTACTAGAAAGGAAATTGATGATGATATTGACTTAGAAAAAGATATTATAATTCCCAAGTTGGATCTGGATACTACTTCAGTTGAAGAAATGAGATTGGTTAGTCAGCTTTTTGAACAGAAGGCAAGGCAGAAGCAGTTAAGAACTAAAAGAGATAGAGAGTTCAAAATAATTGAAAATGCAAAGAATATAATAATAGAGCCTATAGGTGTTGATTTGGATTCATCTCAACACATTTTTTTGTAGTTGGAAGAAGTGGTCAATAAATTCAATGAGGACACATCTAGTCAAGAAAGTTAATTGAAAAGGCAGAGAAAAAGTTTGATAATAAGTGCTAGAGCACATTGCCATAAACCAGGTTGAACTATCCTCAATTTTGAGTAATCTTGAGCATTCTTTCACCAATGTAACATCTCTTTTTGAAAAACTTTGTGATGTTAATGAGTATACCAAGAAGACAAAAGAGAAACTGAATAATATTGATGTAGATATGAAGGCTAGTGCTCAAAGGTTGCAGCTTGACTCCAGTTCAAGCTCAACACATCACATCAAGGTGAGATTTTTGTCAAATATGCAAGAAAAATTGCTAAGAGAAGAAGCCAGGATCAGGTCCACACTAGTAGATATCCAAAACATGATGCTCCCAATTATGGACACAATGTAGAAACATATTGCATATTCAAAGTCATTGGTGCAGGATAACAATTTTTCTATTGCAGACAATATGATTGAACTTTTAGAAGAAGTTCAAGTGGCACTCTCCACCTACAAAATTTTGCAAGAGAACTAGGATAATACTTTAGCTCTTATCCTCAAGATACATTCTGAGTTTCTCTCACATTTTGATATATCTATTTGAATATATTGTATAACTCTTTGGCATTATTGTCAAAAAGGGATATGAAATCTGATCTAATATTCTATGTAATCCTCATCTCCATAGCATCACAGAGATCTAAAATTACCGTAGGGTCCAATTTTCTCATAAGCATCTTCCAAGATCTTTGCAAACTGAAAGAATCAAATGGACAAGACCAACCAGCTCCAACCTATCTCTGAAAGAGATATGTAGAGACAAAGAGGGAGAGAATATATTGATATATGGATAGAAAGGGTGAAAGACTATTTATATATTATGACTTATGTATGGGGGAGATATGTACAAATGTATATACAGAAGCTTTACAAAGATAAATTTTGAAAAATAAAAAATCAGTATGTTAGTGTACATAAGTCTTGGCTTATAAGTATTTTTGTCACTAATGCCAAAGGGGGAGATTGTTGGCATTATGTTATATCTGTCATTAGTGAAAACACTTATTCAACTCTGTATGGTTATCGAGCTCATCACTCAGTCTACAATTTATACTGAGCATTCAGTGGTTGCCAACTAAATTTATCAGTTAAACAATTCATACCGAACATTCTAGAAGCTACTGAGTGAATATAGACAGTGAGTAGTTCAACAATTATCATCAAGTAGATAGTGGTCACCGAGCTTCACAGTGTCTATCGAGTCATCAGTTTGTGTGATGAGAAGCCAATGTCCATTGAGTGATGGATGTGTAGTGTTTACCAAGTGAAAGCAAGATAAACAAAGGATTTAGTATCTATTGAGTGACACTATATCTACTGAGTCTCTGATGGTTACCAAGTTCAAAGCTATTTTGTGTAATTAGTATGGACCATGCCTCTACTTCTTTCAAGTGCATGACGATGTTGAGTAATGCAATGGATGCCGAGTATTAGAATTTCACCAAGTCAGCTTATAGAACCCGAGTTTCTACTATTTGGCTAACTCAGTAACATTTTGTTTACTTGTGTTTTAGTTGACCTTGTATTTGTAAATATTGGAATGGTATATACATGCAGTGTACTATATCATTTACAAAAAATGAAGAAGTAAATGGATGATGGATATGTAATGTTTTGAGAAAAGTATTTAGTAAGGTCTACAAGGAGCAGTAAAGTTATATCAATCACAAGAGGTGATTTGTACTTCAAAGATCTAATCAGCAATCAAGTTGTAAGTTAGATCTATTGTTTCATCTAATAGGTGAATCAATTTTCTAATTCCTTTAACAGGGTAGACTTAATAGTCTTTCTCTAAAATCTCTTAATAGAGTGTATACTTCATTGTATGTTTGTAAAACCTGTAACAAGGTGGATCTAGCAATTCAAATTGCTCTTAATAGGGTAGATCATCAGAAGTGGTCAATGTAAGCCTTAACAGGCCAACTTTATATTACAGTAGTGAAGTTTTGTGGGTATCATCCATACCCCAATTTTACTTTCTATTTAGAAGGTTTCTAGGTCACCAAAATTCTATGTTCACGTGTCATGAATGTTTATCTTTTAGTTTCTCATGCATGTAGTAGATTAGATGAATTAATGGTGAATGGATTATGTTGAATTAATTTAAATTTTTTGAGGTTACTAATTCACCCCTCCCCTCTCAATAGCCTAGCTAGTCTTGATTATTTCCAACAATCATAACCTAAGGGGGAGATATGTTGAAGATGATTATTGTTTTTGTTGCTAAAGGATACACACTGAGTTACAATGTTTTGGTAGTTGAAGGAAAAGAGTTGAAAAATAATATGGTTGTCAATGCATACATTTTGATTATCTTATGTAATGTGTTTTCATCAATGTCAAATGGAGATATTGTTATCCAAATTGATAATGTAACTAATGATGGGAGATTGTTAGCCCTAACTGATAATTCTATGAATGTATGTAAGAGACTCATATTAGTTTTTATATTGTCATTCATGTCAAAGTCTTAGTTGGCTAGACATTATATTAACTTGGTAGAGTGCCATATCGTTAGATTGATGAAGAGGATTTGATTGATGAAGATGATTTGAATAAAGTATGATCAAGACACTATTGATATGTAAGGTATTCAATGGATACTTGGATAATTTGGATAGTGATAATGTAATATTGGTTTGATTGTTATACAATCACATATTTTTGCAATGTTTTGAAGAACACAAGCTTAACTGAGTGACAAGGTTAACAAAGGGAGACTATATTCACTGAGTGACTATAGTATTTCTCAAGTGATTCGCAAAGTAAAAGGGAAATTTATAATTGCTTGAGAAAGTCTGGTAATAACCAAGTTCTATATTACTTGAGTAAATGGTGTGCTTACCTAGTAACAATTGGATGAACAAGTTTGAAGAATTCTAATCTAAGGCTGAGTTTTGATGGAAATTTGAAAAGTTTGAGATGGTTTAAGGCATGAGTCAAAGTTTGTCACAAGATCAACAACTAGAATTTTTTTTTTAAAAATTGATGATGGAGATTGAAGAACAATAAGGATTAGCACAAATTTCTATTAAATTTATATTTTTTGAGTGTCTATATTCATTGTAAGAAGTTTTGAATCTAGAAATTTGTTATGAGCCTTAGATTGACCATTGTGATTAAGTGGCAAAATATGGAAGAATTGGAAGCCTAGAGATTGCTATTTAAGGAGGAGATTAAGACAATTTTAGGTTATTGGTTCAAAGTTGATTTAGTTATTAATCATATTGTCAATGTGTTAACTTGTTGTGGATGCAAAGTTAGAGTTGGTGAAAGAAGATAGTTGATCCATGAGAATCAAGTAGTGTAAGGAGAAAGAGAAGATGTTAATCAACCAGTCAGATTATGGAGTGAAAGGAGGTTAGAGAGAGATTAAATAGAGAAAGACAAAGGAATAGAGATATGAACAAGTAATGTAGTTGCTATTCTTAACGGTTCATTTCTACTATTACTTTTAATCATTATAGTAGAAAATCTTAGAAGAACCGAATAGACCTAACAAGTCTGTGATATCCTATATGGTAACATCAATTCGTGGTGTTTGTAAGTCCTTTAAATTAGGCCAATAGTCTAGAACAAGGAGTGATAAGGTCTAGATGATCTTTTGGTGAAATCCTCTAACAATGTCACATTGACAATGTCTATCTAACCTTTAACAAGGTTGGCTCCTAGCAGATCTCACTTCAAAAGAGTGAATATATTTGGGTTGTTGGTCCTAGGTGGCTTGTCCCTTCACAGGGTTTTCACATTAAAATATTGGTGTCAAATGTGTGAATATTATTTTTGTTCCAAGTTGTTTTACATTTTACTACAACTAGATAACAACTAAATTTATGGTCAATTAGAACTAAGTTATTTTACTAACACTTGGAATGCAAAGAATAGTAAGTTAACAATTTGGAATAAAGTGACTGAAATAGTTAAATGATAAGTTGAATGGTTACAATGAGGGATTTTTGTCAAATTTTTTGAAGTTTTATTGGTACTAGAATTATTTGAAGGGACTATATGACAAGTGGACATAATTGATTCACCACCCCTCCTCTTAGTTATCTAATAGAATTTAGTAGGTCTTATTGTATTACCTTTAAAAGGATAAATTCATCGAAAATGGCATCATTTTAAGATATAACTAAGAAAACTTTATGTTGTAGTAGTCAAGGATTGTGGATGGCATCCCCACCACAATTTTCCCTCTAAACAAGGGTTTTTGTGTGACCAAAATCATGTGTCAAATGATTTCATGTTTTTAAGTGGTCTAGCTTTAATTAATTTGATTCAACAATAAGGTGTTATGTTCATGCATACAAAGTAAGATCCTAGATTCAAAGGGTAAAATAGTTTTGAGGGTTAATATTTTAGAAGGTATTGATTCATCTATTGCCCCTCTCCCTCACAACACCTTCACTTTCCAACAACTGGAATCAGAGCCAAGTCTCTCATTCAAAAGGTCAACCACTTGAGAGAAAAGATCTAAAGATGGAAAGTTATAAGTATGAAAAGATGATTGAGAATCTCAACATAAAACTAAAACTTGCAATGAATAGATTGGTAAACTTGCAGAGAAGATAGAACATTTACTAAGCAAGAGGAAGGAATTAGTTCATCAACCAAAAGATACTCAAGATCAAGTTGAATAACTTTTAGAAAAATCAAAGGAAATCTTTCTAATGAATTTGAAACTTCTATATCATATTTGATGGAAAAGAAGAAGAAACCCTAATTGAGAAAAATGATTTACTAAAGAAGGAACAAGAAGCTCAATCGATGATAATGTGTGAAGTCTTGGAGAAAAAGAGAAAATTTGTTGATGATAAGAGAATGATATAAGATGAAAGAAAACAAATGAGTGTAAGATCAGATGAAAAATATGTGGAAATTTAGAGGTTGACACAAATCACTATGATATGAAAAATTAGTTTCTTGGTGTTAGTCATGATATTGCAAGGAAGGTATAAGAGATTTCTATATTGAGATCAAAAAATGATTAATTAAAAAATTAATTGAAAACTAAGGAATAAACTAATGAAAATCCTAAGAGATATAAGGAAAGCATAAGGAAACTAGATGAATAACTGAGAAATTAGAGAAGACCAAGAGACACTAGTAGACTAGGATTTACCGAGCACTCTACAACTAAGAAAGGAGAATCATCAAAGAAAGAAGAATAGGAAAATGTCTATGCCACTCCAAAACCTAATAAGCCAACATGCTATCATTGTCAAAAACCAAGTCACATATTGAAGCAAATATATGTAGGAGCAAGGTCAATAAGTCATTGTTACTTCTAAGTTTAATGGATATTGCTATGACTATAACAAGTATGGTCATCAAGAATTTGAGTAGAGATCCAAGTTTAACACATCCTCAAGACATTATAAGTTTTATGGTTATTGTTACATGTGCAATAATTATGGACACAATGCACAAGATTGTAGATCACAAAAAAACCAAACTTGATACCGAGTAGACAGGGAAATAAATTAAACTGGGATTACAACACAAGGATTGCATGTACACATTGTGGAAGATATGGCCACATTGTAGAAAATTGTATGAGAATGCACATGAGGGGAAGATTTGGTACTTGAGAGGAATTTTTGCATGGCATGTCTTTATTTTCATCAGGTCACTCACTCGAGGAATAATTGTAGGTACCAAGCATATGCCCCTAATGATGAAGACAACAAAGGAAAGGGTACAAAAAGTGCTGATGATATTCATAATCAGATGAACAAAACTTGGATAAAGAAGATAGAAGAAAGTGGAACATCAACTGGATCAGTTGATATCACCTCAACCTCTAGTTTGGGTGACTCCACAATCACATACTAAGCCATGCAAGTGTGTATGAGAAATACATGTTGATTTTTTAGACCATTTATCAATTCATTAAAATCATGATATGATATTTAAGTAGCATATGTAAAGATGCAATGGGATAAATTACTTATCATTGAAATTTAGTATAGTCAGTAATCTCAACCAAATAAGCTAGATAGTCAATGATAATGCATTGTGAACTAAGAAAGTGTTTCGAGGTTAGTAAGGAAGTTGGTCAGTATGCAGTCGAGGTTATAGAACCCTACCTAACCTATAAATAACCTTTTCCCTATAAATATGGCATTGAACTCTTCATTATTCACCTTTCTTATAAGAGTCTTTCAAAGCAATTTTTGTGAGAAATTAAAATCTAAGCTAAAACCAGTGAATTTGTTAGAAAGTTGACCTAGCTAAGTGATTCAGCACAAGGATTTGAAAGCACTAGAGAAATTTAAGCATTACTTGACAAATTCCTAATCGTACAACTATTAAAATGGCATCCAACTCTGCACCAACAAAGGCATCCAATGTTGTGAAACCAAATTTATTGAAGAGTGGTGATGGTGAAGAAAGAAACTATAAATTGTATCCTAAAATTACAGGAAAAATGGCTGAGACAGGAGAATTTTTGTCATTTCTTCTAAGGGGTTATTGGTTCATGACATTAGGTCATACATTCACTATAAGATTAAAGAAAGTTTTGAATATGAGCTATAAGAAGCTCAAAAGGTACTATGTGTGAATGGGAAATTGAAGGATGAGAATAAGCACATAGAAACTAAGGGTTTGACCAATGGTGTATACTTTCCAAAGGTGTTTAAGGAAGAGTGGAGTTGAATCATGTTGAGCTGAGTGTGTGGGATCTCGATGTGGTTGGAAGGCCTTATTAAGATTAAAAAAGATGTGATGCATATGGTTACTTGTTATTCTATTATAGAGAAAGCCAAAGAAATGAGAGTTTTACTAAGGGAAGAGATAGAGAAGCACACCAGTGCAACTTGGGATGGTAAAGGTCTTCAAGCATCAACAATCAATGATCTCAAGAAAAAGTTTGCAACATGTATTATGGCCTACCAAATACTCCAATCAAGCAGACCAAATAGTATACCATATGGTGTTGTGGATTTAGCCTACAAAATTGTGAAGAAAGCTTTCAAGATTGATCTTGTTGAGCTACTATTAAAAGAATTTGAAGATAATATGAAGACCATTTGAGTTACAAAAATTGATACTCTAAAATACAAATTGTTGCTGGTATGTATCTTCTTTTTCTTATAGAACTTCTTCCCTACAATAGTAGAAGTTAATTGGGATAATAATAGGTCTATTATTTATTAAATTTTACATGAATAGTTTGGATGAGAACTTTGACAAAATGGTGAATGAATACTTTGAACAATTCAAGTCTAGGTTGCATCATAGGTTTAGAAATCCCCCACAATTATTTGAGGATTACAAAGACAATTTTTTTCTTAGTAGACATTGATACATATCTAATTAAAGTTGTAGAACCAAAAAATTCATGGTTAGAACCAATGGGCTATGAACTTGACATTGACTGAGCTACTCAGAACACTAAAGCTTTGCTTAAACAACCAATAGACAAAAAAAATTGGGACATTCAAGGAAGAAAAGAAAAGAATAAAACTTAAAATATTAGTTCCTAAGATGGAGGAAAATTCTAAGAAAATGATAAGAATGATAGAGGAAAGATTCGGTGATGAGAAAGATGATTCAATTGAAGAGGAAGTTAATGAAGTTGAAGCTAAGGAGGAAACACAGGTAGAAAAATTGAAACCAGAAATGGGTAAGAAAGCACAAGTTGTAAAACCATAGAGTACTAAAGTTGCATGTTCTAGGACTAGAGTTTCCACAACATATTCACCCCTTTTCAAGATAGGAAAAGTAAAGGTCACACAACTAGAACAAAAACAAGCTTGGACATATCAAAAGAGGAAAAATGTTTAACAATTAGGGAAGTATAAATCCAATAATAATGATTAGAGCAAGAAGGACAAGGAAAACAAGATGAAGAAAAATAAAAAGTACAAGGCTAGGAAGAGGAAAAAGCACAAGAAGACCATGCTATGATGCTCTAAACCTTAGTATTTGAGAAGAAAGAATCATTATCCTAAGGGTAAGAAAAATAATCATGTCCTTAATGTATTCAATGTTGTGAGAAGAATAAATGAACTTTCAAAAGGAAAATAGGCAGATGTCCATGTGCTATGATGAGGCATGATAATAACAAGAAGACAATTATCATCTTAGATGTAATATATCTATGAAAATTTCTAAACACTACAAAGACACACAAGTAGATGACCTTGATCTACTTGAGATGGAAAAAAACATTTAAGATAGCGCCAATGACATATAAAAAGAGACAAAGGAAATGAGAAGGAGAATAATTTCGAAAAAGAAACATAAGAGTAAACAAAACAAGGGTGTTGTCAACAAAGATGCTACTCTCAAAGGTAAGTTAGGAATCATTCACTTCATGGTCATAAATAAGATATAGAAGGATCACATCAATATACTAGGTTTCAAAGAGAAATCTTATAAGTTGATTGATGTATGAAGACTGTTACTCAAGGGGGGTAATGTTACCCCAACTATTATTGTTACCCAAAATTGATGTTGATGATGAAAAAGGTTAGATAATATAGAAACAAAAGGTAAGTGGAAGAATTGGATCAATTTTTATGTTGTTATTGATGTTAAGCCTATTAACTTACTAGTTTATGTAAGTTTCCACATCATTTGAAGTATGTGGTGTTGAGTAAACAAATGGTTGGTAAAGATAGAAGAAGAAATGAAGAAGTGATGATTAAGTGTGTGAGCTTAAATGGGAAATTGATGAATCAATCTTTGACAAAGTATTATTGGTTTGATTATTTTACATGATTTGATGAAGTGTTAGAATGATGCACAAGTTAGTTTTATTAGTCGGTAGTAACATAATGAAGTTGTGAAGTGAAAAGACAAGGAATTAGTGTGTACTACCAAGCTAGAAATGGTGGTCAATAAGAAAATATATTTTTTGGTTGAAGTTAGCCAAAAATGTGTTGGTAAATCGAATATGTGCTAGTGTTATCGAGTACATAGTGTTAACCAAGTAAATGGTCTAAAAAATGTAAATGAGGTTGGTCAATTAAACAAGAACACAAGTAGGTAAAGAACAATTTTGGAAAAACCAATTGAAGGAGGACATCAAGTGATGATCTAAATTATTCTAGAAGATTCTAAGGAAGGAAAAAACTCATCAAGTGAAATCAAAAAATGAAATTGGTTAGGTAAAAAAATGATGAAATTTTAATGATTGGCTTGTGATCCAAGAAAAGTTCAAGTTCTAAGGTAAAGATTTAGCTGCCATGATTCATAAAATGTTTTTTTGAGCAACAAATTCAGTGAATGTGAGTTATGATTTGATCAAATGGATGAGAGTAATTCAAGGAAACCCTAATGAATGAGATTTAGCAAAAACATATACTTTTAAGAGATGATCAATAAGATTATTGTTGTTGATTATCGAACAAATGTAGAAGAGTCCTCGATCAAAATAGAGGCCAAGAAAAGTAAATCAAGTAAAGGAAAGTGATGATATGAAAAATGTGTATTGATCATATAGCAAGGAAGAGTTTGAAGTAAAAAAAATGAGTAGAGAGGAGATTTGAACAAGAAAAGGTAGTTGCACATTTTATCAAATCATTTCAATATTACTTTCTAACTATTGTAATAGAAAATATGTTGACTAGGTAGATTTAATAGTCTTATTTGTAAATCCTTTGTAATGTGGCATTCTAATGAATGCACTAAGTGTTGGTATATCTAATTTTTGTTGTTTGTTAGTGTCAAAAACTTACTCATATATAAGGCAAAGTCGGTTAGTCATCACTGCAACCAAGTTACTCTATATAGGTTGAGTCATGCAAAGACTTGTAAATAATCATGTATATGTTGAGCTCTATACAAGTTAAGCAAGTCTTTGGTTGCTAAGTACTTCCATACAAGCCAAGTTCAATGAATGTCGAGTAGACAAAGTACATAGATGTCAAGTTATAATAAAGGATCTAAGTCAGTTAAGGCTAAGATATAGCAGGAAGAATAGTTACAACCGAGCATCAGAGATAGTATGTGTCAAGTAACACAGAATGAACAAGAATGTCTAAAATGATACAAACTTTGAGGTAAATTGTTTTGAGCTAACATATAAATAGAATTTAATGATGATAGACTTCGTTATAATGGTTGTTATGAATTTTGATGTGGGTCATTGATCCCTATCAAGGGAGGAAAACCAATTAGATGAAGAGGCAAAAATGGAAATGTCTAGAAGACTCTACAGATGTCTTTAAATAGGTAGATCCAAACCCTATTTCTATATAATAGATGAGACAAAAGAAGAAAAGTATCATGTGAAGGAGTTTGGTTTTGGAGGCTGCATGTGAAATTTGTGAAGCAACCAAGTTAGAGACCTAATGAAGTAGTTAAGGACAAAGTAAAGACATATTAGATAAGAGATCATATTAGAGATTGGAAGGAGGAGATCCGTAATCAACAATTGTAAGTGCAGTTTGAAGGATTAGGTATTGAATCAAGGTAAATCTCTTAACAAAGTCCTTACTTCATTGTAAGTGTTAAATCCTTTAATCAAGGTAGAACTAATAGTATTCCCTCATAGTATAGATCATTAGAAGTGATCAAATTTGTAGTCCTAATAAGCTAACTTTGTTACTACAATAGTGAAGATTTGTGGGTGCTATCCCCACCCCATTTTTAGCTTTACCTTGGAGGGTTTTTGGGTTACCAAAATATTTTAATGTTATGTGTTTACATTTCATGGATGTGATACATAGGCAGATTTATTTCAGCATTCGATATTTGAAGTTATGTTATGTATAAGCTAGATATGAGATGGAAAATATGGTAAATGCAATCAAGATGTTTTGAAGGATAAAAGTTTAATAGATCATGATTCACCCCACCCTCTCAATATCTCAGTTTCCCAATAAAATTCCAACATTAAGTCCTCTAACAAGGCCCCCTATTCTAGAATACATGATCTATTTGATCTTTGGTGAAAATCCCCTAACAAGGTCATATCTAGTAGATGTGTTTCTAACATTTAACATGGTGGGCTTTTAACTAAGCTCACTTGAATGCTTAACAAGGTTAATTGATGAATGATTTTAAAAGGTGAAAATTGTTTAAGGGACCTAAGACAACTAATTCAACCTCTCCCTCTCTCATTTATCCAATATTTGGTCTCAGAGCTTTTGGCACTTGGAGGTAAAAGTTTAAAAGACTTAAGTTAAAGAGTCAAATATGTATAAGAGAGAGGTACCCAAGTTGAATAGAGAGCACTTTCCTACATAGAAAAGAAGGATGAAGTTATCCTTATCTAGAGTTGGAGATTCTACACTATAGTATTTGGAATATGACACCACTCCACTATCGGTTGGACCTATGCGAGTTGAACAAATGAGAGATAAGGTGGAACATAACACTATGATGATTGAGATAGTTTCTTCTTTGACTGGTGTTGAGTTTTATGATATCAAGAATTGCACTACAACAAGAGAAATGTGGGATAAACTTATACTTGTTTATGAAGGTGATCAATATGTTGAGAAGGAAAAGGTTGACAATATTAGAGGAAAATGTGATGAAACGGGAATGTTGGTAGGTGAAAATATTACACAATTCCAGAATCAAGGAGGTGGTGAGTTCTATGAAAGGTGTTGGTGGAATCATAAATGAAGATGATGTGGTAAGGAAAATTATCAAAAATTTCTTACCTCAATATGTTATTTGATTCTCTACAATTAGAGAATTAAGATCCATACCAGGTAATTAGGTTGTTACCCTTGATGCTTTGATCAATAAGTTGATTGTATTTGAGCTTACAAACTATGACAATAGTTTATCAAAGATATAAACTATGTTTAAAAAATCTTTGTGTTATCCCCAACAAATATTGCAATTGATAGTAGGATAACTTTAGGTGATGATGCTATGAATGTATGTAAAAGAGTCATATCAGTTGTTATATTGTCATTGATGTCAAAGTCTTAGTTGGCTAGACATTATGTAATACCCCACCTGGAGATCATTGCAACAAGGATAAGTAAAAACCAAGATAACAAAAAAATTTAAACAAGTATGGATGCACATGACATACAACATACAAGGATCATAAAGATTGCAAAAAAAGACTAAACAAACATCCAAACACCAACAAATCTCCAAATGCCACTACTGACCAAAATGACTAACCACAGAATGACACAATCGATTACAAATCTAAAAACATACCAAATTTGAAATGTAATTACAAGGTATTCAAGAACACCATAAAGGGTATCCAAAACACCTTTGAAAATTTTTTGCTCAAACTGAAAGTGTCCACTATCTGCCTAGATAGGTTTTCCAAAACCTAGGTGATATTATAATTCAATATTGTGTGATACTTTCCAGTATTGTACGATACTTCACAAGTATCATACAACCTTTCTCCAATGGGTGTGTGATACAAGAGTGTTGTATGACACAGTTTCCATGGGTGTGTGATACTTTCTTGTATCACACGATTCTTCTTCTTTGAGCATATGATACTTTAATGTAACCCAATGAAAGAAAAAATTACTCTAAGGACCAAAATAGGGGATAAAATAGGAAATCAAACCTCCACATCGAGGAGTACCAAATCCACAATTGAGGTGTAGACACTCAAAACAATAACTACTAGACAAAATTGCATCCAACCATCTTACATAGTAGTGAAGAAAAATAACTAAAAGCAACATTGCAATGTACTGAAACAACATCGCAATGAACTAGACAACCAAACTAACTATGCTGTTCCTCTGATCCATAATAACATCATGAAACCTCAAAAGTCCTAGCCATCCCCCCATGTAACATCCCAAACTACTGACCAAATCATTAGAGTTGTCTTATGAGGACATCACCAGTAAAATGTACTAAAACTTAAGAATAAGGAAATCTAACATGCTAAAGTAAAGCATAAGATAGTCCTACAAATCAAACTCATCATCAAAATATGCTAAATATCATAATCCAAGCATGTGTCAATTAAACTAACATCATATAACATGATATCCAAGCATTCCAATGAAAGCATACAACACAAGATAACATACTCTGAAATCCAAAATACTAAGTGTAACAACAAGAAACTGATGGGGACACAACCCAAGCACAGAATGGACACAACAGGAAAAGGGAAATTGTATTAATTGTGAAAATAGGCTAGTACATTTAGTACAGAGAAAATAGACTTCAAAACATGCCCTAAGGGCTTACAATAGCACAAAACTGGAAATAATTTCTCATTTTGGTACCTCCTCTCAAATTCCACTCCAAACTGCCTTTTACAATGCCAAAAATGTCCTTAAATAGACCCTAGAGGGTTAAGAACTAGGAGTACATTCTAGAAAGTGCTAGTAGGCATCCACTGACTAAGTAGAAGGCTCTAGAAGCCGCATTAGAAGTTGGTGCAAATCTAGAAGAATCCAAAAACGGTAATCAAACTTTCGAGAGGCATAGCTTTTGAACCGTAGCTCCAATTGACGAACCGTTTACATTTTCAGAAATCTCTCGAAGCACTCTATAGCCCTATGGATGAGCCCCACTCGTCACCCATTTTTTGGCCCTTTTCAAGGTCATTTAATGCCCCTAACCTAACTTTGAAGCATTCTTAGGAGGTCTCCAAAAATTGAAAAACTGCGATAACTTTCAGACCATGGGGCCTTTTGACCTGATTCTTTTTTTGGAATGCTCTAAATTGCAATTACATTCATCTGACCAATTTACACCTCCTAGTTCACCAAAATGATGGCTCAATTACATACTCCTATTTTTTTGGCATTTACACGTATCCCAAGGTGTTCAAATACTCTATCTTAGAACACTGATAGTGGAACTGTGAGAGTTGGAACCTTTGTTTGACCCAAATGGGTATCCAAAAATGAAAACACATGAAACAGAAACTAAGTCTAAGTACATTTTTTTGAGTGACATGGGATTGCCCTTATACCTTTGGATGCTCCTGCATTAGAAACGTTCATATTGGAATAAAGAATCATCTTTGTACACCGGTCCCCAGTAGTGGTGAAGGAAGCTACGCCTCCCAACCACATAGAACCCATAGGCCCATTCTCATCATGCTAATGGAGATAATGATCCAACCACAAACACAACAAAACAAACATCCATGGCTATCACTCATGCCAAATAGTAATGATGACTAAAACCAAGACCATGCAATAATGCAAGTACAGTAGGACCTATTCAAACACTTTATGGGTGACTATGTTGGGACTTTGGTGGAGAGTTGGTAACTCAAAATCACCCAAGTTGTAGTGCAAGGACAACCATTCCCCTCAATACACCCTTGGAAGGTTAACATGCTCAACTCAATAACCATTCCCCTCGGCACCACCCGCAAGAGGCAGACCAATATTTCTTATCTTATTTAATTTTCTATCAATTAATTAGCTTATCACTTATTATAACTACTCAATGCCAACTTGGGCTAGGATACCACGACTGCATTAGAAGACCCTCCACTGACCTTACCCTTCATATGCATACTTATCACACAATGATTGCTCGTAGGCATACATATTTCGAATCCAACTCCAAATGAGTATAACTCCATTGAAGTAAAAATAGGAGATTGGGCCTCGCAAGTAACCCAAAAAATGCATGCGTACATGCTCGTGTGTGACACACAACCATCATGAAGATCAAACACAAGGGATGGATGAGAGAACAAGCATAAATAAAACTCAACCAAATAATAGCTTGGGAGGACAAATGTGGCATGCATCCCAATGCAACATAAAAAGTGCAATAATGATCTGACTAACATCCTATGGATGATCCAAGTCCATGATCAACAACATGCCAAGAAAACCCAAGAAAATTGGGTGGCACGTAAATCAAGGTAGAAATCCCAAAACTAAAAAACATAAAAAATAAAACCCATTTGGTCTTTAGGCACAAAAGCCTTGAAAATCCAATAAAATTTGGGTTCAAACACCATATGCAAAAAGGGCCAACATAACAACTCAAAATCTCAAACACCCATCTCAAAAACTAGGAAAATGTTCATACCTAGCCAACTAGCTAGAATCCACAAACAAAAATGGAGGGGAACACTAGTTCTCAACCTCCAAACCAATAACTACCAAAAAAAGATATAGAATCTAAGTTAAAAAAGGAAAATGGGAAAGCCTTACCTGAAAACCAAAAGGGTTAAATGGAAAATAGCCAAGTAAACTGAATAACTCATAGATACAATTGAAAATGACGACAAAGTAAGGTCTCCTTGAGTTGGATGTAACAAGTCCATCCTCATGAAGATCTCACAGTGAACAGAAAATCAATCCTTCAAAAAAGGATTTTAGAAAAATCTCTCCAATTTCTAAATTGCAAAAGTGAAAAGTGAGAAAACAAATCCCTTTTTAATACTTATTTACTTTTCGAGTTAATATCAATTAGGGAAAATAACCATTTAGACTAGATAAATTCTGAATTGACCCAAACAAAAATAGGTTATCCCTCGTAATAGGAAATCACCTAAGGCAAGCCACCAAAAATTGAATTCAATAAAATTTAAAGCTCGAAAATCCAAAATCACATAAATCTCCTTAACAACTTTTGCTACAATGCGAACCTCTAAATGCACAGACCATGAATTAAATCATCCATAGCATAAAATCCACATAAACCAAATCAGGGATATGTCCAAAATACTAGATAACTAGATATCATCATAGACCTACTGTCATCTCAAAATAGCATCAACATGCAAATATGATAAACTGAATAGCATAATAGTATAGCATCTATGGTACTGAAATCAAAGTATAACATCCAAGCCTCTGGTCATCTCAACATACAAATAATAAGAGTATTAAGTATCTCTAAAAATAAAATAACAAGGTATAGACTACAAACACAAGAGGCACTACACATTTTGCTAACTTAGAAAGGTACCATATCATGTGATTGATGAAGAGGATTTTAAGAAAGTATGATGAAGTTAGAGTTGATATGTAAGGTATTCAATAGGTACTTGAATGAGATGGAAAATAATTATGTAATATTGGTTTGATTGTTTTACAATTAGGTATTGTAGAGAAGTATTAAAGATCTCAAGCTTAACCGAGTCACAAGGTTAATGAAGGGAGATTGTATTCACTGAGTGAATACAGTATTTCACAAGTAATTGCAAAGAAGAAGCAAGAATGTAGCATTGCCTAAGAAAGTCAGTATTAATCGAGTTATATGTTTTCTGAGTAAATGTAATGTTTATCGAGTGATAGCTCGATGAACCATTTTGAGAAATTAGAATTTGAGGCTAACTTTTGATGGTAAATTAGAAAGTTCAAGAAGGTCTATTATGAGAGTCAAAGTTTGTTGCAAGATCTACTATGGAGAAAATTCAAGAAGGGTTTGATGAAGGAAATTGAAGAAGGATAAGGATAGACACAAAGTTCTATGGAATATTATATTTCCTATGTGTCTAATTTCATTGTATGAAGGAATTATATTGTAAATCTAAGATTGATGATTCTGATTAAGTGGAAAAAGATGGAAGGATCTGGAAGAATTTAGAAAACTATTTAAGGAGGAGAATATTAAGATTGTTGGTTCAAAGTGGTTAATTATTTTATTATGATGATGCTCAACAGTTGATGAAACTAAAAGAGATCTTATTGAAGGATGTTGTGAGCAATAAAGTTGTTGAAGGAGAAGAAGTGTTGAGCCAAGTGAACCAAGCAGAGGAGAGAGAAGACAAGAAGAAGAGTTTATGGAAGACGGAATTAATTGAGTAAAAGATAGAGGAGAAATAACAAAGATCTAAAAAAGAAAATGTAGTTTCTATTCTTAATAGATCACTTTACACATTTATTGTTTAACTATTGTAGCAGAAAATCTTGGAAGTACTGAGTGGACCTAACAAGTCTATGAAATCCTATACAATAATATCAATTAATGGTGTTTGTAAGTCCTTTAAATCACACCACTCTATTTAGTCAAAGATAGAGAGTGATAAGGTCTAGATTATGTTTTGGTTAAATCCTTTAATAATGTAACTTTAATAAAGTGTATGTAACCTTTAAAAAGGTAGACTCCTAACAGGAATCACTTTAGAAGATTGAAATTTTTTGGGTTGTCGGTCCCATTTGATTTTTCCCTTAACAAAGTTTCCATGTTAAAAATCTTGGTATTAATTGTGTGAATATTATTTGTGTTGTAATTTTTTTACATGTTTTAACAATTTACTACAACTTGGTAATAAGTAAGATATCACTAGGAAATTACTAGAAATTTACTAATAATCAATAATGCAAGGAACAATTTAATAACAATTTGGAAAGAAGTGGATCTATGAGCTAAGTATTAAGTTGGATGTGTCTACGGAGTCATTGAATATAATGAAGTTATTGTTGTTAATGTTTATGATGCTTTGATGATATTCAAATGTTTGAAGGGACTGTGAGATAACTAGACATGACTTATTCACCCCAGTTATCCAACAATTTGGTATCAAAGTTGAGTGCTTGAAGAAAGAACTTTAAAGGAACTTAAGCTAAAGATCAAGACGTATAAGAGAGAGCCACCAAAGCTAAACAAGGAGAAATTTTCTTCATGGTAAGACCTAATGAAGCTACATCTTTTAGGTATTGGAGATAATGTCACACATTGGTTGGAGAATGAATATGTCACACATGTTGGTCCCCTAACTATGCAACAAATGAATGAAAAGAGGAATCTTTATAGTATGATGATTGACACTGTATCTGCTCTCAATGATGCTAAGTTTTATAATGTCAAGAACTATGCCAATGTTGGAAAAATGTGGGATAAATTGAAGTTTGTTTATGGAGGAGATGACAATGAAAGAAGAGAAAAAGTTGAAAGTTTGAGAGGTAAGTATGATGATATGAGAACTAAAGAAGGTAAAAATGTTGCTCAATATATTAAACCAAATCAAGGATGTTGTGAGTGTAATTAGAGTTTCTAGAGGTAACATCTTGCATTCTCAAATTGTAAGTCTTGAGAACTCTTTTACCTATTAATGCTATCAAAGTTTTTGTTATTCAAGAAGTAAGACCTATGCCTAGAAATGATTTGACACTTGATGGTCTAATTGGTTGGTTAACTAAATTTGATTTGATAAATTATGATAACAATATGGGTATAATGGGAAATACTTTTGAGTCCTCACTAACCATTAGCAATCCAAAGAAAGACAAGAAAACCAAAAACGAAAGTGAGTCTGAAAATGAAGATGATTTGCATGATATTGAATCATTTCTTGCAAGAAGGTTATCAAGAAGTAAAGGTGAATACAAAGGTAAACTACCCTTGATATGTTTCAAATGTCCTAATAGAGGAAAGTCTAATACAAATGATAGAAATACCAAAAAATATTACAAGTATAGAAAGAACATGGATTACAAAGACAATGTCAAGAAGTCATGCTACATTGTTGAAGAAGAGAATACTGAGTCAAGTTCTGATTATGACAAGGAAGTAGTTGAAATGGTCTATGTTGCAATCAAAGAAAAGCCAAATGGTGAAAGGTATGAGAATGTGATGCAAGAGCATCTTGGTTGTAAGAGAAATCTTGCATCACCCAAAAAATATTGCTTTTCAGTTGTTTCAATAAAGGTTGTCTTAATGCAGAGTAGTTCCTTATGGGGGCTTGCTACTTTGTTGATCAATCATATGAGCTGAAAATGTTCTAATTTCAGAGGTGAAGGTTCATTTTAGTTATATCAATTTGTCAGTGGATTTTCATAGCTAGATTATATGTATTTGTGAAGTTATTACAAACTGTTGGTGTGTAAGTTTGGTATAAAAACATTAGGCTCAATTTTGAAGGCCTTAGAGGCCCCATATGAGGCTTAAAAGCTCAATGGATGGGTGCTTACACCGATCTGAGTTTGTAGATCAGGAGCTGAGGTTTCAAAAAGTGGTTATAATAACCAATTGGAGCAACAATTCAATAGTTATGGTCTTCCAAAGTTGGGCTACCCAAAATTTCTAAAATAAATATTCAAAGTGTATTTGGCCGACTCTCTATGTATTGTATGGTTTGTTAGCCCTAAGTATTAAGTTTGAGTGACTAGAACCTTCCCAAGTGGCATACAATTTTCTATTTAAGAAAGGGTCGAACATTGTCTATGATATCTTTGAGTGATAGTTCATAGTTTTGTCTTGCAAATTACTATAATGAAGGCGCCCATGTGGGTTCACATATTGTAATTCTGAATTTTGTAATTTTGCATTTGTGATGATAATAAGAAGCCCATATTTTTCTTGAAAATTGATGTTGTTTCTTTGTTTATGTTATGTGTTTATGGTATTAAGGGGAGCACCCTTCATCTAGTGTATGAGATGGAGTTCTTGAATGTGTGGATAGATCATTGATTATGAGCCAATTTGCACCAAGATCATGGTTTGGGTTGTGTGTGTAGACAGATCATCAACTATGAAGTATTTTGCACTAGGGTTTCAACAAAACTGTGAAAATGCCTCCATGAAGATAGCATGGTGGAAAAGTTGAAGGTGTTACACCTAAGGATTTTAGAACCCTCTAGAGGCAAATGTAAGAATTGCAAGAATAGATGTGCAAAGGAATGAATCTTGTCATAATAGATGATGAAAGAGAAGAAGAAGGAAATGTAGACCAAGCCATAGTAGCGGAAGTTCTTAACCCAAAGGAGGAAAAGCTTTTTAATGCCATTTCCAATATTGGAAAAAATACCTAAGTTTGATTTTCCCACATTTTTTGGGAAAACTCAACCCAAAGGAATTGATCGATTGGATCAATGAATTGGAAGAGTACTTTGAATATGAAGATATTGAAGATTTAGATAGGGTCAAGTTTACAAAGGCCAAACTGAAGGGTCATGCAAAGATTTGGTGGCAAGAGATCCAATTGGATCAAAATAAGAGAGTAAAGGACAAAATCAACAAATGGGATCAGATGGTAGCTAAAATGAAGCAACAGTTCATTCATGTGGATTATGAGCTTGATCTATTGAAGAAAATGCAAGGGTTGAAGCAAGCAGTAAAATCTATTCAAGAGTATATTGAAGACTTCTATTGAGTTCTAATTAGAACCAATCATCCATAAACTGATAAAGAGAAGGTGGCTTGTCATCTAAATGGTTTAAGGCCAAGCATTCAAGAGGAGATGAATCTTGTTTGAGTGACCAGTATTGAGGAGGCGTACCAATTTTCCCCAAGAGTTGAGGAGAAGCTAAGAAAAAAATTTGATAATAAAAATAGTGGTAGAGATTGCAGTAGAAGATCTAGAAAATAGTCTTAGGGAGGCCAAAATGATGATCAAAAGAATAAGGATGAGGCTGGAAGTAGCAGGTAGAACCAATGGGGAAATAATTCCACTCCTTTCCATGATCAAAATAATAGAGGTCAAAGAGCAAGAGGAAGAGGACAAAGATCTAGAAGAGGAGGCTTCCATGGTAAATGTTTTCACTACAAAGAAGAAAGGAATAGAGAACTTGAATGTTCCTAGTGCCAAGGAAAGACATATCAAAGAGTAGAGGGCCAGGCCAAAGTTTCACATGATGATGAAGATGCTGAAAGGGGAGAAATCCTAGTTAACATAAGAGTTTTGTTAAGTGGCAAGAATGAACCTGACCAAAGAAGGAGCTTGTTTTGCACAAGGTGCAGATGTGAAGATAAGTGTTGTGATTTAATCATTGATGGTAGAAGTACTAACAATCTGGTGTCAAAAATAATGGTCACAAAAAGTTGAAGCTAAAGAGACAAAAACACCTGCATCCATACTATATTTCTTGGGTGCAAGATGACCATAGGGTCATGGTCAATGAGCAATGCTTAGTGAAGTTTAAGATTGGAAACTACCAGGATGAGGTGCTTTGTGATATCATACCGATGGACATATGGCATATGTTACTACGTAATTCATGGTAGTTTGCAAGCCTGTTGTACATGATGGGCGAGTAAATATCTACACCTTGACAAAGGATGGAGTGAAACATAAGTTGAAGCCATTGAAGGTTAAAGAAGAAAAGGTATGTAGTGCAACTAGAATATGTTTTGTTGATGGAAAGGAGTTTCTCTAAGGTATGAAGAGTGAGCATGTTTGTTTTTCTATAATTCCAAAAGATGGTAAATAAGAAGTAGAGGAAGTACCTACAAAAGTTACAAATATGTTGGGAGAGTTTTTTGATATTGTGTCAAATAATGTACCTCATGGATTACCTCTAATTAGGAAGATCATCCACTAGATGGATTTGATTCCAAGAGCCAATTTTCCAAACAAGGCAATGCACAAAATGACACTAGTAGAAAGTGAAGAGGTGAATAGACAAGTTCATGAGTTGTTGCAAAAGGGGTTGATTTGAGAGAGTCTGATTCCATGTGATGTACCAACACTGGTAGCACCAAAGAAGAGTGAAGAATGGAGGATGTACACAAATTCTCATGCTATCAACAAGATCACAATCAAGTATAGATTTCCATTGCCAAGGATGGATGATATTATGGATTGTTTGAGTGCAGTTGAGTATTTCAAAAAGATAGATCTAAATAGTGGATACCATCATATTCACATAAAAGAAGGAAATGAGTGGAAGACTACCTTCAAGATAAGGGAAGGATTGTACGAATGGTTATTCATGCCTTTTCAGATAACCAATGCACCAAGCACTTTCATGTGGCTCATGAATGAAGTATTGAAGGAGTTTCTAGGTAAGTTTGTAATTGTTTACTTAGATGATATTTTGGCCTTTAGTAAGACATTGGAGGAGCATTGATGCATATTCGAAAGGTGTTTGATAAGTTGAGGGAAGAAAAGTTGTTGATAAACTTAAAGAAGTGCAGTTTTATGAAGGAGTTGGTGTACCTAGGATTTGTAGTCTCAGCATAAGGGCTAAAAATGGACCCAGAGAAAGTAAAGGCTATATTTGAATAGCCTACTCTAAAGAGCGCTATGGAGGTAATATTTTTTCATGGACTGGCTAGCTTTTACAAAAATTTCATAAGAGTTCTTAGTAGTATTTGTGGACCCTTGACTAAAACAATGAGAAGGGATAGGAAAGAATTGAAGTGGACTATAGGAGCAGATAAAAGTTTTAATCTATTGAAACAAAAAGTTATAGAGTAGCCAATTTTAGCACTTCCAAATTTTAACAAGGTGTTTCAACTAGATTGTGATGCTAGTGGTACTGTAATAGGAGTTGTTTTTAACCAAGAAGGTAGACATGTTGCTTATTTTAGTAAGAAGTTAAATGATGCCAAAAAAAAACATTATGCTTATTATCAATAATTTTATGCTATAGTTCAGGCATTGAAGAAGTGGAGACACTATATTATTCCTAAGAAGTTTGTTTTGTATATTGATTATTAAGCTTTGTAATATTTCAATAGTCAAGGAAAATTAAACTAGAGGCTTTTGAAGTGGGTTGAGTTTTTATAGAGTTATACATTTGTTTTGAAACACAAGAGTGGGAAGTATAATAGAGTTGTAGATGCTCTTAGTAGAAGACAACTTTTGCTAATTGAGATGTAGATTGAGGTGGTTGGGTTCAAGAATTTGTATCTAGAGGATCCTAATATTCATAAAGCATGGAAAGCTTGTATAGAACTTGTTATACTTGACAGGATGAAGTGGTTGGATTTCATAATTCAAGATGGTATGTTGTTTAAAGGAAGCCAGTTGTGCATTCCTAGAAGCTCAATGAGAGAGAGTCTCATCAAGGAAAAGCATTGTAGAGGATTGGCTAGACACTTTGGGAGAGATAAGACTATTTCTTTGGTTGCTGAAAATTATTGCTAGCCATAGCTATAGCAAGATGTGAAGAAGTGTGTGCATAGCCGTAGAATATGTCAACTGGTGAAAGGAGTGAAGCAAAATACAAGGTTGTATTAGCCATTACCTATACCAAACAAGTCATGGAAGGATGTTAGCATTATTTTTTTTATTGGATTACCAAGGACTTAGTGAGGGCATGATTCTATTTTTATTGTGGTTGATAGGTTTTCAAAGATGGCACATTTCATTCCTTGCAAGAAGACTAGTGATGTGGCAGAGTTTCTTTTCAAAGAAGTAGTAAGATTACATGGTCTACCAAAGAGTATAGTTTTAGATCTAGACACTAAGTTTGTTGGGTATTTCTGGCATATATTATGGAAGAAATTGAAGACAGATTTGAACTTTAGTTCATCACATCATCCACAGACTAATGGTCAGACATAAGTTATGAATCACAGTTTGGGAAATTCGTTGAGATGTTTGGTTGGAGAAAAGCCAAAAGACTAGGATCTAATTTTACCACAACTAGAATTTACATATAATAATTCTATCAATGAGAGTACTGGTAAATCAACATTCCAGCTTGTATATGGGAGCAATCCCAAAAATACTTTTGAGTTGAGGAATTTGGATAAAGGAGAGATAAGTAGTGTTGATGTAGAAGAATTTGTTGAACATTTGAAGAATATCCATAATGAGGTGAGGAAACACATTATCAAGATGAATACATAGTGTAAGGCTAAGGTAGACATGAAAATGAGGTATAAGGAATTTCATATTGGAGATGATGTCATGGCTCATTTATGAAAGGAGCATTTTTGAATGGGTACATATAATAAGCTAAAAATGAATAAGCTTGGACCATGCAAAATAGTGAAAAGGCATGATTCTATGAATGCTTGTGAAGTGGAGTTTCCTATTAAATTGAATATTTCACCAGTATCTAATATTTTAGACTTGACAGAGCACCATGAAGGAGATGATGGGGACAAAATTGCAGAAGTGCAGTGGACCATTCTAGCAAATAGTTTAGCTACAAAAGAGATTGAGGAGATATTGGATAATTGTGTGGAAAAAAGTACAAGGAACAAAACTTATGAAGAATACCTAGTCAAATGGAAAGCAAGGCCAATATAGAAGATTCATCATGGTTACCAAAGGAGGAGGTTAGCTATCTTGGTTTTCCTCTTAATCCTTGAGATGTGATAGGGTCACTTCTTAAATTACCTTGGGTGTTTGATGCAAGAGCATCCTAGGTGTAAGAGCAATCTTGTATCACCCAAAAATATTTCCTTTCAATTGTTTCAATAAGTGTTGTCTTATTGCAAAGTTGTTGTCTGTGAGGGCTTGCTAGTTAGTAAGTCAATCATACAAGCTCAGGATGTTCTAATTTTAGAATTAAATGTTCATTTTAGTATATCAATTTATTAGTGGAGTTTCATGGCTAGATTATATGTATTTGTGAAGTTATTAGAGATTTTTGGTGTCTAATTTTGGTATTAAAACTTTAGGCTTGGTTTTGAAGGCCTTAGAGGCCCTAGATGAGGCCTGAAAACTTGATAGATGGGAACTTGTGTCGATCTGTGCCTACAGATTAGGAGCATGAGAAACCTAAAATAGAATCTCCAATGGATGTGAGATAACAGGTGTGTTAATCTATCATCTAAAAGGAGATGTGTTTCCTCTGATATATCCTCAACAATTTTAGTAGATGGCTCAATGACTAGAGCTACAATGGTAGGCAATATTGAAGAGTTATCTTGTGCGATAGATGGAATTTGTACAAAAGGTGGAGGTGTAGAAGTCACAACACTGGTCTCAAGAATAACACATAAGTTTAAGTGATTTGAATTTACCTTAATAGTTTCTCATGAAGAAGGAGAGTGAGTCATTGATAGTGGAGATGGCAGACCAAAATGAGAGAAAGATTATAGGTGGGAAAAGTGATCAAAATTTCTATAACAACAATATTGTTTGTCTCACTATCTCTGATTTGTACTGAATCTTGTCCAAACTCAATTGTCTTCCCTATCCCATTGTGTGTAATCTAATAAATAGAGAGGGGGTCAAAGGACAAAGATGGAACACAAAGTACATAATGAAATGTACCATCATCAATGCCAATACAACCTTTCCCACATATAGTCATAACAATGTTGTTCCCCATCAAAATGTGTGGAGTAGTGGAAGCCTCAAAAGAAGAGAAAAAATCCTAAGAAGATGCCATATGGTGTGACACACTTGAATCTAGTAACCATCTAGAAGATTGTGGAGTAGTAGTTGCACATAATGCATGATCATTTCCTATATCTTTAGCATCTAACTTAAATGATGATGATAAAGACGATCTATGAGAAGTAGAAGTAATATCAATGTTTCTCTTCTGAAGGAGAGTATTCAAATCTTAAATCTATTTGGCATAGCCATCTAACTTCTTCTCATAACAATGTGACTCATCATGATTAGGCTTATTAAATTAAGCACACTTTGTTCTTTCTGGCTTTGGTTTACCCCCTTTAGGAGCAGGTGGCCCTGATGAACTATGAGGGCTAGAATCAATTTGAGACTCTATAGAATGTGATTTTTGTATCTTCTCCTTAATCCCAAAAGATGGTTGAGCTAACAATGCATAAGTCTATGAGCCTGTGAGAGAATCCAATTGAGAGAGCTTAGCTTGCTCTTAAGTCAAATGTTCACAAAAATCTCAAAGGATGGCATAGTAAATCTATTACCCAAAGCATCTTTGGTGGAATAGAAGGTAGAAACAAAAATCTGAAAGTTTCCATGAAGCATAGAAAGAATCAGATAAATGCACTCAACGTCAATATTGGTTTTCCCACAACCTTGAAATAAAGTTCTCTATTGTTTGAACTTCATCAAGAAGTCCTCAATGGATTGAAAATAATTTTGTACAAGAGAGCTAAGCTCTTCCTCGATTTGAAGTTCCCTAAACTCATTCATTGTACCAAACAAGCCATCAAGCTTGGTCCATATATCTAGAGGGGTATTGCACCCATCAAGATGAAATTGTAGATTGTCAGATACCTATAAAGAAATCAACCTCATCATCCATCTTGTTCTTGTGTTTCATGACCTCAAAAAGCCTCTATAAAACTAGTTCCACTACATCTAAACAAGACCACAACCCTTTTTACTGGAGAATTTATGTCATCAATGTCTTCTATGTGTGGTAGTTATGAGGGGTCAGAAGTTATAGACAAGAAGAGGTCTCGGCCATTGTTTTAGAAAGTGTTGAATTTTTTTTTGAAAGAGTTTTGGTTTACTAATGTAAATAACAGAAACAATAATACAAAATACCCCCTACAATGCAAATAATTGAACCCAAGCTGCTACTAGGAATGTGTATACAAGAAGAGAGAAAAAAGGATTCAGTTTGAGAAAAACATATACCTTTCAAAAATACTGATGAAAATAATAGAGAATCTGGATAGGGCTCGAGAAGAGTTTTTTGGCACTTCTTTCGAATCGAAATATGGAGCTAAAACAATCAAGTTATGCCCCTCAGAAGATAAAAAGGATCATCTAACTTCGAGTGAAAAATAGGTACCGAATGCCTCGAGATCTGTGCCAAAACACATTGATTTTTGTGTGAAAATACCTTGATTTGCATGGTAAAAATCTCAATTTTTGTGGAAAAAATCTTGATTTGCACGCAAAAAATCTCAATTTGTGTGCCCAAAATATTATTTATGTACCAAAAATCTTGATTTGCATGCCAAAAATCTTGATCTACGAAATATAAAATCTCAATTTTTGTACTAAAAATCTTTATTTGCATGCCAAAAAATCTTGATTTTTGAGCTGAAAAATCTTGATTTGCATGCTAAAAAATCTCTATTTTTTAGCCAAATTTTTTTGATTTACTTGTCACAAATGAGAAAATTGTCACCTCAACAAACATGCCCAATCTTGAAGCAATATTATTTTTCTTGAGATTCCAACTATATCCAAATTTGACAAATATTATATGAAAAAGGGGATTTGTATACCTTCTGAATCCAACTATGAGGTATATTTGTCCTCAAAGCTCTTTAAAAATTAGAGACCCCCCTATTTTCACAAAAAATACCCAAAAAATGCCAGATTTATTCTGCCAAACCCTTGTTTTTTTTTTTTCTGTAAATGTTGAACAAGCTATAGTAGGTTAGGCTCTAATACCATGAAAGATTTGAGCAATACAAATCCACAAAACCCGAAGAACACCTGCATGAAAGAACCTATCTCAAAGAAGAAAAAGAAAAGAAGAGGCAAGGGTTTTGCTTTGAAAATATGAGAACTATATTATCAGACTGAAAAGATTAGAGATAATTACAAAAGATCAACCCTTATAGAAGAAGATCAAAAAGATAAAGGGGAAATCCTAAGATGTATATGACCTTTAATAATCACTAATTAATTATTAAATGGAAATGCAAAGTGTATAAAGTGAAATCTTAATAAGTGAATAAAGGTAATTTAATAAATTAAATAAAATTAACACTTTAACACTGATAAGTTTGGTAGTGATGTTCCATACCCAATAAAAGGTAAACGATTACTAATGTTGAATTACAAGATCAGATGTGATGATGCATGTTGGGTTCAAGGACTCAAATATAATATTTTGAGTGTTGTGTAGTTGAATAACTTAGCTAACAAGTTAGAATTTGAGAAAAGAAAGGTCAAGATATTTGATGTTGAATTCAATCTTATTGGAATAGGAATGCAAACCAAAGGTAATTTACTCTATCTTGATATTATAGTTGAGACATGTTTATTTGCTAGAACTGAGGATGTGTGGTTATGATATAAAAGGTTGTGTAATGTTAACTTTGAAATCATGGTGAAAATAGTAGAAAGAAAAGAGTAAGAGGCTTACCAAATTTGTAAAAAACTTGAAAATGTTATGTGCAAATAATGTCAACTCAATAAGATGAAAAAGTCTAGTTTTTCTAGCAAGTCACACACTTCCAATGATATGCTAGAACTAGTGCATACTGACTTATTGTTGGTATCTCTAGCTATTGTTGTCTATTAGTGTCAAACACTTAGTCATATACTAGGTAGAATTAGTACGTCATCACTATGACTAAGCTACTTATATAAGCTTAGTCATATAAAGACTTGTAAATAAACATATACATACTGAGCTTTATAGGAGCCAAGCAAGTCTTTTGTCATAGATTATTTTCAGTATAAGCTGAGTCTAATGTTTACTGAGAAGTTTACGCATATTGATGTTGAGTTACACATAAGGAACCAAGCACAGTAGAGACTGAGCGTCAACAATGTGTATAGTAAATGTCAAGTACCAAAGATAGTAAGTGTAGAGCAAAGAAAAATTGACATTCAAGTCAAGAATGATACAAACTTTGAGGTAAACCATTTCAAGCTAACATGGACAAGATATTTAATACTTGTACAGGTTTTTAAAGAGATTATTTCATGTTTTATGCTGTGAGTCACAAATCCCTATGTGTTGTGATCAACCAATCAGATGAAGAGGTGATGTAAGGAAGCATCTAGAAAACTCTTTATGAAATCTTTAAATACAGAAGATCTAAACCTATTTTGATAAGAGGATTATAATGATAGTGATGAGAAGGAGTGAATCAGATAGTCATGTGATTCAAGTATAAATGTGCAAACATTGCAGAGAATAAAAAAGAACTATGTTATTGGAGAATAGAGCAAGTGATCTTGTCAAAGTAGTGAAGATTTGTGGGTGTCATCCCCATCTCAATTTTACCTTCACCTTCGACGATTTTTGGGTAACCAAATATTTGTGTTATGTGCTTGCATTTCATGCATGTGATTGATAGATTAGATCTATATGTTACTACAGATTGATCTTACAAGTTATGTTATGCATGCATTAGATATGAGATGGAAATTGTGGTGAATGAACTAAAGAATTGTAAAAAGGTAAAAAGTATTACAGATCCTTATTCACCCCACTCACCTCTCCTCCCCCCCCAAGTATCTTAGCTTTCTAATTAAGACTTCCAATAAGTGGTTTCAGAGAACAGTTTCTCTTGAAGAAAACTAATAGTTTGGAGATCAAATCATGGAACTAGAGGCTTATAAATTGGGAAAGGTTATTGAAAATCAGGTGATTGACATCTAGCTCATACTGCAGCAAGACAAGAATTGAGGAAATCCCTAAAAAAGGAGAAAGGAGTTGGCTATACAGATAAAATAATTTAATTATGAATAAGTTGGCACTCAAGGACTATTTGAAACTAGAAATCCAAGTAGATGTGTTGTAGTTGTTGCAAATCTACTAGGAAAGAACAAAATCCTAAATGAAATAGTTAGAGCACTAAAAAGGGAACATGAGATTTAGTCAGTCAGGCTATGTGAAGTGACTGAACAAAAGAAGAAAGTTGAGGAAGACAAGATTGTTGCCATGGAGGACAAAAGGCAAATGATAATCAGACTTGAAGAAAGGTTATCTAATATGCAAAATCTTACAAACACTCAACTAATGCTTGCAATCAAGAATTGAATAGAAAGGATGTGGAGATATAAAATCTAGGATCACTGAATGATTATTAACAAATGAACTGAAAACTAAGAAAGAACTTGTTGAAAGATTTAATAAGCCCAATGAAGCAATGAAATATTTTGAATAGCTGATGAGGTCATCTAGCAACACTTTTGGATGAGGACATTCATCTACCAAGAAAGGAGAGTCATCCAAGAGTGGAGTTCACTGAGAAATGCAAAGTCAAAAGGAAAACCAACATGTTATCATTGTAGAAAACTTGGTCATGCTACAAACATCTGCAAAAGAAAAAAATGGTATACAAAACCCTAAACCTAAGTTTGCTAGCTATTATTTTTACTACAAGAAGCAAGGACATCAAATACATGAGTGTAGATCAAGAATGAAGAATTCGTCTACTACACCTAGATTTGAAGGCTAATTTTACAATTGTCAAAAGTATGGACATAGAGAATATGAATGTAGATCTCATACAAGGCCTTATTGGATTAATAAAAGGCAGAATTATGCACCTAGCAATGTATGTTCCAAATGTCACAAGTTTGGACATTTAAGCAAAAATTACAAGACTCAAGTACCAACAAAAAATCACAATAACACCAAGGGTAAGTGGACATTGATCAAACAAAGAAGGAGATGAAAAAATCCTAGAAGAAAAAAATTAGATGATGGAAACAATGGACAAAATGGAGTTGAGATCACCCAAATCCAATGGAGGAGGTGATCATATCATCTCAAAATAATCAAGAAAGGTATGTAAGGAACTATATATTTAATGATATATCTTACATCGGTTCCAAATATAAAATGTGTTAAAGTTTATATTTGCATAAGTAAAGATGCATAAGAATAATTCTATGAAAGGACTAGTGAGAAAGAAATCATTTACATAGTTAGTGTCGAACATCAGTAAAATTGTCTATATTGACTAAGCATTGCAATATGGATTGATTACTTTAGATACTAAATTGGTGTATAGGTCAATTTAGATGGAAGAGAACAAACTTTATTGCAAAGGCCTAGTTCATAAGACACAATATCGACCAAGACAGTTGGCTTCCACCTACCTAAGTACATAGCATTAATGGAGACCCTAAATTGAGTAGAAGGAAGTATATATCAAGATTTAAAGATATTGTTTCATATCTTGCATACATATTATAAGAGAATAGAACATTTGAGTGATTTACAAAAGAGATACTAAGGCAATTAATAGAGAATTTGGAACAAAAGCTTGATCGAGTGAAGATTTGAGCAGTGTTGAGTTATCCAGAAAGAAGAAGTTTTAAACCCTAACCAAAAAACATGGCACCTTCATCATCTATAGGAAAGAGTCAAAGAGTAGAGGTTAGTGACATTCAATTGGTGAGAAGTGATGCTTGTCATCTACCTAAATTTGTTGTTATTCTAAAGATTTCAATGAAAGGTGACTCAATGGGTGCATTATTCTTGATACTACCTAAGATAATCATGATACATGATGTGCCAAGTTGCTACATGTGTAAGATTGGAGAGGTTGGAGGCTATGAGATTTGAGAGGTGTATGAGAAATTATGTAATGAAGGAGTTATGAGACAAATACAATATTTTTGAAAGGGTTAACTTGTGCCCTAGAGTTTCCAATGAATTTTAAGATTCAATGGATCAAGGTTGTACTGAGCAAGATCCACAATATGAAATTTTGGCTACATAATGGACCAATTGAAATAACCAAGAAAATTATTCACAAGGTTATAGGTTATCCCACTTAGATAAGAAGAAGACTATATGATGTCTAAGTCGTGAGGAATTTAAGACAAACACAAGAGCCGAGTGGAATGGAAGAGGGTTGTCCATCTCAAACATCTCTAATCCATTGGTTGTATTTGCAGTGAGTAATTTCTCACAAATTCTATCAATCAAGCAGATTAAACAGTGTATAGTGTATAGCAGTCAACCAAGCATGGAAGATTGTTATGAAATATCATGAATATGTTCTTTTCAAGTTGCAATAACTTCAATTTGCAAAAAATTTGGTATCCATCAAGAAAGTGAAGAATTATACATGTAAGTTTGGATCTCTTATCATGTGTATTTTATTTTATATTTAGAAGAACTTTCCTATATTGTTTGGTAACAATAAAAACCAATGACAAATCAAATCACTGAATACATAACTCTATTAGGAGAGAATTTTGAGAAAATCATGGACACATATTTTGAGGAATTCAAATAAAGAATGAAGATAAGGATGAGAATACCAGAAGAGTTGGTAATGAAACATTACAATGTTGTATGTTTTTTAGTGGACACGAATAACATAATTGTGCAGTTAGTGAAGCCAAGGAAGGCATGGATACAAGTGTTTGACTATGAAATTGATAGTGATATACTTAATGCAAATATTGTTGCATTATTAAAAGAAGAAAGTGATACTGAAGCTAAACCTTTTGAAAAATATGAAGAAGCTAAGGAAATAACTACTATTGACATCAAAATAGCTTCTAAGGAGAAGAAAAGAAAGAGAATGTTTAAAAACCTAGAGGCAAAAATAGGCACACAATACAAAGGCAAGGAACCTTTGCAACTTACACAAGGTCTTGGAGAAGATGAAGAAAAAGATAGTGATGATGAGGAAGAGGAAGAAGAAGGGAGATTGGGTTAAAGTCCTAACTGTTGTTGCATGACCCACCAAGAAGGTTGAATCTATCAATATTAAGAAAAAGGGAGCTACAAAGAAGACAGAGGTAGCACCTCTCTCTCCTCCACCACCAACTAAACCAAGGACTAGGGCAACAATAGCAAAAGTCGATCCACATGCAAAGAGAGGAGCAGTAAAAATTACTAAACCAAGTAGCTCAAGTACAGAGAAGAAAAAAATGCAAGCCCCTGTGAGCCAACCAAAGAGGAGAAGACTGGTAAAGATAGAAGAAGTTGAAGAAGATGATGCAAAGAGGACATAATTAGATAAACCAGCTACATACCTAGAAGAGAAAAGAATATTGATAAGGTATGTGTCCTCCTAAGAAGCTCTATAGGCTTATCTAGTTTTAGACTTTTGAAATATGACACATTGGATAATGTTGATAGAAATAAAGTTGAGGAGGCCATGATAGATATGATGGAAAGTAATAAATTATCTCCTAATGAAATAGAGAAGAATATTCCTATTGACTTGTTCAATAGACTAAATAAAAGATGGGAATAGGCATCATTAGTAGAGAAATATATTAGAGAAGGAACATTAGACAAGGTTACATCTGATCTATCAAAGCACCACAAGGAAACATTTTTAGAGAAGTATAGGAACTGATTGGTTCCTAAGTTTAGAATTTTTACGATTCTACAAAAAAAGATTGAATATGTAGTTCAACAAAATGAGTTACTATGAAAAAGAATATTTGATCTTGTCACTAAGGAAGTAACATGGGAGAAAGACATTGAGATAGTAAACATCCAGGATGATTAAAGTGATGAAATAAGCTTAGGTGTGTCAAGTCTGCAAGGCAACATTTCACCAATTTATGTCAACACCCTTGACACTCTAGTTGCTGAGAAAGTGAAGCCCTTAGATGTAGATGAGGAGCAAGAGGCAAAAGAATCAAACATTGACACAAGTCTAGACATTTCTACCAACGGTCAAGAAGGACCAAATGTGTCAAAACCTCAAATTGAGGGAAATATGAAGGAAATTGAAGTAGTGTTGAGTGCTATTATTGTTGTTTCTAGCACTGATATATGAGAAATACCAAGTGGTGTTACCCCCTCACCATCTCCTAAAGTAGTGTTGAGCAGCTACATTCCTCTACATCGCAAAGAGATAATAATAAAGGATAGTTCTCCAAATATTCAAGTTAGTCTGGATGAAGTTATTGAGATGCCCAAATTGGATTTGGCAAATCTCACTCTTGAACAAACAATGTTGTTGCAATAAATTTTGGTGAAGAAGAATAAACAAGAAGAGTTGAGAAGAGAATATCAATATAGGAAAGTATTACATGATATTAAGGACATTTTTGTAGAAACATTTGATATACAAAATTTTGATGGGCAAGCCCCAATCATTTTACAACCTGTAACTATTATTGAACAAATAAATGCTAGAGATATAGAAGCAAATGAGAAGTTGATGACTTGGTTAGCCAAGAAATTTGACAATAAGGTTGTGGAGAAAGTCTCAACAACCATTGCCAAGATAAAATTTCAATTATAGGAACATATACAGAATACCATGGAACTTATACAGAAAGTAAAATATTTATACAATATTTTTTGTGATGTACCAAGATTCACAAGTGATCTTCAAGAAGACATCTAGCAGATTTAGGATAATATGCAGAAACCAAGTAGCATTATCTCATCATTAGCTGAATCCATCTCACAACATTACAATATGTTATTATTTTCTCAATGAAAATTGGTCAAGCTTCACTCAGCTGATAACAACATGAGATCAAAATTGATCTCCATCCAATCTATCTTGATAATTGATTTGGAGGCTATGTAGTGTGAGTTGAAATTAGCACAATATCTTATTCATGAAGCTTGTAATCTTTTAGTTGTTGATAGTCTGATTGATTTGGAAACTAGATTGGAGTTGCAGAATCACATTTTGGAATTGGCAAGAACCACCTGGGATCATGCACTTGCTATGATTAACCAAGTACAGAAACCATTTATTTAAAAATATTGTTTGATTCCACCCATTCAGCCCCAACAAAAGCCATAAGTGACAAAACCAAGGGGGAAAAGAGAAAAGAAGGGATGTAATGATGATTACATATTTTAAATGGAATAATGATCAGAAGGGAATGTTAGATCAGAAGGTTCAGATATCAGATTTAAAAAAGTAAACATGTTATAACACTAAAACAATCAAAATTCTTAGAGTCATGTATATATTGTTCATTATTTATTTATTAGAAAAAAAAATTGTAGTTCTATAAGAACTAAGTCATTGGCTTAGGGGGAGTACTCTTATTATCATTGTAACGATGTAATCATAACAAAGTGTTTTTTCCACTAATGTCAAAGAGGGAGATTGTTGGTATCTCTAACAATTGTTTTCTATTAGTGTCAAACACTTAGTCATATACTAGGTAGAGTTAGTAGGTCATCATTGTTACCAAGCTACTCTATATAGGTCGAGTCATATAAAGACTTGTAAATAAACATGTACACACTGAGTTTTGTAGATGCTGAGAAAGTCTTTGGTCACCAAGTATTTTTAGTATAAGATGATTCTAATATTTACCAAGAAGTTTGAGCATATTGACATCGAGTTACATTGAAGGTGTTGAGCACAATAGAGACCGAGCATCAACAATGTGTATAGTAAATGCTGAGTTTCATAGATAGTAAGTGTCAAGCAATGCAAAATTGACATTCAAGTTAGGAATGATACAAACTTTCAGGTAAACCATTTCAAGCCGACATGGACAAGATATTTAATACTTATAGATGTTATTACATACAGATCCCTATGTGTTGTGATCAACCAAAAAATTGAAGAGGCAGAGTAAGGAAGCATCTAGAAAAATCTATGAAATCTTTAAATAGAGAAGATCTAAACCTATTTTAATAAGATGAGTATAATGATAGTGATGAGAATGAACAAGCTATTCATCTGATTCAAGTATGAATATATGAACATTGCAAAGAAGGAAAAAGAATTTTGTTATTACAAAATAGAGCAAGCGGCCTTGTCAAAGTAATGAAGATCTGTGGGTGTCATCCCCACCCTAATTTTACCTTCAGCTTGGAAGGTTTTTAGGTAACCAAATCTTTGTGTTATGTTCTTACATTTCATGTATGTGATTGATAGATTAGATCTATATGTTACTATGATTTAATAGTGCATGTTATGTTGTAATGCCCCGCCCAAAGATCCTTGGAACAAGGATTCAATTCAAGCCAAGATATTTTTTTTCTACAACTATGAATGCACATGATAACATCATATAGGAATCACAAAGATCACAACGGAAGGCTTCACCACAATCCTAGCAACCAATGAATCTCTGAACACCACTACCAAACTGACACATGCAAACCAAAAGCCAAAAATGACCATGCACATGATGAGGGTTCAAAGAAAATACCACTCATCAACAAAACACCAAGCTGGGGAAAATGCATAATCCTGAAATTTGGCTAAGCCTAAAATCCTAAAGCCCTAAAATTTGGCTAAGTTTGAATTTTTGAAGCCCTGAAATTTCCTAGAATTTTTATCTTATCTTGGAGAGGTCTGAAACCTATCCCAAAAGATTCGTAGCATCAAATATACATCAAATTATACTTAAATGATTTTAAACCCCTAGAAAGACTATTTTGAATTGGAAAGGTGTGAAATCCAATAAGGTGTCTAAAACCAACTTTCAAACCTTCCTCGACCAAGCCTAACTGCCCCCTATTTCTCGCACGAGAAAGTGCACTGGTCTCAAGTTTTGCACGAGATCTTGCATCGCTACATGCGAGAAAGTGTATGGCTTTGCATGAGGATTCACTACACATTGCACGAGGATTTGCATGCCTATGCGATGAAATGCATTCTCATGTGAAGAAGTACATTCTCACATGAGGAACTACCTATCCATGCGAGAAAACACATCAATGCGACAATAAAACAAGAATAAAAAACATAAAAACATGAAAACATGAAAACCTCCACATCGGGGAGTATCAAATCCACATTAATCAAGGAATGAACACTCGAGTGCATAAACAAAAAGGAAATAGGAACATTTATCCATCTAAACCATAGCAGTAAGAACATATTGAATGCAACATCACAATGAACAAAAGTAACATTGCAATGTACATAAATAACATCACTATAACTAAACAACCAAACTATGCATGTGGTTCCTCCCAACCGTCAATAGCATCATAAGACCATCATGGGTCCTAACCATCCCCCGTGCGTAACATCTCAAGCCATTGGCAAGATTGTCGATACTATCGTAAAAGGGACATCACTACTAAAACATGCTACAATAAAAGCATAAGGAAATCTAACATGCTAGTAATAAAGCATAAGATAATCCAACATCACCTATCACATGCTAAACATTAATAAGCAATAGATACACCAATACATCAATTCACATCATCTAGTCATATGCCAAACATCATAATATGGAAATGTGTCAAATAAACTAACATCATCTAAACATGAAATCCAAGCACTCCAATGAAAGCATAAATCACAAGAAAGCATACTCTGAAACATGGAGTACCAAGTGAAAAAATATAGCAATGGTTGCACTAGGACAAAAGACTATCTCTATACACCAATCCCTAGTAGTGGTGAAGGTAGCTATGCCTCCCAACCATGTGGTACCTGCAGGTCCACACTTGTCATGCTAATGGAGATAATAATCCAACCACAAACAAAAAAAAAAAATCCATGGATAACACTCACGCCAGATAGTATGAAGGTTGTAACCAAGAACCTAAGACAATGCAAGGAGTACAAGTCCTAGTCAGACACTCAATAGGCTACTAAGTAGGGGATAACATCATGGAGAGTCGCTTGGCGTCGACAAGCCCAAGCTAGTACTGGCAACTTTTCACTTCCCAATGGAAGGAGGACATCCCAAATCTTTTTTATTATCTTTAAGCTATATTAATACTTACACATTTTATTTAGTTATCAGTTGATTAGAAATCTTCTGCATGCCAACCCTCGGGAAATAGACACTAGGCTATAGACATAGAATCCCCCTCCATATGCTACCCTACCCTACCCATGCTCATCCTACGACAAGTGCCTATGGGCATGTATACTCCCATCCCAACCCCAATGATCATAACTTTTGGAAGTACCATGGAAGATCGAGCCTCACAAGTCTCCCAACAAATGTACAAGCATGTACTTGTGTGTGGCACACCACCATCATGAAGATCAAAACACAAGGATAGGATGAGAACACAATGCAAAATATAACACCCAACCAAAAGCAACTCAAGAGGATGGATTCTACATGAATCCCAAGTCAAAAAATCCATACATCATGAAATCACTCAATTGGCCTCAATTTGAGAGTGTGGATTCTACACAAATCTCAATGATGTAACAAGACCAAACATCATGAACTCACTCAACTGGCCTCAATCTGGGAGCATGGATTCTACACAAATCCTAGTGTCCACAAAACAA
This sequence comes from Cupressus sempervirens, assembly GCA_028749045.1. Classification (NCBI taxonomy): domain Eukaryota; kingdom Viridiplantae; phylum Streptophyta; class Pinopsida; order Cupressales; family Cupressaceae; genus Cupressus; species Cupressus sempervirens. The sequence continues at coordinate 139,455,607 of CM053788.1, read as the reverse complement.
AAGCAAAGGTCCAAAAGAAACCATAACACTAGGTATAAAATCACTCAACTGACCACAAAGTTGAGAGTACGGGTGTGACATGCATCCTAATGCAACATAAAAGTGCAATAGTGGTCTAACATATATCCAAATGGATCATCTAGGTCCATGACCCACATTGTGCCAAGAAAACTCGAGAAAACAAGGCGGCATGCAAAATGAGGTAAAAACCTCAAAAAAATTGAAAAACTTCAAAATTAAAATCCATTTGGCATTTGAGTACAAAAACCCTAAAAATCCAAAAATAATCAAGTTCAGACACCATATGCAAAAATGACTAGCATAATGGTGTAAAACCCAACCCCTCATCCCAAAGAAAAGGGAAATGTTCATACCTACCCAACCAGGTAGAATTAACATATAAAAATGGAGGGGAACACTAGTTCTCAGTCTCCAAACAAATGGTTACCAAAAACAGAAGCAGAAACAGAGCCAAAACAATAAAACAGGAAATCCCCACCTCACAACCAAAAGGAAAAAATAGGAATCTAAACCATAAAATAAATAGCCCGTAGAAGTAGCTGAAAATTACGACAATCCAAGGTTTCCCCAAGTTGGATCCAATGAGCTCAACCTTGTGATGATCCTACGCCCATAGCTCCCACAATGAACAAAATAGTAAATCCTCATGAAGAGGATTTTGGGTTTTATTCTCAACTTTTTAATTCAAAAGTGAGAAGTGAGGAATTAAATTCCTCTTTGAATATTTATTCACTTTTGAGTGAATAATCAATTAGGGCAAATAACTAGCCAACCTAGTTAAACCCAAATCGACCCAAACGAAAATAGGCTATTCCTATAAATAAGAATTCATCTATGGTAAAGCTACCAGAAATTCAAATAAATCAATTAAAAAGCCTGAAAGCCCAAAAGCATAGAAATTTCTTTAACAACTTTCGTGACAATGCGAAACTCTAAATGCATAGACACGATCACTGGTCTAATCACATAATGGACATGAGTTTGGATCTAATAATCACCAAAAAGGTTTAATTTAAATATTTAATTAAGGATACATTGACTATATAGGGATGACATTGGTAAAATATGAATAGTTGAATCATTAACTCTATGTGCCACTGCCAGGGATATAAATCCTAGACACTAAACCACACGATCAAGTGCAATTGCATATAATAACATGGCCAAAGAAAGAAATGCATTAACTCACCTAATTTAACCATTTATTTAATTATATCAAAATAATCTATTTACATCACTCACATTTTCATAAAGCATAGCAATGCAAGAATGAAGTAAATAACCATAGCATTAAATCCATCACATAACCTAATTAGAGATATGTCCAAATACCAGATAACCAGATATCATCATAAAACACACTGTCATCTCAAAATGGCATCGTCGTGCCAATATGATCAACTAAGCAACATAGTAGTTTAACATCTATGAAACTAAAATCAAAGTATGACATCTGACCCTCGGGTTATCTCAAAAGTAAAGCATAACATAAGTAGAAAATATCTCTCGAATCAAAATATGACAAGGTAAATATTCGAAGCACATAACCAATGAACCCAACAAGGATAGTCCATTTCTAATTATTTAAGCATTTAATAATGGTTGTTAACACAACATGAAAAGGCATATAAAATACATAAGTGAACACAATCATAAACATGACTAACCATTGCTTCAAGAACCTAGTCCAAGCTAGTAGGTAAAAAGTACATAGTGCAATCTCTGCACACATCTCAGGGTAATCAAAACAACAACCTCATGATACCACATTGATCCTTGTAACCACTGGCACAAACCTTAGTGAACCATAAATCATATCATAATCTCATAAATCAGGCATAAGCATAATCAAAGTAACTGATATAGAAACATACATCAAATAACCTCTACGATGTAGACCACTCATGGTCACAATCATGATCCATCACAACAAAAGATCAACAAAGTTACATCCATTAGGATGACTCATAGAAGCCAAATGGGAGAGGCACTACATATGTTATGGATGCATTAGATATGAGATGGAAAACATGGTGAATGCACTAAAGAATTGTTAAAAGGTAAAAGGTGTTAGAGATCCTAATTCACCCCCCACCCTCTCAATACCTTAGCTTTCTAATTAAGACTTCCAACATTTATGTGGTCCAATTGGAATTGATAGTTATTATGGTGATACATACTTTATATTGTTTGTGGATGATTATTCAAGGATGATGACTGTAGTATTCATCAAAGTGAAATGAAATGCTTTTGATATGTTTAAATGGTAAAAAGAAAGAGTTGAAAAGTAAACTAGAAAACCATTGAAATGTTTTAGATCTGATAGAGGTGGTGAGTTAATGTCTGCTGAATTCACTAACATTTGTTCTAAGAATAGTATTAAAAGATAGTTATCTGCACCAAGAACACCACAAAAGAATCACATTGCTAAAAGGAGAAATAGATCTATCATGGATTGTACAAGGACACTGATGATTGAGAAGGAGGTCTCTTAGATATTTTGGAGAGAAGCAATTAGTATTGCTGTTTACACTCTTAACCGAGGTCAATTTAAGAAAGGAACAAGAAGACAACTTATGATCTATGGTATAGTCAAACATCAAATGTAATTCATTTCAAAATATTTGTAAGTAGATGTTAAATTAACAATGATGTTAGGAATGGTGTTAAAGTTGATGTAGGTATATTCCTAGGATATTCATCTAAGAGAAAGGCTTACAAATGTTTGAATGGGGCTAATAACAAGATGATTGAAAGTGCAAATGTAAGATTTGATGAGTTTGTAGAGAGAAATGATCTAGAAAGAAAAAAAAGAATCTTAAGATTAAAATAGATTTGTCTATGTTTATGAAGATGCACCAAATACTCTACCTGAATTATAGCATAGAGCTATTGATCATCAGTTAGTTATACCTGAGCACCAGACAATGCAACCCCAGTAGGAAGGTGCACTCCCACCGAGTGAAAAAAATGTTGAGAATCAAAGAACTAAACCTATATTGGCTAAATATGTCAAAAAGAACCATTCACCTGAATAAATAATTGGAGATAGAAGTGCTAGAGTACAAAAAAGAAGCAAAATAAGAGAAGGTACATGTCAAATAGTTGATTTTGAGCCTAGATTAGTTAAATATGTTAATCTCATATTGGTTTTGACAAGGCAGTGACGAAATGCTTAGTCATAATCTAGTAGAATTACAGTGCAAGCCATGTACACAGTGTATGTTGAGTGATCAGAGTGACCCGAGTAATCAGTGTGAGCTGAGTGATCAAAGCATGTCGAGCATAAGTTTTCAGCCAATACATGCTGAGCAATATGGATAGTTAGTGCCGAGTAGACAATACATGTCAAGTAATTTAGGTGCCGAGTAAACAGAGAGTGCCAAGCTATTTAGCAGTCAAGTTATAGCATTAGGAGCATAGTGAAGGTTGAGCATCAAAGTCTTTAGATGCCGAGTGAACACTTTTTGGTATAGTTGTTTGTAATGGCACAAACTTGTAAACCATTTTTGGTCTAACATAATCATATTTTATGATTATGAAAGATAAGTATGGAGGTATATTGTGAATCCCTATGCATTACATGCAACCAATCAAAAAAAAGGAAGCTTAAGGCAACAATATGGATCAACCATAGTTGTTGATTCTTACCTAATTCATGCCCACCAATGTTTATTTCATAAGGAAAACCTTAAAGAATTTTTAATTGTGCATGAGAGACAAATCCTAAAGTGTGGAGAGAGCTTTCATGATGGCTGAGATGGCTATGACAGAGCTATGCATTGAAGAATCAATTTGAGAAGAACAAAGTATAGAAATGAAAGGAAAGAGAACACATATCTGATCAGGAGGATCAAGGTTTAATCAATAAAGAGAAGATCTAACATCAAGCAGAGAAGTTCTAATTAAAGGATCATGGTGTTGAATCATTCTAACAGCTGATACAAAGAAAATCTCTTAACTGAGTAGTCCTAACAAGCTTTAAGTCTTGATCGACTTTTGTAAATCTCTTAACTAAGTACTTGCTTTATTGTAAGTTCAAATCCACTAACAAGTTGAGACCTAACAGTCTTTGTAATCATTTAACAAGGTAGACCTTTCATAGGGTAGATCATAAATTATGATCAAACACATTGTAGCCATAATAGGCCACATTTTACAATTGTAGTAGTGAAGATTTGTGGGTATCATCCCCACCCCAGTTTTACCTTCTCATTAGAGTGTTTCTAGTTTACCAATTTACTGTGTTATGCTTTATTTACGTTACGCTATGGATGTGATGCATGTTATGTTATTTTAGTTTACATGTTAAGTTATGAGATGGATGTTGGTGATATGTTTTAGAGCCAAAAATTTTAAGTGTTGATTCATCCCCCCTCTCTCAGAACTTAATTTCCCATTGTTATTTTTAATAATTGATATCAAATCTTTGTTCTCTAGAAAGGAAATTTGTATAGGTTTAGAGGTAAGATCTTGAAGATGGAATTCTATAAGTTGGGGAAGAGTATTGAGAACTAGAAGATTAAAATATAGTGTGCCCTACATCAACTCAAGGAGACTAGAGATGAATTGAAATGTTCATTGAATAGAAGAAAGGAACTAGTTATTCAGCTAAATGACACTCAATACCAAGAAGAAGACACTACTGGATTGTTTGAGGATGGAAACTCAAATGAATTTAATGTAGTAGCTGCAAATCTTATGGAAAAGAATAATTCCCTAACATAAGAGGTTAGAAATCTTAAAATAGAATAAGAAGTCCAATTAGTATTGGTATGTAAGGTAACTAAATAGAAAAAGAAAGTTGAGGAAGACAATGTCATGATTGAAGATGACAAAAGGATACTAACTAATAGACTTGAAGAGAAGACATCAAATGTGCAAAAGCTTGCTAACATATAATTGGATACAATGAATTAGTTGATGTTTTCAAATCATGAATCAAATGGAAAGGAAAATGAGATCACAACCCTAAAGTTACAAAATGATCAACTGAGAAATGAACTAAGTTCATAAGAAGAATTCATTGAAAGATTCAACAAACCAAGTGAAGCCATCAAACACTTCAAGAAATTGATGAAATCTCCAAGACCTAACAATGATATTGCTGGTTTGGGATACACTAATACTGAGAAAGGAGAATCATCTAAAAGATGTGAGAAAAGGGATAACAAAGGTAATAAATATAAACCTACTTGTCATAATTGTGGAAAATTGGGTCATACAACAAATATTTGGAGGAGCAAAACTATCAATTAGAACCCGAAGCAAAATTATAGAGGATGTTGCTACAACTGCAACAAACAAGGACATCGAGAAAATGAACGCAAGACCAAGACCATGAGTATTCAAAGATTTGAAGGGTACTACTACAATTGTCAAAAGCATGGACATAAAGGATATGAATGCAGATCTAAGGCCAAGTGGACATCAAACAAGTAGACAAATGTACAAAAAATGGAAACTCAAATGATTGGGATTACAACACAAGGTACATTTTTCATTATTATGATGAATATGAAAATGTTCCTAAGAATTGCATTAGAAAACATTTCAGAGTCAACTACAATAGATGGTTGAGTGAAACTACATGCTTTAGTTGTCTCAAGACTGGTCATGTTAGCAGAAATTCCCCAACTTGGTCACCAACACTAAGTAATGGAACTGATATAGGCAAAAGTGTATATGAACAAGACATGGAAAAGGAAGGAAGAATGTAGTACATCAAGCTTATATGAGGTCACTTCATCCAATAGATCAGGTGATCATATCACCCCCAACTAGGCAATAAAAGGTATGTGTGGGACTGATATTTGAAAAGTTATATTATACATTAGTTCCAAGAATATAATATCTAAAAAGATCATATATGCATGGATTAAGATGCAATGTAGTGATTAGAACTTGGAGGAAATCTATAGTTTTTATATTTTCTATGTCGGTACCAAGCATAGAAGATTGCACTATTATTTCCGAGCATGGAGGAATAGTAGTTATAGCTAAGTTAAGGAGACATGGTAGTAAGTGTTGAGCTCACTATGTTAACCGAGCATGTTGAAATTCTTATGATAGTCGAACTTACAACTGTGTAAGCACTGAGAATTTAATGTTGAATATGAAGGGCTACATAGTTGATTTTCAACTCACTTTCAGTTACCAAATTTTATAGAGCACATGAAGAGCATGAAGGCAAATTGCAAAATAATATTCCAATGTTTGCAAACTAAATTCACCTGCTACTCAACATTATTCATCAAATTTGAAAGGTATTTAGATATTGTCAAGTTACATTGTTTTATTTCTCACAAAACCTAGGTAATCAAAATGGCAGGTAGCTCTTGTGAAAATATTAGAAAATAGGGGATAGAGGTTTTCAATGTTTAATTTTTAACTAATGATGCTAGACAACCCCTATTTTGTGCTATTCCTAAAATTGTTTACAAAAAAGATCCATCTAGTGTGTTATCTATGATACCATCGAAGGTTCTCATGATTCAAGATGTTAGATGTTTCTATACTAGAAAGATTGGAGGAGTAGGAGATATGGAGATAAGAGATTCCTACAGTAAGCTATGTGATAATGGAGTCTTGAGGGAAGAAAATAAAATTATTGAACGGAAAGGGTTAGCATATGCCCTAGATTTTCCTCAAATGTTCAAGACCAAATGGATTCAAATTTTTCTGAGATGCATACATGATAATTATATTTGATTGGAAGGTCAACCAATCAAGATCACAAAGAGGATTATAAACCAAGTATCAAGGTACCCTACCCTAGATAGACCTAAGAGTATGAGAAGTGATGCAAAAGAAACCATTGAAAAGAATATGGTTGTAGTATGGAACAAGAGAGGGATGTCTACTGACACTATATCAGATCCCCTAGTTTCCTTTATAGTGAGAGTGATAGCTCACAAGTTATTTTAGTCTAGCCAACTGAATAGTGTTTCATATATGGTTGTTGATTTGGGTTATAAGGTAGTAAAGAGAGACCATTCCTATGAGCTTGCTGAGTTACAACTGCAACAACTATTAGAAAACTTGGAGGCCATCAAGAAAGCTAAAAGTGCTCATACAAATTTGGTTCTTTAATATTCTTTTATGTGCGAAATAGCTTCCCCATGTTTGGTCAAGTTGATTGGAAGACAATAGGTCAATTGCACAACAAATTTCAAAATTTATTGAGCAACTTGGAAATAACTTTGAGTTAGTGATGACTGGCTATTTTGAGGATTTTAAGAAATCCATGAAGAAGGGATTGAGGATTCTTGTATCTTTAGTTGAAAAAAATCATCATGATGTTTGTTTCCTAATGGATGTAGACCAGACATATGTGCAAGAAGCAATACCCAAGGTCAGATGGCTGAAACCCTTGCCATATGAGATCAATGTGGATGAAGCCTCTATAGAAATAACAACTTTATTAGCAGAAGATATTGCCAAGAGAAAAACCTCATTTGGAAACAATGGGGAAACCAAATCTAAGATCAAAATTGATTTAAAGACATCTACAATTATTATAAAGATGAAAAAAGTGGTCAAGAAGCTGAAAGAGAGATCTAGTGAAGGTGGAGAAGATGAAGAACAAGAAGATGATGATGAGGAAGAATAAAGCCAAGCCCCACTTGAACTAACACAAGGCTTAGGTGAAGATCAAGGTGAAGATATAGAAGGTGTTGAGGGAGAAGAAGCCAAGGAAGCACCTAAAGATAAGACCAAGAAGAGGAAAGCTAAGGAGAAAACAACAGAGAAAATAGAGAAACTTGTAAAGAAGCCACAACAAAAGCCAACTATACCTATGACTAGGTCAAGCACAAGGGTAGCCACTGTTAAGGCTATAGAAGTAACAAAGCCTAAAGGCAAGAGAACAACTAACACAATAGAGATGAGTGAGCCTACTAAGAAGACTTTTAAAAGATTGAGGAAGAAGTAGACACTTTAGAAAGATTCAAATGAGGAGAAAACTAAGTCAAATGACTTGATTCAATACAAGGTGGTAAGCCACAATCCCTCTTCTTATATTAATAATTTGTGTGAAAACATAACTACAAATACAGATTTATCTAATTTCACACATGTAGATTTTGATAAGTTAGGAACAGTTGATAAGAATAAGGTTGAGGAGGCCATATATGACATGATGGCTACATTCAAGACAACTCCTCTTGAAATTATCAACTCTTTACCCCAGAATCTATATAATAGTGTTGAGAAAAAATGGCAATATAGCTTAAAAATTGAGAGACAGATTAGGGAAACAACATTAGCTCAAGTTATGCCATAATTAGATAAAAGGGAGATTGCTAAAGCCATGGATAAGCACGAAAGTAAATTTTTCCCCAAATATAGAGCTCTCCATATCTTAAAAAGGAATATTGAAGATATGGTTAACAAAAGCACAACAATTTGGAAATCAATCTATGTGTTATTCACTCCAGCAATCATAGAGAAAGGTGAGCAAGAAATGCAAGAACCTAAGAAGAATATGGAAGGAGAGAAAGAAAAGGATGAAAGCCCAATCAAGGAAGCTAATGTGGTAGGTACCAAGGAAACAATAGAGGAGGCTACATCTAAAGATGAGATGCAGGATGTACATAATGTACAAGTACCGAGTGTCAGGCCTCCACACAGAGATAAAGAGATTCAAAAAGACTCAGTTGTTATTATTAAGAATGTTTCTAATGATTTAGCACATAATGTGAATCCTTTGACTATGGATGACTTGAAGAAAATCCTAAAAGACTCTACCAATGCAGCAATGTTATGCAAAAATCCTATATTAGTGAGAGTTGATGAGTTTCAAATGGTAGAACTTGTATCTGCAAGGGAGAAACCAAAAGACACATCAAATGTGCCCCCATCTACTATAGAGGTGAATGAAAAGGAATCATAGGGTCTTTCACAAGATCAAGGTATAAACCAAGAATAGCAAGAGGTTACACAAATGACACCATCTGAAATGCCCATTGTTGTAATTCAAATGAAAGAGGCAGAAGCCCAACATGTAGATACATTAGTGCCAAACCTACAAAGTTTAGGTTTATCAGCAATGGTAACTATTGAAAAGGATGGAACTAAAGTTCACATAGGTTAGTAAGTCATGTACCTATACCACCACAACAGGGTGAAGTATAGAAGGAAGATGATAGAACTAAAGAGTTGGATTTGACTACTAAGCCTAAGGAACAAATTGCTATATGGATACTAGTCACATTGTCAGTTTCTACATCTCCTCTTAGTAGTCAAACTCTTCAATGGCTGAGTACCCAAGAAACACCATTGCAAATATCAATGTTGAGTACTAGGACACCGAAGAGCATTGAAGTTACATCATTTGAGGATGTAAATTTAGATGGAGTGATTGAAATCCCAATGTTTGATTTAAACACAATCACTATTAAGGGAATGAGTATTCTACAAGAATCACTATTGAGGCAAGAAAATTAGAGGAGGGAATACAAGCATAAGAAAGTCTTACATGACATTAAAGATATATTCTTTGATGCCTTCAGCCTCCCATAACTAAATGAAAATAAGCCTATCATAGAACAAGTTGTCACTATTGTGGACAAGATAAAGGATGAAGACAAGCATTTTAATGTAAAATTATTAGAGTGGTTAGAAAGAAAGTTTCATACCAAGGTACTGGAAAAGATATCTAGTGCTATTGCACTTAGACAAGCTGATCTAGCAATAAAGATGGAAAGTGTGAAGATGGTGTGAGAATAGCTTCTCTCTATACACCAATTTATGCAATGTTGATTTTTTCACGCAAGAGACTCACAGGGCTATTGACCAGCTACAAGGAGATCTACAACTCACAAGTAATACTATTAAGTTATCTCCTAGTTGAAGTCAAATAAATTTCTAGAGGTTACTTACTACTCAGAGAAGACTTGTCGAGTTGCAAGCACAAGATGCTAATATCATATCTACTCTGATCAACATCCATTCAATGCTAACTTCTCACATGGAAGTGTTGCATAAGGAACTAGCCTATGCATAAACTTTTATGAAGAAAGATTATCATCTTTCAACACATGATGTCTTGGTTGACCTTGCTACCCAACTAGACATACAATTTCTCTCTCTAGAGGAAGCATGTGATAACTGGGATGTAGCTTTGAAGATAATCATGGAGTTTCACAAGCCATTTTTGGACAAACACATAGTAAATGTACAAGCCAAATGACAAAGTATCAAAAGGGGGATTATGAAATTTTAAAGGAAAATATTTATCAATGCAGATATTTACTCAGTAAGAGTACTAGAGTATAAACATAAACAAAGCATTTACTTAGGGGGAGTAATAAAGTATGGGAGACAACAATTTTGGAAAATTTTGAAATTTCTGAAATTTTGTATATGAGCTGAGTAATGAAGAATTTAGGTGTCGATTAAATAGAGAGTGTCAAGCTATTCAGAAGAGGAGTTATAGCATTAGGAACATAGTGAAGGTCAAGCATCTGAGTCTTTAGATGCCAAGTGAACAGTTTTTGGCATAGTTGTTTGTAATGACACAAACTTCTATGTAAACCACTTTTGGGCCAACATAATCATATTTTATGATTATGAAAGATAAGTATGGAGGTATATTGTGAATCCATATGCATTACATCCAACCAATCGAAAAAAGGGAAGCTTAAGGAAATAATGTGGATCAACCATGCCGTTGATTCTTACCTAATCTATCCCCACCAATGTTTATTTAACAAGGAAAACCTTAAAGAGTTTGTAAGTGTGTGCAAGATATGAATGCAAAAGTGTTAAGAGAGAATTAATGGTCACAAAGATGACTATGAAAGAGCTATGCATTGAAGAATCAGTTTGAAAAGAATAGAGCATAGAAGTGAAAGGATAGAGAAGACATATCTAATTAGGAGGATCAAGGTTTAATCAGTAAAGAGAAGATCTGACATCAAGAAGAGAAGTACTAACACAAGGATCATGGTGTTGAATCATTCTAAATACAAAGAAAATATCTTAACCAAATAGTCCTAATAGGCTTTTAATCTTGACAGACTTTTGTAAATCTCTTAACCAAGTGCTTGTTTTATTGTAAATTTAAATCCTCTAACAAGGTGAGACCTAACAATCTTTATAAGCCTTTAACAAGGTAGATAGTTCATAGGGTAGATCATAGATTATGATAAAAAATATTGTAGCCATAACAGGCCACACTTTACAACTGCAGTACTGAAGATTTGTGGGTGTCATCTCTATTGGATATAATTAATTAATTGTGTGTTGTCTTTGATGTTACACAAATGTCATATTAGTTGACAGTTAGTACATGCCGAGCTCACTTGGTTAGTGAAGACAATTTTTCTTGTCTATCGAGTGTTCCTAATTTTTCCTAGCATAGAAGTCAATGTCTACCAAGTTCACTCAGGCATCAAAGAAACTCATGTAGAAAAGAGTGTTAACCAAGCTCACTTGGTTAATAAAGGAAAGTTGAACAAAGTTAGTGTTAACTGAGTTCACTTGATTAACAAAGGATTTTCACAAGTTCGCAGTGTTAACTAAGCCTCTGTTGGTTAGCACAATAAATTGCTTCAGAGTTAGTTTCTACCAAGCTAAGTCGGCTAAAAAAGGATTTTCTTATTTTGGCATGTGAAGTTTAATTGTTTTATCTATCGATTTTAGATGACTATGATAATGAATATTAGTTATTCTGATTTGTATTTGAGTTGACTTGACAATCTGGAAGGCATAAGTAAAAGGTCAAGTTATGATTTCAAAGTGTGAAGGTGTGATGAATGTATTGCAAGAAATGATTCATGGAAGCGAACTTGAAGGATAAGCAGAATATCCTTATGGAGCAAAAAAGTGATATTCGATCAGGAAGGATCAAGTGTAAGGTAGAACTGAGATCTATAATTAGTACTTTAGTTGCATCTCCATCAGGTTATTTAATTAGTACTCTCTAACCATTGTAGCAGTGAGCAAAAATCTCTTAACAAAATTGGTTTAACGACCATTTGTAAATCCTCTAACAAGGTGGCAATTCCATTGAATTGTTTCAAGACCTCTTACAAGGCCACTCTTAACAGGGTGATTAAATCCTTAATAGAGTCACACCTAATGGTGTGTTTTGTAACCTTTAACAGGGTTGGTTCCTAACAGGGCTCACTTCAGAAGAGTGAAAAACATTAACTAGTTATGATTGGTGGTTTTTTCCATATTGGGTTTCCATGTTAAATCCTAGTGTTATATGTGTTCATGTCATTTATTTCATGCTTGCAATTAAGATTAAGTAATCACAAACAATATTTTAAGATCTATAGTGTTTGCACTTTCAGCATTTACCGAGTTACAATATTTTATGTATGTTTACCGAGCACTAGCAATATTCAGTTTTCAGATTATAATTTGTATTGACATCTAAGGGATCTGGAATTTATTTTAGTAGTAACTGATTCACCCTCCCCTATCAGTTACTCCTCTTATATTTCCAACAATTGGTATTAGAGCTTTTGGTACTTGCAGAGAAGGTTTCAAGGACCTAAGCTAAACATCAGGATGTCTTACAAAAGAGAGATTCCAAAGCTGAATAGAGACAACTTTGTAGCATGGCAAGGACTTATGAGACTTCACTTAGCTACCATCAGTGATTTAGGTTGCAAATATTTTGATGAAGAATACAAAACTCCCACTGGAACATTATAAGTTGAAGATATTGTTGAGAAAAAAAACTATTACATCATGATGATTGATATTGCATCTACTCTTAGCTATGCTAAATTTCATGAGGTCAAAGACTGTAAAATTGCTTATGATATGCAGAAAAAACTAAAATAAATCTATAGAGGAGATGACAATGTAAGAAGAGAAAAATCAAAAAGCCTTAGAGGATAGTTTGATCAAATGAGAATGAGAGAAGATGAAAATGTTGCAAAATATGTGGAAAGAATCAAGGCCAATGTAAGTGCAATTAGAGCATCTGGAGGAGACATCAAAGAGGAAATTGTTGTAAGTAAAATACTTAGAACTCTTCTTCCCATCTATGTAATTAGAGTTTTTGTTATTCAAAAAAAGAGATGTGATCCAAATAACAAGATAGGTTTGGATGCCCTAGTAGGAAGACTAGCAACTTTTGAACTAGACAACTTTGACAACTATGTTCCTACTTCCAAGAACATTGAGATTTTGTTTGAAGCCAAACTCTCACTCAAAGAAAAGGGCAAGAAAATAAAAGACAATCAATCAGGAAGTGAGGAAGAAGTTGAAGAAAGTTTTGATAATGATCTTGAAATTGTTGAAGCCCTACTTGAAAAGAAATTTTATAGGAGCAGAGGAAAGTATAAAGGTAAAATCTCTCTAATATGTTTTTCTTGTGAAAAAATTGGTCATATTGCTGCTAGGTGTCCAAACAAAGAAAGCAAGGATGAGAAGAAAAGCCACAAGTACAAAGGTAAGAAGGAATTCAAAAGTCACAAATCTTATAAAGACAAAGGTAAGAAAACTTTTTTATGGCTAAAGATTATGATGATAGTGAAGATCAAATAGTGTACATTGTTGTAAAAGATGAATTTGATGATGAAAGAGATAAGATGGTACTTGTCTCTCATGTTAGTAAAAATGATACATGGATCATAGATAGTAGATGTTCTCACCATATGACTAGAGATAAAAAAAAGTTTGAGCATTTTGAATACTATGATGGAGGCAGTGTAAGGTTTGGAAACAATGAACCTTGTTGCATAAAAGAAAAAGGTTGTATCTCATTAACTAATGAACTTGTATGTGATAATGCCTATTGAGTTGAAGGACTAAAACATAATCTATTGAGTGTGGCATAGCTGAGAAACATTGGATTCAAGGTTGAATTCATGAATGACAAGGAAAGATTGCTAGATGACAAAGGAAATCTGATTGGAGCAGGCACGCAAACAAAAGATAACCTATTTTATCTTGATCTTGGTGATTGCTCATGTTTTATTGCTCAAATAGAAGAAAGTTGGTTATGACACAAAAGATTATGTCATGTAAACTTTGACAATATGGTCAAGATAAGAAAACTCAGAAGAGTTAGAGGTATCCCTAGTTTGAAGAAACCTGATGTTGGATTGTGCAAAAATTGTCAAATTGGTAAAATAGGAAAGACTAGTTTTAAGAGCAAAAACTATCAGTCAGAAGATTTCTTGGAAATTGTGCATATTGAATTATGTGGACCTATTGGAATAGAAAGTTATAGTGGAAAAAAAAATTTCATTCTTTTTGTTGATGACCATTCTAGAATGATGACTGTGATGTATCTAAAAGAAAAATCAAAAACCTTTGAAAAATTCAAATGGTATATGGCAAGAGTAGAAAAAGAAACTGGAAAGAGATTGAAATGCTTAAGATCAGACAGAGGTGGTGAATTCATCTCCAATGAATTCAATAATTTATACATTGAAAGAGGAATCAAAAAACAAGTATTAGCCCATGATACACTTGAACAGAATGGAATAGCTAAAAGAAGAAATAGATCCATCATGGATTGTGCAAGGACACTAATGATTGAGAAGAATGTTGCTATCAAATACTGGAAGGAAGCTATCAGCACTATAGTTCATACTTTGAAATGAGTTTAGTTGAAGGACTCAAATAAAACTCCCTATGAAATATGGTTTGGCTACAAACCCAATGTAAGTTACTTGAAAGTATTTAGCAGCAAATGTTAAAAGAATCTAGAAAAGGAAAATTTGATGTAAAAGGTGATGAAGGTATATTTCTAGGATACTCCTGTAGAAGTAAAGCATAAAAATGTCTGAATTTGTCTACTCACAAGATAATAGAAAGTGCACATGTAAGAGTTGATGATTTTGTAGAAAAGGGTGAAGAAGAAAGCACAAGGGAGCCTGAGGATTACAAGAGATTTGTCTACTATGAACCTGATACATTGCCAACCATATTTGACAAAAAGGATACTTCATCTTCTGAGCTTCCTAAATCTCAAACAACTACCGAGTCACATTCAGAGGCTACTAAGCTAGTTCAAATCGAGTCTAAAGGACCCGAGCCTGAATTCAAAATGAAGATAGTGGAATTCATTCAAAAGCCAAAGAACCTGTATTGGCCAAATATCTCAGAAGGCATCATACACCTAATTAGATCATTAGAGACAAATTAGATGGAACAATGACAAGAAGAAAATTAAAAGGTACATGTTTACTTGCTGAATTTGAACCTAGAAGTGTTAAGGATGCTCTATAAAATGAAATTTGGATTGAAGCAATGAATGAAAAGATATAACAGATAGAAAAGAACAAAACTTGGACTCTTGTTTCTAGGATTAAGGATAAAAATGTGATTGGTACAAAATGGGTATTCATAACTAAACTAAATGAAGATGGACAAGTCTTTAAAAACAAACCAAGATTAGTATGTAAAGGCTACTCTCAAGAAGAAGGTATTGATTAAGGTGAAACTTTTTTCCTTGTTGGAAGATTAGAAGGTGTTAGGACTCTACTTGCATATGCGGCTCACAAAGGATTCAAAGTATATCAAATGGATGTTAAATTTGCATTCTTAAATGAAATTCTTGATGAGGAAGTCTATATTGAATAGCCAGAAGGTTTTGTATATCCTAACAAAAGAGACATAGTCTACAAATTACACAAAGCACTATATGGTCTCAAACAAGCTCTTGGAGCATGGTATGAAAGACTGCATAACTATTTGATTTAGATTAGTTTTTAAAGAAAAAATGATAATAGTAGTCTGTATATCAAGGAAGGACCAGATAAGAAGATTGTGTTGGCAGAGATATTTGTTGATGATACACTATTCACATGGAATGATGATCTATGTGAAGCATTTTCAGAAGTAATGAGTAAAGAATTTGAGATGTCCATGTTTGGTGAAATAAAATTCTTTGTTAAATTGTAGATACAATAGAACAAAAATGGTATCTATATCACTCAATCTAAGTATATCAAGGAGATACTAAAGAAGTTTCGAATGGAGGATTCAAGACTAGTTGAAACCCCCATTTGTACTAGACATAAGCTTACCAAAAATGATGATTCCACAGAACTAGATCAGACCTTATATAGATCAATGATTGAGAAATTACAGTATGTAGTACATACAAGGCCTAACATTTCTATAGCAGTTGGGATAGTGACAAGATTCTCAGCAAAACTTAGAGAGAACCACATGATGGCAATCAAAAGAATCATGAGATATCTAAAAGGTACTAAAGATTCTAGCTTATGGTACAAACTTGGAGGTAGTATGGACTTAAAGGTGTCTACTGATGTTGATTGAGTAAGAAGTCTTGATGATAGAAAAAGCACTAGTGGTGAAGCATTCTTTCTTGGTAAAAGACTGGTATCTTGGACAAGCAAGAAACAAAATTGCACATCACAATCCACAGTAGAAGTAGAGTATGTCGTAGTAGTAGTAAACTATTCTAACATTGTTTGGTTCAAACAATTTCTAGAAGGAATGAAGGTTGAAATCAAAGAGCCAGTAGTCATGTATTGTGATAACACTAGTGCAATTAACATATCAAAGAATCTAGTGATGCATTCTAAGACAAAGCACATTGCTATAAAATATCTCTTTGTAAGAGAATTAGTATGGGATAAAGAAATTAGATTGAAATATGTGAATACAAAAGAACAGATTGTAGACATCTTCACCAAGCCATTACCTAAGGATGCATTTTTGTATCTAGGAGGAAAACTAGAGGTCATTCCCCTATCTGAAGCTCACTAAATGAAGTTTAGTGATGCATCAACAAGAATTAAGTTGAAGATCAATTAGTTGATGTAGTGTTGACAAGGACATATTACAGATGAATCGGTACTTAAGGTACATTGATACTAATCAGAATTGTCTTTGGCATGTGTTGTCAAAGAGGGAGAAGTTTACTATCATATCTTTCTAAAATTTTGTCATTCCAAGAGGAAGAAGTTGAGTAGTTCCTTTACAGAGGGAGAATACTACAATGTATGAAAAGTTTTCTATGTGAAATCAAAAAGAGAGAAGCTTTTTGACAGAGGGAGAAAAGTTGAAAAGCTCACACTGACAGAAGGAGTCTTATCTTCAAAATTTCATTGTGCTATGACATGTTGTGTTGCCATCAATTCCAAAGAGGGAGATTGTTGGATACAATTGATTAATTGTGTGTTGTCTTTAATGTTACACAAATGTCATATCAATTGATAGTCAGTACATGCCGAGCTCACTTGATTAGTGAAGAGATTTTTTCTTGTCTACTGAGCATTCCTAAGTTTGCCCAGCACAGAAGTCAATGTCTACCAAGTTCACTTGGGCATCAAAGAAATTCAAGTAGAAAAGAGTGTTAACCAAGCTCACTCAATTAATAAAGGAAAGTTGAACAGAGTTAGGGTTAACTGAGTTCACTCGGTTAACAAAGGGTTTTTGCAAGTTTGTAGTGTTAATCGAGCCTCTGTTGGTTAACAAAGGAAATCACTTCAAAGTTAGTTTCTACCGAGCTGGGTCGGCTAACAAATGATTTTCTTATTTTGGCATGTGAAGCTTAATGTTTTATCTATTGGTTCTGTTGGCGCTCAAAATTGTAGCCCAAATTTTGAGCACTGTTGAGAAAATTGAGCCCTATAAATGCTTTTAAATGAGATTGTACCTAGTTGTACCTTTGAGGCCTCTGAGGTGTTTAATGTTTCTAACACCTTCCATTTAGCCCATCCACTTGTTCCATGAAGTTAAATTGAGATTCTAAGCCTTTACGTGAAATCTCGTTTTGAGCAAATTCCTAATTTGCATTTTACCGTGTCAAACAATGACAGGAGGTTGTGTTTGCAAGTGAATATCTCGCACCCAGAAACATTTTGTGATTTGCCACTTTGAGAATGTCTAGTGTCCATACCCAAGAACCTATGTTTTAGATTTCGAGTCATTTTGAGTTCGTTTGACTACGTTTTGAATCCCTCAAAATTGGTCATTTACTATTTTGTGCATGTGTAGTTGCATCTATTTCTGGGAAGCCCTGTTTGACGTGTTATAAATTTTGACCAGTTGACCAAAATGTTGAAATTCCTATTGCATTGCATTACAAATGTCAAAGACTTGTTATGTTTCAAGTTTCAGCTTATGACAAATTCGTTTGATTATTTTTCATACGCGATTCCAAACGTAATTTCTAAAGTTTTATTGGTCTCAGTATTTACAGATTGTTTGGTACCCCTGTTCGGGATGTCATAAATTGAGATCTATGATTGGTAAGATTGAATGGATTGTACCCCTATGCTATCCTCTAAAAATACTCCAAGTGTGTCAGGTTTTAAGTCATGACGAATCCATTTGCACACTTTTTTACGTCAACTCCATTTGCAAAAATTGATTTCTTGTCATTCTTTCCAGTCAGCAAATCCAAATAGCTCACTTTGATTGCTCGCCATTTGTGCCTTGTTATTCGTCATGAGCCCAAATCGTACATCCATATTCTCCCTGTGATAGTGAACCAACATCCTAATTTTTGTCCTCCCAGGTGTCTGTCTACCCAGTTTTCAAAGCCAAATCCGAACCCAGTTTGTTGTTTTCTGACATGTGTTCTCGTAGGTAATTTTAAGAGGTCAACTTTGACGGTCAATATCTTTTGACCCCAAATTTTTCATGAGACAAGATTCAACATGGTACAAGTATGCAGAGAAAAGAATTAGTGTGCCAATTTTCAGAGCTCTGTTAGGTGTTTGGGTCAATTTTTAATGCCAGTCAAAGGACCTCCTAGCATGAAATTGACAGTTTGCATAAAGAGGTGAAATGAGTTTTAAAATGTTAAAAAGTGATGCAAATTGATTGATCCTCCATAAAATTAGTGTCAGATGTTCTAAGGGATCTACTTGATAGTTTCGTTGTCCGAAAACAAAAAAAAATTAGCCGAAACCACTTTGGGGTCTGATTGATTTTATCAAGTTAACAGAACTTCGAAGATGTGAAATGTTTTCAAGATAAGGATCATGCAAATTATGATCATCTCATAAAGAGCTTAGCAATATTAATGGTAGATGTCCTATTCAGAAGGCAAATTTGGTGATAGTATCTAAGGCCTTTTCTCAAGAAGTGTCACCTATTGGTAAGCATCACTATGCAAGAGCGAGGGATATTATAAAAGAAAGAGGGGATAGAGTAACAAGTCAAAGTTATTGGTGGTGGAAGATTTATCTGCTTGAGAGGTGTATAAAATCTTTTACTTGCAGTACAATCGTAGAAGTTATTGTATTTCATTTGAATCTCAAATAGTTATTTTATGACTTCTCATTGTGCCTACCAATATGATGTTAATCATAAAAGTATATGCTAAAATTTTAATATGCCCTCTCTGCAAAATATGTTCTTCAGCTCATATAAGATGGATCATTTGGATGTGCATGGTGAATTCTTTCATCTCACAATTAGAAAGACGATGCTAGAGATTTTGTTGGCAATCAAATGTGACTATAAAGCAAGATGTAGCTAAACACAAAGAAGCCACAATCTTAATATGGGGAATTCATACAAAGCAAGAGAGCACACACATAAGAAAATAGAGATGCTCACAATTTGAAGGAATTTGAGCAGTCCATGCTTGAAGCTCACACATTAGAAAAAAATCCAAGCTAGGCAATCAAAAGAGATGGAGGTAGTGATGCATCAGTTGATGACTTTGGCATAGAATGCAGTTAAATTGTATCATGAATTTCATGCCTTCGAAAGATATGAACAAAGCCATAGCAGCAATATAAAAACAAAGCCATGTCAATGAAGAAAAACACCATTAAAAGCATTTCCACGCAGCATAGAGAAGAAGTTGGCATTATAACAAAAGAGCACCATGCATTCAAAGTCACAAGGGAGGAAAGGTTGTAAAGTCTGCGGCAAACATACAGAGCTCCACGCATGGTTAAAAGGAATGGAGCCGAGTGTTTAAAGTAGCAGCCTCACACCAAAGAGAGAATCCAAACAACTCAAAGTTGCTCTCAATTTCCGCAGTCCCGGTTCGAATCCCACACCTTCTCAAAGTTCTCTGCAAAGAAAATTGAGTTTTGTAACAATGGAGGATCGAGCTCTGCACGTTTTGGTTGAGAAATATGGTGTGTAACTGGTCAATGATAAGCAAGAAGATTGCAAGGCCAGCCATGGTATATAAGCAGGAATAAGACACAATATGCAGGAAAGCAAAAAGGCAGTAGTGATGCATCTACTTTGAAGGTTCAGGACTTGGTGACCACTGTTTCTAGGGTAGATGTGAAAGAGATTAAGAAAAAATTGGATGCAGATAATCGTGTGGCTTTCCATAATGCAAAGCCCGTATATGATGGCAAAAAGAACCTATACAGTGCGATCGAATTGCCAGAGGGGGATTTTACTGTGAAGTTGTCTAAAGAGGAAGAATACACGCCAACCGTAGCGAGAAGCACGAATTATTCCACATTCGACAGGCTTTGAAAGTTTAAACACTTTAAATACCTTTTTACATACATAATAGGGTGTCTTAAAAACACAAGCTTTTGGAAGTCGACCTAGAGAGGTGATGTCAATGTGACACTAGGAAAACTTTTGAACAAACATGCACATTCAATAGGATGATGTCATCATATCTCAAACTCGCCTGAAAATGGAAAAATTTAGCTAGTCGCTACCTCGCTAGCCAAAAAATCCTAGGTTTCTCAACTAACGACATAGTGAGTCACCAAAAAACTATGAAAATCTGGCAGACAGCAATCGGTCCCTATTGTGATGACATGGCATGTAAAATGGAGATGGAAGGAGATTGCGACATGTGTCCTGATCATGTTTTCATTGCTACATCACCAAATGGAAGATGCACGAGAATTATCATAGCGACATAGCAAGCTTTGATGAGGCGACAACACGTGGCAGCAAGATGAGGTTGTTGGCCAATCTCAATGTGACATGTGGCACCCAGTTGTACAAGCCTGAGCTAATCACATCTTGACATGTGTCCAAGTTGGTTAAACTAAGTTTGACCCAGATTGAAAGGGGAGGAAGAATTTCAAAGGTTTCAAATAAAATTTTATTTTATTCCTTCTCAGGTTCTACGTGTAGGGCATAAAGTTTTAAAATCATCTTTGGATTTATTCTATAGTTTTAACTTTTGTAAAGTTAAAATATATGCAATATGTGTTATGGAAGCCATGGAATAGAGGTTTGAACTTCAGAAGGGCATAACCTGGACTTCTTTTTAAAAAAATAGGCATTCCAATCTACCACCAAAATTGGGAGAATCTGAATTTTCCATTTCTAAAGTTAGTTTGTGCATAGGTATTCACTGGTTCATGTTATAGGCTAGTTTGTGTTTCTCGGGGCATTAGCGATCGAACAAGAAAATTTTAGCATTGGTCATCAGAGTTTGTTAGAGGGTGGATTTGAAGACTTTTTGGAGCCTGAATGTGGTAAAACAACCTAGAAGAGGTTATATTGGCTTCTTGAAGTCATATTGAACTGATTTTTACTTTTACCTTGTGTTCATTTTAACATTAAAAAAAAAGTTATGATGATGAATCAAATTTCTAAGATATTTGATGCCTTTAAGAGGTAAAATAAAGGGATTTGATATTCAATTACAAAGAGAAACTAGAGAGAGGCTTTTGATCTTCTTGGGAAAGAATTCTAAGGGTACACATGTCAATTGCAAATTCAATTTGAGATTTGTTTCATTTCTATTTATGCTTTCTTCTTATCTTTTGTAAGGGTTGGAATTTTGGAAAGTTTTCTTTGGAATGAAGGCATTTAGTAGAATTGGCCCAGGAATTGATGAACTCTGAATGGAAGATCTGGGATGTGCAGGTTCCAGACCATGAAGCTTTGCTTTGGCTATGATACCCCCTTCCCATCCAATCAGTTTCTCATTCCCACCATTTTCTCTCTTGTATGACAGCATATGTTATTGTATAGTTTGGTTTATTAGGTGATTTGTGAGTTAATTTCATGCATTTTCATGTATTATTTCAAAGAAATTAATACGAAGAATAGAAAAGATTGAGTTTCATGTTAGATCTTGTCTCCATTCTCAGTGAGTTGTAACATTTTATGATCTTTGAACAAAGAGCCTAGGTCATAGTTGCAGCCCCTTAAGGTTGTATGTCATTTCATTGTTGCTTGTAATTCAAGGAATTATGTAAATGCTTCATAGAAATCAACAAGGTTGCGGATTTACTGAGAAGGATATCAAGTAAGAATGAGATTTAAATTGAACATTGATGTCTATTTACAAGGTGAATGGATAGATCATAGATCTGAATATATGAATAAATATCAGATATCCAAAATACATGAGGGAGATTCATGAATTTGCCCAATGGATCAAGCATTGATCAGCTATAGTATCATTAGTTTGTTGTCTATACTTGGTTTTCATCCACTTTCCCCACCCACATAAAATCAAATCAAATTCAAATAATCTTTACAATTTTATGTTTAAGAGCTAGAACAGTTTAACCCTCACTCAACTTGTGCATTTTGTAGAGTTGTAATTAGCTACTGCACTTTTTTGTTACTGCATAAGGCTTTAGGAGATATAAGGGGTTTTCATCTTCTTAATAGATTCAGGGATATGTTTTTACACTGGTACAGTATCAATTGAGTCTAAGGTCCACTCGCTTAGGGTTAGTAGAGCCTAAAGTAGAAGAAGGGTCATGCCTTATAGTTGGCCTATTGTCAGAAATGGCATGTTGAAAATGGGAGTTAGTTGCCCCTAGATATGCCAGTTTCTCAGTGGGATAATTGAAAACCCTCCAGCATTTTAAAACACCAACAAAATGGTGACTCTGCTGGGGACTGTATTGAATCTGAATGGTAGACAAACTTTGAGAATTTAGAAGAGGAGATTCAATACAATAGGAGAAACACAAGGAAAGTAGTATAGCAAGGAGGTAACTGTGATGCTCTTTTCATATCCTTGCTGAATTTTGTGTTCCCCAGTTCTGCTTTGTTCATGGACAACAGTATGTTGTGAGACTTGGATTTAAATTGTGTTTTATGAATACTACAAGTATGTATTCAATCAGTTCGATCTTTACAAGTGTTGTTATAAAGTCTCAAAGTCAAAGGATCTGCAAGTTTATTTCATGCTGAAAGTCTGGTTCAAAATTAGATTAGTAATAATCTGTGTTTCAATCTTTTCTCACAATTGTGAGTGGCGACTCTATCTCTACAACCAATGGCATTTAATTGTATGTGTATTTTGTTGAGGGCTTTCAACATATTGTTGGGCAAATTTGAATTTTTTGATTGAAAATTTTGTTTGAAAAGAGAAGTGTAGTTTTGATCTAATGGTGTTGAGAGAGTTATGTCTCAACTCTGTATAGACATTTCAATTTCAAGATAAATCTAAAGACAGTTTCTTCAATCTGTTGTTGTTTCAAATCAATTTGTAGTGTTGTTCAAATGTAATTCAATTCATGTCTCACTTAATGTGAGTGGTGACTCAAAGTTAATCTCTGTACCAGTGCAGTTCTATGCATGAATTGCTATTAGTTGTTGCAGGAGGAGAGCCAATTCGAAGAGGTTGAAACATTTTAAATGGTTGCAAGATTTGTGGTGTGTTGATTCATAAGGTTCAGTAAGGATTTGATAAAGCTTTGGGTCTACTTTTGTAAAAGGTAGGCAGAGAACTTTCAGCCATCTGGATCTTGAGGTATTCTCATTTTCATGTATTTTTCTTTTCATGAAAATTGATTGTGAAAAGTGTTCTCCATCAAGTGAAGTTTCAGCACTAAGAAGAGGAGAATAGTTTTAAGGTTTTATACACTTCATTAGATCGAGTTTCAGCTAGTTATATTTAAGTTTGTGAAGTATATTTGAAGTGTTCATTTGGTAGAAAGTTGTATAGATCTGTTGCAAGTTACAAATCAGAATTATGGGTGAATGAGATTCAAATTTTTTAAAAGATGTCAAGATTCATTTCACCTAATATGTAGTCAGTTAGTGAAATTCCTAGATCCATTTCTACCAAGCAGTATATGCCATTAAGTTTTAACAGTATTCATGGTTTCCCAAATGTCATTCCTCATGATGTTAGAAAAAGTTTGCCAAAGTTCAGTGGAAACCATCTTGTTTCAGCTAGTCATCATGTTGAATTGTTTAGTGATTTGATGGCTGATTGTGAGATTGCTCATGAAGATGTTCACATGAAACTATTTGTTCAAACCTTAGAAGGTGATGCTAGAGACTGGTTTTCTTTCCTACCAACACGTTCTATTTCATCTTGGGGTGAGTTGCATTCAGCCTTCATGGAGCAATTTGGAGAACGGGTAAGCATATCTAATTCTTATGATAAGTTCTTGAAGATTCACATTGAGGATGATGAATTGGTTCCTCAATTTAATATCAGATTTGCAAAGGTTTTGAATGAAATCTCTGAGAGCTATAGACCCAATGATCAAATGTGTTTAGTAGTGTATTTTGATGCATTTGACAAGAAAATGAATTATCTACTAAGGGATAAAGAACCACAGACATTATATCAGGCTTTTATGATCGCTAGAGATATTGAAAAAAATTTGAAATATGGATTGATTAGAGGTCATTTTGCCTTGAATGATTGTCGATATAATGGTCATGAAAGAAAAGTGGAACATGGTGTAGATGTTCCAGTTTCAAATCAAAATATCAACACCCCTGTTGTAGGTTTTAATCATATTAAGAATTTAAATCAGAATATGTGTATAGGGAAGGTTAGTCCAGTTGCAAATAGAAACACACATGTTCATGATGCTACAGTAGTAAATAGTTTTTCAGACTCTGATAAGGTTCAACATTGTGTTGATTTTACGGATAAAACATTAGTTATAGAAGCAAGTTCTTCTCATGATAATTATATGTACAATGATGTAACTGACGTTTCAAATTTGGAAGTTGCTACACCTAGGTCTCAGTCTTGTGCAAGTGAGGAGGCTAAAAGTTATCTCTCTAATCATGAGTTTAATGTTGCTGATCCAACATGTCATGGAGAGATAGCACAAGAAGAAGAATGTAAGTCACATTCATCTTAGCTACAATCAGAAGAACAAAGTACATATATTTCTAATGTTTTAGCAATAGATGGTAAGATAGATTCACTTGATCAGTCAAATATGCAAGAAATACATAATCTTATTCATAGATTACATCATGTTCAGAATATTATTAAATCTGAAGTTGAAAGACAGCCATCTCAATATGAGTACGAAGAAGCTGAAAGTTATCTTCCAAGTCATAAAGGTGAAGTTGTTGATCCAGTATATTGTGAAGAAGCTTTATGTGAAGACAATGGCAATACTTGTTGCTCAAGTCAAGAAGAGGATCATGCTAGTATGTGTTCATCTTCAGGTGAATTAGATGCAAATTGGGAAGAAGAAAGAAATGACGGAAGTGATTGCTCTTATGCAAGTAAAGGTATGAATTCTAATTCTAAATCTGAAAGTGAAGTTTCATTTCAGAGTTATACAAGTCAGCTAGATGTTGAAAGTTGTGAAGAATTGTTTACACAATACAAGGGTAAAGAAATTGTTTATAAGGACAGATTACCTAATTGTGTAGATGAATGTCTTGAGAATGAGTGCAGTGATGATCAGTATATGAGTGATCCTAAGATTGATGCATCAACACCTATTGGTAAGATAAATGATGATTTTGTTGCAAGACATTTGAATCACCTACATGAAGACAATGAAAGTAACGTTGATTTATAATCTACATGCTTTGTTGATGAAGTAGAAAGCGAGTTTGCATGTAGTCTTGATTTTTCTTCACATGCTGAAAGCATCCATGAAGACAAAATGGGTAATGGTTTTAAAGTGTATACTAATGCTTTATATGATGAGAATCCTGATGATGAACAACCCATGTTTTGTCAAGATGTTCAACAAGGATCACTACATGGAGTTATTAACCCATTGTTTGAAGAAGAGATGGAACTTTCAGATTTGATTGAGGATTGGTTTAATGATGATACCTTGTCTTACTGCTATAAGAGGTCAGACTGTTCTTCTTCTAAGTATGACAGGGAAAATGATTATGATGTTGCATCTTACGAGATAGATGACAAGGTGTTTGACGAAGCTATTTTCGAAAATCAAAATGCACCTTGTACTAAGTTTTATGATGAATACTTTAATGTGAAGACTAATCTGTTTGCTGATTATGAAGAACCATTTGAAGATTGTGGATTACCTTCAGATTCTGACATTGATGACATGTCTGAATACTAGTCAAATTGTTCCTCAGAGGAAACACAATTTCAAGGTGTGTAATTCATTTCCTCAAGTTGAGTATGAAGCCTTCGTATTCAAATTTGATAGCATGCATGAGTCATTAAATGAAGAGGATTTTCAATTTCAGTCTGATATATTTGAGCATGCTGATTAGAACTTTCATAATGAGCAATTTGTAGAAAATGAAGCTAGTTGTTATATGCATTATGAAAGTGAAGTTGTAGATTCAGTTTTACCAAGAGAGTTGTTTCATGATGATAATATGATTGGTGAAATTGATAGGAGAAGTAATTTTAGTTTACCTCATGAGGAAAGGAATGAAAATCAGATATACAATAGAGGTAAACAATTTTGTTGAAGTTCGATGGCTCGGGGCCATTGTTTGTACATAATCTCAGTGGTAGTTTTTTCCTGCTTTCAATAAAACTATTTGAGAGAGAAATTTTTGAAGTTCAAGTGTGTGGTCTACTTCCTCCAGAGATCTGAATCCTTGCCATGCTTGCAAGGGACATGCATCCCCAGATAGAGCCACTATTGGCACTCAAAATTGTAGCCCAAATTTTGAGCACTATTGAGAAAATTGAGCCCTATAAATGCTTTTTAAATGAGATTGTACCCAATTGTACCTTTGAGGCCTCTCAGGTGTTTAATGTTTCTAACACCTTCCATTTTTCCCATCCACTTGTTCCATGAAGTTAAATTGAGATTCTAAGACTTTTCGTGAAATCTCGTTTTGAGCAAATTCCTAATCTACATTTTACCAAAAGTGTCAAATAGCGACAGGAGGCTGTGTTTGCAAGTGATTATCTCGCACCCAGAAATATTTTGTGATTTGCCACTTTGAGAATATCTATTGTCCATACCCAATAACCTATGTTTTAGATTTCAAATCATTTTGAGTTCGTTTGACTAGGTTTTGAATCCCTCAAAGTTGGTCATTTATTGTTTTGTGCATGTGTAGTTGCACCTATTTTTGGGAAGCCCTGTTTGACGTGTTATAAATTTTGACCAATTGACCAAAATGTTGAAATTCCTATTGTGTTGCATTACAAACGTCAAAGACTTGTTATGTTTCAAGTTTCAACTTATGACGAATCCGTTTGATTAGTTTTCAAACGTGATTCCAAACGTAATTTCTAAAGTTTTACTGGTGTCAGTATTTGCAGATTGTTTGGTACCCTTGTTCGGGATGTCATAACTTGAGATCCATGATTGGTAAGATCGAATGGATTGTACCCTATGTTGTCCTCTGAAAATACTCCAAGTGTGTCAGTTTTTAAGTCATGACGAATCCATTTGTACACTTTTCCAGGTCAATTCCATTTGCAAAAATTGATTTCCTGTCATTCTTTCCAATCAGCAATTCCAAGTAGCTCACTTTGACTGCTTGCCATTTGCACCTTGTTATTCGTCATGAGCCCAAATCATACATCTATATTCTCCCCGTGACAGTGAACTAACACCTTATTTTTCGTCCTCCCAAGTGTCCATCTACCCAGTTTCCAAAGCCAAATCCAAACCCAATTTGTTGTTTTCTGACATGTTTTCTTGCAGGTAATTCTAAGAGGTCAACTTTGATGATCAATATCTTTTGAACCTGAATTCGTCATGAGACGAGATTCAACATGGTACAAGTATGCAGAGCAAAGAATTAGTGTGCCAACTTTCACAACTCTGTCAGGTGTTTGGGTCAGTTTTTAAGGCCAATCAAAGGACCTCCTGGCATGAAATTGATAGTTTGCATAAAGAGGTGAAATGAGTTTTAAAATGTTAAAAAGTGATGCAAATTCATTGATCCTCCATCAAATTAGTGTCAGATGTTCTAAGGGTTCTACTTGACAACTCAGTTGTCCGAAAATGAATTTTTTTTTAGCCGGACCTACTTTGGGGTCTGATTGATTTTATTAGGTTGACAAAACTTTGAAGAAGTGAAATGTTTTCAAGAATGGGATCATGCAAATTATGATCATCTCACGAAGAGCTTAGCAATATTAATGGTAGACATCCTATTCAGGAGACAAATTTGGTGATAGTATCTAAAGCCTCTTCTCAAGAAGTGTCACCTATTGATAAGCATCACCATGCAAGAGGGAGGGATATTATAAAAGAAAGAGGGGACGTACAGAGTAACAAGTCAAAGTTATTGGTGGTGGAAGATTTATCTATTCGAGAGGTGTATAAAATATTTTACTTTCAGTACAACCGTAGAAGTTATTGTATTTCATTTTAAGCTCAAATAGTTATTTTATGACTTTTCATTGTGCCTACCAATATGATGCTAATCATAAAAGTATGTGCTACATTTTTAATATGCCCTCTCTACAAAATATGTTCATCAGCTCATATAAGATGGATCATTTGGATGTGCATGGTGAATTCTTTCATCTCACAATTAGAAAGAGGATGTTGGAGATTTTGTTGGCAATCAAATGTGACTATAAAGCAAGATGTAGCTAAACACAAAGAAGTCGCAGTCTTAATATGGGGAATTCATACAAAGCAAGAGAGCACATGCATAAGAAAATAGAGACGCTCACAATTTGAAGGAATTTGAGCAATCCATGAGTGAAGCTCACACATTAAATAAAAATCCAAGCTAGGCAATCAAAAGAGATGGAGGCAATGATGCATCAGTTGACGACTTTGGCACAAAATATAGCTAAATTGTATCATGAATTTCATGCCTTAGATAGATATGAACAAAGCAACAGTAGCAATATAAAAAGCAAGCCATGTCAATGAAGAAAAACACCATTAAAAGCATTTCCACACAGCACAGAGAAGAAGTTGGCATTATAACAGAGGAGCACCATGCATTCAAAGTCGTAGGGGAGGCAAGGTTGTAAAGTTTGCGGCAAACATACAGAGCTCCACGCATGGTTAAAATGAATGGAGCCGAGTGTTCAAAGTAGCAGCCTCATGCCAAAGAGAGAAGCCAAAGAACTCAAAACTGCTCTCAATTTTTGCAGTCCCAGTTCAAATCCGATGCCTTCTCAAAGTTCTCTACAAAGAAATTTGAGTTTTGTAACAATGGAGGATCGAGCTCTGCAGGGATTGGTTGAGAAATATGATGCACAATTGGTCAATGATAAGCAAGAAGATTGCAGGGGCGGCCATGGTATATAAGCAGGAATAAGACGCCATATGCAGGAAAGAAGAAAGGGGGTCATGATGCCTCTACTTCGAAGGTTCAAGACTTGGCGACCACTGTTTCTAGGGCAGATGCGGAAGAGATTAAGAATAACTTGGTTGCAGAGAATCACGTGGCTTTCCGTAATGCAAAGCCCATATATGATGGCAAAAAGAACCTATATAGTGCAATCGAATTGCCAGAGGGGGATTTTACTGTGAAGTTGTCTAAAGAGGAAGAATACACACTAGTCGCAACGAGAAGGCCAGGAAGCATGAATTATCCCACATTCACTAGGCTTTGAAAGTTTAAACACTTTAAATAACTTTTCACATACATAATAAAGTGTTTTAAAGACACAAGCTTTTGGAAGTCGTGGAGCATGCGCGGGACCCATGTAGCCGACCTAGAGAGGTGATGTCAATGTGACGCTAGGAAAACTTGTGAACAAACTTGCACATTCAATAGGATGACATCATCATATCTCAAACTCGCTTGAAAATGGGAAAATTTGGCTAGTCGCTACCTCGCTAGTCAAAAAATTCCAGGTTTTCCGACTAGCGACATAGCGAGTCACCAAAAAACCATGAAAATTTGGCAAATAGCGATGGGTCCCTATTGTGATGACATGGCACGTAAAATGGAGATGGAAGGAGATTGCAACATGTGTCCTGATTGTGTGGTCATCGCTACGTCGCCAAATGAAAGATGCACAAGAATTATCATAGCAAAATAGCGAGCTTTGATGAGGCGACGACACATGGAAGTAAGATGAGGTCACCGACCAATCTGAATGTGACATGTGGTAATGGAGACACAACCCAAGAACAAAATGGACACAACAAAAAGGGAAAATTATATTAACTAAGAAAATAATCTATTACAAATAGTACAGAGAAAATAAACTTCAAAACATGCCCTAAGGGCTTACAATAGCATAAATCTGGAGATAATTTCTCCTTTCAGTACCTCCTCTCAAACTCCACTCCGAACTGCGTTAGAAGTCGGTGCAAATCTAGAAGAATCCACAAACGGTAACCGAACTTTCGGGAGGCATAACTTTTGAACCGTAGCTCCGATTGACGAACCGTTTACATTTTTGAAAAGCTCTCGAAGTGCTCTATAGCCCTATGGACAAGCTTGGCTCATACCCCATTTTTTGACCCTTTTCGAGGTCATTTAATGCCCCAAACCTGACTTTGAAGCATTCTTAGGAGGTCTCAAAAACCTAAAAAACTGCAATAACTTTCAAACCGTGGGGCCTATTGACCTGATTCTTTTTCTGGAATGCTCTAAATCATGATTACATTCATCTGGCCAATTCACACCTTCTAGTTTACCAAAATGATGGCCCAAATACATGCTCCTATATTTTTGGGATTTTCAAACGCACTAATAGTGGAACTGTGAGAGTTGGAACCTTCATTTGACCCAAATGGGTATCCAAAAATGTAAAGACATAAAACAGAAACTAAGTCTAAGTACATTTTTTTTTGGTGACACAGGATTGCCCTTATACCTCTGGATGCTCCTACATCAGACACCCAGGGTAGATTGAAAAGTGACCCTGTCACTTTATAAATGGTAGAGGAAATCCCAAATGGGAAACCTCAGCTGCTGAAATCCAAGTTGAGTCCTCGATCAACCATCCTTTCCACTTCACCAAATACTCTTCATATTGTCTGTTTCTAGTACTCCTACCCACACAATGATCTAGAATGTCTTCTATCTCCTCTTTCTTAGAAATAGGAATTGGACATGGCTCTAAAACCAACTCCTCATCTGCACCATCATCATGATACTCTGTTAAATCTGCAATGTTGAAGATGGGAGAAATGTGAATACCTTCTGGTAGCTCCACCTCATATGCATTTCCTGAGTCATGTTTCTTCAGAATTTTGCAGGGGCCTAATTTCTTCATTTTCAGCTTGTTGTAAGTACCGGCTGGAAATCTTTCTTTTCGTAAGTGCACCATGACTAAATCTCCTACTTGGAATTCCTTATGTCTTCTCCTTTGATCAGCCCTAGCTTTATACTCTTGATTCATCTTGGTAATGTGTGCTTGAACCTCCTCATGTAGACGCTTGATATGTTCAGCAAATTCCTGAGCTTCAGCACTTGTCCTCTCCCCTTGTTCTATCTTCCTCAGCTCTGGTGCAATCCTTAGGCTACTCCCATATACAATTTGGAATGGTGATTTTCCAGTACTCCTATTTACAGAGTTATTATAAGAAAACTCTGCCTGTGGTAGAATCAAATGCCACCCCTTGGGCTTATCCCCAACTAAACATCTTAGCAAATTGCCCAGACTCCTGTTTACCACTTCTGTTTGGCCGTCAGTTTGTGGGTGATGTGTGGAATTGAATTTCAATTCTGTTCTCAACTTTTTCCACAATGTCCTCCAGAAATACCCCACAAATTTAGTATCTCTGTCAGAAACTATACTCCTTGGAAGACCATGTAGTCTTACCACCTCTTTGAAAAACAAGTCTGCAATATGGACAGCATCACGAGTTTTGTGGCATGGAATGAAATGTGCCATTTTGGAGAAGCTATCAACCACCACGAATACTGAGTCATTACCCCTTTGTGTCCTTAGCAATCCAAGAACAAAATCCATCCTTATGTCCTCCCATGGCATTGATGGAACAGGCAATGGCTGATATAGGCCAGTATTGTGACTAAACCCCTTGGCAACTGACAAACCTGGCAACTCTGTACAAACTTCTTCACATCCTGTGAAATTTGATGCCAAAAATAATGTTCTCTAAAAATTGAAATGGTCTTATCTCGACCAAAATGTCCTGCCATCCCTCCATTGTGTTTCTCCTTAATTAGATTTTCCCTCATGGAACTCCTTGGAATGCACAATTGACTACCTTTGAACAACATACCATCCTGAATCAAATATTCTAATCACTTGGTTCTATCTACAGCAACAGGTTCTTTACAAGCTTTCCAGGCTTCAGCAAAATCAGGATCCTCAAGGTACAAATTCTTGAGTTCATTAAACCCAATTACTTCAACCTGCATTACTGTAAGCAACAACTGTCTCCTACTTAGTGCATCTGCAACCCTGTTAGATTTTTCACTTCTATGCTTCAACACAAATGTATAGCTCTGCAAGAACTCTACCCATTTCATATGCCTCCGATTCAATTTACCTTGGCTATTTAGGTACTGTAATGCCTAATGATCAGTATACAAAACAAATTCCTTTGGCAATAAATAATGCCTCCATTTCTTTAAGGCCCGAACTATTGCATAGAACTCTTGATCATAAACAGAATACTTCTTCTTTGCATCATTCAATTTTTCACTAAAATATGCAATAGGCTTACCTTCTTGGCTTAATATAGCCTCAATAGTGCTGCCACTAGCATCACAATCCACCTGGGAAACCTTTCTAAAATTTGGAAGTGCCAACACAGGCTGTCATGTTACCTTCTTCTTCAGCAATTCAAAACTTCTCGCAGCTGCTGCAGTCCATTTGAACTCTTTTCTATCCCCTCTTATTGTATTAGTTAGGGGTGCACATATGCCACTAAAATTCTTAATAAACTTCTTGTAAAAACTAACCAGACCATGAAATGATCTTACCTCTGTAGCAGACCTTGGAGTAGGCCATTCCAAGATGGCTTTTACCTTCTCTAGATCCATTTTGAGACCTTCAGGTGATATAACAAACCCCAAATAGACTAACTCCCTTTTTGCAAACTTACACTTCTTCAGATTAATTAACAGTTTCTCTTCCCTTAGCCTTTCAAGGACACTACGAATATGCAATAAATGTTCTTCCAAAGTCTTGCTGAAAATTAAAATATCATCCAAATAGACAACAACAAATTTTCCCAATAACTTCTTAAGTACCTCATTCATGAGCCGCATGAAGGTGCTTGGGGCGTTCGTCAATCCAAAGGGCATGACTAACCACTCATAAAGACCCTCCTTGGTCTTGAAGGCTGTTTTCCACTCATCTCCTTCTCGAATCCGTATCTGGTGATAACCACTCTTCAGATCTATCTTTGTGAAGTACTGAGCTCCACTCAAGCAGTCCATAATATCATCCATCCTTGGCAAAGGAAATCGGTACTTGATGGTGATCCTATTTATAGCTCGAGAATATGTACACATCCTCCACTCTCCATCCTTCTTTGGTGCGAGTACTATAGGTACTGCACATGGACTCAGGCTCTCTCGAATCAAGCCCTTCCTCAACAACTCCTGAACCTATCTATTTAGCTCCTCTGTTTCAGTAGGAGTCATCCTATGGGCAGCCTTGTTAGGAAAACTAGCTCCTAGAATCAGATCTATCTGATGACTGATTTTCCTTACTGGTGGCAATCCATTTGGAACATTATCAGAGATAATATCTCCAAACTCTCCTAGTAAATCTGAAACTTCAAATGGTATTTCACTACTACCTTCTTTATCTTTTGTAGGAATCAAAGCATAGCACATATGCTGATGTTTCATGCCATCTAAAAACTTTCTTCCATCAACAAGACAAATCCTAGCACTGCTACATACCTTTTCACCTTCCTTTTTCATGGGCTTCAATTTGTGGCGAACTCCATCCTTTGTCAGAGAGTATGTGTTTGCATGTCCATCATGCACTGCATGTCTATCAAACTGCCATGGTCTACCCAAGAATAGATGGCAAACATCCATCAAAATAACAGCATAGAGAACTTCATCATGGTAACTCCCAATTTTGAATTTTACTAAACATTATTCACTTACCAGGACCTTATGATCATCTTTTACCCAAGCAATCTGATAGGGCTGTGGATTTTTCTCCCTCTTGAGCTTCAACTTAAAGACCATCTCTTCTGATACCAAGTTATCAGTGCTACCACCATCAATGATCACGTCACAACATTTATCCTCACACTTGCATCTGGTATGGAACAAACTCCTCTATTGTCCTGGTTCAATTTCACCACTTAGTAGGACTCTTTCATTTACCAAGGTCTCTCCTCTTTTTGCATCCTCTGAATGTGATGATTGTCCATCCTCATCCACATGAGCAACCTTAGCTTGGCCCTTAGCTCTCCTATCTGTCCTTCCTTATCGTTGAGGGCATTCAAAGGCACGATGACCTTCTTCATTGCAATGGAAACAAGTACCACAGAAGCCTCCTCTTCCTTGTCCACGTCCCCTACCTCTTCCTCTTTGATTTCCAAAGTCTTGATCATGGGAGCGGTTGAAACCCTCATTCCTCTGGTTCCTGCTAGCACCCACATCTTCATTTTTCTTTTGGGTTTCATTGCGGCCTCTAGATGATCTATCACTTCCCCTTCCTCCTTGACCACGCCCTCTTTGTCTTCCTTCAAACCTTTTATTCAGCTTTTCTTCAACTCGTAGGGCAAACTGGTATACCTCTTCAACGCTGGTCATTCTTACCAGACTTAATTGCTCCTGGATGCTAGGTCGCAACCCACTAATATAACGAGCGACCTTCTCCTTATTTTCTTCTGCATGCCCCGCTCTAATCAATAGTCAGTAAAACTCCTCTCTATATTCTTGGACTGATCTTCCTTCTCGCTCTAACCCATGCATCTTCTTAAACAGATCAAGCTCGTAGTCCACAGGAATGAACTGCTTCTTCAATTTGTCCACCATGCGATCCCATCTTGTGATCTTCTCCTTTCCTCTTCTGTTTCTTTCCAATTGAACCTCTTGCCACCAGATTTTTGCATGGCCTTTCAGTTTGGCCTTTGCAAACTTAACCCTATCTGGGTCCCTTATATCCTCATACTCAAAGTATTCTTTCAGTTCATTGATCCAATCAATCAACTCATCTAGTTTCAGATTTCTTGAAAATACACCCACTTCAATTGTAGGTCTTTTCGCAAACTTAGTAATGGCCCTAAAAAGCCTTTCCTCTACAGGATTCAGAACTTCCCTGTCAAGTTCCCCTTCTGGTCCTATTACTTCTTCTTCATTGTCACCCTCATTGTTGTCACCTGCGGCAACATTTGCTCCTCTACGAAGCTCCTCTTGCAATGCTTGTACCTGCCTTTGGAGGGCTCTAACCTCCTAAGGATTAATAGCTCTGGCCCTTCCGTCGCGGTCTCTTTGTGGAGGCATCTTCTAACTCGATCCCACAACCACATAGTCCTGGTGCAAACTGCCTCACAGTCGGCGCTCTGTCTACACACTCAGGAAAACCGGCTCTGATACCACTTGATGGAGACACAACCCAAGAACAAAATGGACACAACAGAAAGGGAAAATTATATTAACTGAGAAAATAAGCTATTACAAAAAATACAGAGAAAATAAACTTCAGAACATGCCCTAAGGGCTTACAATAGCATAAATCTGGAGATAATTTCTCTTTTCAGTACCTCCTCTCAAACTCCACTCCGAACTGCCTTTTACAATGCCAGAAATCTCCTTAAATAGACCCCGGAGGGTTAAGGACTAGGAGTACATTCTAGAAAGTGCTAGTAGGTATCCACCGACAAAATAAAAGGTTCCAGAAGCTGCGTTAGAAGTCGGTGCAAATCTAGAAGAATTCAGAAACGGTAACTGAACTTTCAGGAGGCATAACTTTTGAACTGTAGCTCCGATTGACAAACCGTTTACATTTTCGGAAAGCTCTCGAAGTGCTCTATAGCCCTATAGACAAGCCTTGCTCGTCCCCCATTTTTTGACCCTTTTCGAGGTCATTTAATGCCCCAAACATGACTTTGAAGCATTCTTAGGATGTCTCCAAAACCTAAAAAACTGCAATAACTTTCAAACCGTGGGGCCTATTGACCTGATTCTTTTTTTGGAATGCTCTAAATCATGATTACATTCATCTGGCCAATTCACACCTTCTAGTTTACCAAAATGATGGCCCAAATACATGCTCCTATTTTTTTAGGATTTTCAAACGCACTGATAGTGGAACTGTGAGAGTTGGAACCTTTATTTGACCCAAATGGGTATCCAAAAATGTAAATACATGAAACAGAAACTAAGTCTAAGTACATTTTTTTTGGGTGACACAAGATTGCCCTTATACCTCTGGATGCTCCTGTATCATGTGATGCCCAACTGTACAAGCCTAAGCTAATCACATCTTGACACATGTCCAGGTTGGTCAAACTAAGTTTGACCCAGATTGGAAGGGGAGGAAGAATTTCAAAGGTTTCAAATAAAATTTTATTTTATTCCTTCTCAGGTTCTACGTGCAGGGCATAAAGTTTTAAAATCATATTTGGATTTATTCTATAGTTTTCACTTTTTTAAAGTTAAAATATATGCAATATGTGCTATGGAAGCCATGGAACAGAGGTTTGAACTTCAGAAGGGCATAACCTAGACATTTTTTTATCGAAAATAGGCATTCCAATATACCATCAGAACTAGGAGAATCCAAATTTTCCATTTCTAAAGTTAGTTTGTGCATAGGTATTCACCAGTTCATACTATAGGCCAGTTTGTGTTTCTCAAGGCATTGGGGATAACACAGACAAATTTGATCACTGATCATCAGAGTTTGTTAGAGAGCGGATTTGAAGACTTTTTGGAGCTTAAATGTGGTAAAAACAACCTGGAAGAGGTTATATTGGCTTCTTGAAGTCATATTGAACTGATTTTTACTTTTACCTTGTGTTCATTTTAACATAAAAAAATTAGTTATGATGATGAATCAAATTTCTAAGATATTTGATGCCTTTGAGAGGTAAAATAAAGGGATTTGATATTCAATTACAGAGAGAAGGTGGAGAGAGGCTTTTAATTTTCTTGGGAAAGAATTCTAAGGGTACACATGTCAATTGCAAATTCAATTTGAGATTTGTTTCCTCTCTATTTATGCTTTCTTCTTCTCTTTTGTAAGGGTTGGAATTTTGGAAAGTTTTCTCTGGAATGAAGGCATTTAATAGAACTAGCCCAAGAATTGATGAACTCTGAATGGAAGATCTGGGATGTACTAGTTCCAAACCATTAAGCTTTGCTTTGGCTATGATACCCCCTTCCCATCCCATCAGTTTCTCATTCCCACCATTTTCTCTCTTGTATGATAGCATATGTTATTGTATAGTCTAGTTTATTAGGTGATTTGTGAGTTAATTTTATGCATTTTCATGTATTATTTCAAAGAAATTAATACGAAGAACAACAAGGATTGAGTTTCATGTTAAATCGTGTCTCCATTCTCAATGAGTTGTAATGTTTTATGATCTTTGAACAAAGATCCTAGGTCATAGTTGTAGCCCCTTAAGGTTGTATGTCATTTCATTATTGCTCGTAATTCAAGGAATTATGTAAATGCCTCATAGAAATCAATAGGGTTGTAGATTTACTGAGAAGTATATCAGGTAAAAATGAGATTTAAATTGAACATTGATGTATGTTTACGAGGTGAATGGATAGATCATATATCTAAATACATGAATAAGTATTAGATATCCAAAATGCATGAGGGAGATTCATGAATTTGCCCAATGGATCAAGCATTGATCAGCTATAGGATCATTAGTTTGTTGTCTATACTTGGTTTTCATCCACTTTCCCCACCCACATTAAATCAAATCAAATTCAAATCATCTTTACAATTTTATGTTGAAGAGCTAGAATAGTTTAACCCTCACTCAGCTTGTGCATTTTGTAGAGTTGTAATTAGCTACTACACTTCTTTGTTACTACATAAGGCTTTAGGAGATATAAGGGGTTTTCATCTGCTTAATAGATTTAGAGATATGTTTTTGCACTGGTATGATATCAATTGAATTTTAGGTCCACCCACCTAGGTTTAGCAAAGCTTGAAGTAGAAGAAGGGTCATGCCTTATAGTTGGCCCGTTGTCAGAAATGACATCTTGAAAATGGGACTTAGCTGCCCCTAGATATGTCAGTTTCTCAGTGGGATAATTGAAAACCCTCCAACATTTTCAAACACCAACAAGTTCTAGCTGACTATAATGATGAATATTAGTTATTCTAATTTATATTTGAGCTGACTTGACAATCTGGAAGGTATAAGTAAAAGGTCAAGTTGTGATTTTAAAGTGTGAAGGTGTGATTAATGTATTACAAGAAATGATGAGTGGAAGCAAACTTGAAGGATAAGTAGAATATCCTTGTGGAGCAAAAAATTGATATTCGATCAAGAAGGATCAAGTGTAAGCTAGAACTAAGATCTGTAATCAGTAATTCAATTGCATCTCAATCAGGTCATTTCATTGTTACTCTCTAATCATTATAGCAGCAGACAAAAATCTCTTAACAATTGGTTTAATAACCATTTGTAAATCCTCTAACAAGGTGGCAATTCCATTGAATTGTTTCAAGACCTCTTACAAGGTCACTCCTAACAAGGTGATTAAATCCTTTAACAAGGTCATACCTAACAGTGTGGTTTGTAACCTTTAACAAGGTTGGCTCCTAATAGGGCTCACTTTAGAAGAGTGAAAAATAGTAACTAGTTACAATTGGTGGTTTTTCCCATCTTGGGTTTCTATTAAATCCTAGAGTTATATGTGTTCATGTCATTTCTTTCATACTTGCAATTAAGATTAAGTAATCACAAACAATATTTTAAGATCTACAAATTTTACACATTCAACATTTACCCAGTTACAATATTTTATGTATGTTTACCGAGCACCAACAGTATTTAGTTTTCAGATTATAATTTGTACTAACATCTAAGGGATCTAAAATTTATTTTAGAAGTAACTAATTCATCCCTCCCCTCTTAGTTACTCTTATATTTCCAACAATCCCCACCCCAATTTTACTTCTTATTGGAGGGTTTCCGGGTAACTAATTTATTGTGTTATGTGTTATTTACATTATTCTATGGATGTGATGCACGTTATGTTATTTTAGTTTACATGATAAGTTATGAGATGGATGTTGGTGATATGTTTTAGAGCTAGAAGTTTTATGTGTTGATTCATCCATCCCCCCACACCCCCCCCCCCTTAGAATTTACTTTCCCATGTTATTTCCAACAAAAGATTCATTAGATGATGAATGTTAGATTAATGTTATGAATGAGAAGATTGATCAAATTGAGAAGAATGATACCTAGACACTTGTACCAAGACCTGCTAATAAGAATGTGATTGGAACTAAGTGGATTTCCATTAAAAAGTTTAATGAGAATGGAGAAGTGGTAAAAAAAAAGGGTAGATTGGTGGCACAGAAGCACCTAACCCTTCACTCTCCAGAGCATCCATCTTTTCTAACTCTTTATGAGTTCTACTCAAGGGCATTTGTGCCTAAGAGATATTTGTAATAGGTAGAAATAGTTATCTAATAAATCAAGCTTACTTGTAAGGCCTAGTCACCATTGGTGCTTTATCAACCATGGGTTTTTTACTATGGTCATTAGGCACATCTTAGTCCTAAGATAAGATAGGTGTGTTCTTAGGTTTCTAAAACTATGTACTCAACCAACACTAGGAATCCTTTGTTAACCGACCCAGCTTAGCATAATTTGGGAGCTTGAAAGTACTTGAGAATTACTAGTGTAAATTTTACACTGACTTTCCTTTGTTAACTTACCCAACTCGGTCGACACTATCTCCAAACTTGGTTAACATTGAAATGCTCAATACATATGGGGGAACTATCTTCAATAACCAAATGGGCTCGGCTAATACTAGCTACTTAGCAAGACTGATAGTTTTTTGTTACATTTAACAATACTTTTACCTAATCACTCCCAATGGTCACAACCTTTGAAAATTAGTTGGATTATTTGGGAAAGGTCTTCAAATAGCCCTTTTAGGTAGGTGGAAGAAACATACACTAAATATGTAATTTTGCATTTTAAATCAATAAAAGATCATATTTTTCTTATAAAAGTTGCATCTTCATAGTGTGCTAATTAGTATTGATTGGCACATGTAATAGAATGTTTGATTTGGAATCTTGAACATCTTAGTAGAAGAATGCAAGTGGGTTTGAGGGTTTGAAGTGTTCTATACCAAAAATTTATCTAAAGTTCTTTCTTAGGTGCACCAAAACCCTTTATTTAGTAGCTATATTTAGAAATAATATCCTAACTTGCATTCCAATTGTGGAAACCTCATGCCACTTGGTAAAATGCAAGTTAGGAAGATGTATAATATGGTCCCTAAAGAATGGGATATGGAAAACAAGGAAATCACTTTTGCTAGCAAGTCGTAGGCCAAACATCTATATGTGTTTGATGCAAGACAACAGGTATTGAAGTGTTGCAGGCACTTGGGGGATGGATGAAACCAATCTATGGATGGATAATGATATCTAGTAGACTCATACATGTTTCCCAATTGATATTCTAACCTAGTAAATCATAAATTTTGTTTTTCCTTCACAAAACCTTGCAATTAGGCCTAAAAGGCAATTTTCCTATCTATGATCCTTGGTAACAAGATAAGCAGATTGAACCCAACAGTTTGAGTTGGATAAGTATGTTGGAACCTTTTCACTACCCTATAAACTCATAGGTTCCCATTCAAGGCATAAACCAAGTACTTGGAGATTGTGTGCTTAGACCTATTTGTGCTCTTTTGGGTGCCTAGGCTATGATTTTGAGTAACTTCATTCCAAAGGTGTAGAGCCCACTCTTGACTCCATTTTGGGGTACTTAAAGCAATCTAAAGCCACACCACACCATAGTTTCCTATTTAAGGGAGAGATCTACATCCATTGGTTTGCAAAGGTTATGCACAAGAAGAAGGAATTGACTATAGTGAGACTTTTGCACCTATTGCAAGATTGGAAAGTGTACTTTGTTGGCTTATGCTACCTACAATAGATTCAAAGTATATCAAATGGATGTGAAATCTACATTTTTTAATATAATACTAGAAGAGGAAGTCTATATTGAACAACTAGAGGGATTTGTTGAACCTTAAAAGGAGGACATAGTTTGCAAGTTGAACAAAGCACTATATGGATTGAAACAAGCCCCAAGAGTGTCGTATGAAATGTTACACTCGTATATTATTAAGATTGGATTTGCTAGAACAAGTGAATAGAGTAATCTATATTTGAAGAATGAAACACAATATATGGTGTTGATTGCTAAAAAAATTGTTGATGATATAATATTTGGAGGAAATGATATGTCGAAATCATTTATTGATCAAATGAGAGTTGAAATGTCAATGTTTGGAGAGATTTAAAAATTCATTGGATTACAAGTCTGTCAAACACCAAAAGGTATTTATATTACCCAATCCAAGTATGTGAAGGAAATCTTGAATTTTGTTGGAATGGATGAGTCTAAAGCAGTTTGTACAACTATGAGCGCTAGAGTGAAACTATCAAAGGAATACACTACAGGAGAAGTTGATAAAAAATAATACAGATCTATGATTGGAAAACTACAATATGTTATACATAATAGACTAGATATTAGCCTAGCTATTAGAATTGTTGGAGAATTTTCATCTAATCCAAGGGAAATACATATGACTGATGTGAAAAGGGTATTCATATATCTTGAAGAAATTGAATATTATAGTATATGGTATAAACAAGAGGATTACTTTAATCTTGAAGTCTATATAGATGCTAATTGGGATGGAAATTTTGATGAGAAAAAGAACAAGTGGAGGAGCATTCTTTTAAGGAGAAATATTGATCGCATGGATAGCAAGAAACAAAGTTTTATATCACAATCTACTACTGAATTTGAATACATTGCTACTACAATCAATTGTTCAAATATTGTATAGATCAAATAATTGTTGGAAGGAATACAAGAAGTAATTGAGCTTGTCACTATTTACTATGATAATACAAGTTTTGTGAATATTTCAAAAAACCTAGTGATACATGCAAAGACAAAGCACATATCAATCAACTATCATTACTTGAGGGAGAAAGTACAAGAAAAGAGAGTAAGGCTTGAGTATGTAAAGTCTAATGAACAAATTGTTGATATTTTTACCAAGATATTGCCTAAGGATGCTTTTGAGTATCTAAGTAGTAAATTGGGGGTCCTGTCCCTATCCAAAATTCACTTAGTGAAGCTACATGCTCTATCAATTCATGGATGTATTGAAATATCTTTTGGAGTTAATGCAGAAGTGTTCACACGTTGGAGGTATTTTTTAAGTTGTGAAGTGGGTTGTGATGGAATTGATGTAATCTATACATGCAAGGTATGAAGGTAACTACAAGGTTTTATAAGTTTCACATTGAAATTTATAATGACCTTTGACATTGTCATCAAAGGGGAAGAGAAACAATGAGAAGAAAAATGAGAATGGGCGAGAAGTATACCGATGAAGAAGAATTATGTTAGAGGGAGAGACACAAAGAGAATAAAATAAAGAAGTTAGCGACGAGAGAAAATATAATAAAAATACTAAATGAAGAGAGATAAACCAAAGGGGAGTGCTACATCATATGAAGATGATAGAAGACTAAACCTGAAATAGGAGATCAAAACCAAAGGGGCAGTAATGTTGAAGAAGTTGGAATTTTTGTTGATGCTAAAGATACAGATCGAGTACTAGTAGTATGCAAAATTGTAAAGTTTTACTTGTTGACAATGCATACATTTGATTCTCTTATGTATTGTTTTTTATTGTATAATCTTATGCTATGTGTTGTCATCAATACCAGAGGGGGTAATTGTCAACGCAAACTGATATTGTAATTGATAGTGGGAGATTGTTATGTGATGATTCTATGAATGTATCTAAAAGAGTCATGTCAATTGTTATATTGTCATTGATGTCAAAATCTTAGTTGGCTAGACATTATGCTAACTTAGGAAAGTACCATACATTTGATTGAAGAAGAGGATTTAAAGAAAGTATAATGAAGTTAGAGTTGATATGTAAGGTATTCAATGGGTACTTGAATGAGTTGGACAATGATTATGTATCATTGTTTTGATTGTTTTACAATCATGTATCATTGAGAAGTATTGAAGATCTCAAGCTTGAGCAAGTGAAAAGGTTAATGAAGGGAGATTGTATTCACTAAGTGATTATAGTATTGCCTAAGTGATTCAAAAGGAGGAACATAGTGATACTCGACCAAGTTTGTATTAACTGAGTTATATGTTTCCCAAGTAAATGTAATGTTTAGCAAGTGATAGCCAAATGAATTTTTTTGAGAAATTCAAATCTAAGGCTGACTTTTGATGGGAAATTAGAAAGTTTGAGAAGGTCTATTGTGAGAATCAAAGTTTACAACAATATCTACAATGGAGAAAATTCAAGAAGGATCTAATGAAGGAAATTGAAGAAGGATAATGATGGACATAAAGTTCTATGGAATAGTATATTTCCTATGTATCTAAATTCATTGTATGAAGGAATTATGTTGTAAATTTAAGATCGACGATTCTGATGAAGTGGAGAAAGATGGAAGGATCTAGAAGAATTTAGAAAACTATTTAAGGAGGAGAATGAGAGAGTTTTAGGTTATTGGTTCAAAGTCATTGATGATTTCATTGTAATGTTGTTTGAGAGTAGATAAATCTGAAAGAAATCTGATTGAAGGATGTTGTGATGTAATATCCCCACTATTAGGGTTAATTTGAAATATTAATACCTTCAAAATAAATGCTAGGTTTAAATAATAACAATTATAGATATATTATTCTTGCCATAGTTTTGGCCATTTATACAAGGTTACTCATCTCTCGCACTGGCACAATAGCCATTTATACAAAGATCTCACTTCTTGCAATAGCACTATAAGATTCCATCAATCCTCATCTTAGCCATTTATATAAAGATGACTCTTAACTCTCTATTGGTACAAATCCATTTATATAGGTGAGCAATGTCCTTATACTGGCACTATGGGTTCTTAATCATTTTGTAAGAAATATATGTACTAAATAATTAGTTAACTTATATTTGTAAATATAAATAAATTTATAAACATAATTAAATAAATATAATCTATATACATACATTTCTTACCTTCTTCTTTTCCAAAATTCACAACCTTTCATAATGCAAATCCTTTGAAAAGTCACAACACTACATAGTTATAATCCTTTCGAAAAGTCACAACACTTCATAACTAAAATCCTTTGGAAAAGTCTCAATACTTTAAAATCACAATATTTATCTAGAGTCACACATCTTTTCAATATCATTGATACATTTTCAAAATGTCACTTTCTTATTCTCTTCATATTACTTTCCTCTTTCCATTTTTTCTTTTTGAACTCCTCTCTTCTTCCCTTTTTTTTTCTTCTCTAAAATAAACTCTCCTCCCTTCT
Source organism: Cupressus sempervirens (assembly GCA_028749045.1). Classification (NCBI taxonomy): domain Eukaryota; kingdom Viridiplantae; phylum Streptophyta; class Pinopsida; order Cupressales; family Cupressaceae; genus Cupressus; species Cupressus sempervirens. Next base: position 139,411,094 of record CM053788.1, on the reverse strand, counting down.
ATATCTTAATTTTAAGGAGTCATGTCTATTTGTTAAATCTCTCTTGACTTTTCATTAGATTTAGTTAATTTATATTATTCTATGTTATATTACTTATTTACTTACTTATTTGTGTTTATTATTATTTATTATGAAATTCTATTTAGAAAATTAACATACTTTCTACAATATTATCTCTTGTATTTAATTTTATTTCTTTATTTACTTTTTGAAAATTTATTATTTTTTAATTATTTAAAATATCATACTAAATATTATTTCATTAATAATATAGATTAAATAATTATTATTTCCTGGTTTTATAAATATAACTTTATTATCATTATTTATTAATAACATTTTATTATCTAATTATTATTAAAATTGTACTTTACAATGGGGATATGGCATGTGAAGAGAGAAGTTATTGAACGAGAAGTGTTGAACCAAATGAACCAAATAGAGAAGAGAGAAGACAAGAAGAAGAGTTTGTGGAAAACAGGGTCAGTTGAGTGAGTAAAAGCAAGAACAAAGATCTGAACAAGAAAAAGTAGTTGTTATTCTCAATAGATCACTTTACATTGTTATTGTTTGACTATTGTAGTAGAAAATATTGGAAGTACCAAGTGGACCTAACAAGTCTGTGAAATCCTAAATGATAACCTCAATTAGTGGTGTTTGTAATTCCCTTAAATCAAGCCACTCTTTTTAGTCAATGACAGGGATTGATAAGGTTTGGATGATCTTTCAGTGAAATTATCTAACAAGGTCAAATTAACAAAGTGTATGTAACCTTTAACAATGTAGTATTCTAACAAAGATCACTTTAGAAGAGTGAAATTTTTGGGTTGCTAGTCCCAAGTGGTTTTTCTCTTAACATGGTTTCAACGTTAAAAATCTCGGTGTTAACTATGTGAGTATTATTTGTGTTGCAATTTTTTTACATGTTTTAAAAGTTTACTACAACCTGTAATAACTAAGATATCACTAGGTAATTATTAGAAATTTATTGACACTCGATGATGCAAGGAACAATTTGATAATAGTTTGGAAGAAGTGTATGTATGAGTTAAGTATTAAGTTGGATGTGTCTATCAAGTGATTTAACATAGTGAAGTTATTGTTGTTAATATTTATGATGTTTTGATGGTATTGGAATGTTTGAAGTGACTATGAGATAACTAGACATAATTGATTCACTCCCCCCACCCCCCTCTCAGCTATCTAACACTCTAATCATTGGTAGTTCAAGAAGAGAAAAAAAAATATTGTTGCCTAAGTGACTATGATAGCATACTATACTATATGAGAAGAAATAAAAAGAAGCATTAGAAGCATTGTTGGCAAAGAGTTTGTTAAGAGGAATATAAAAGTATAAAGTTAAATTGTCTCTAAAATATTTTAAGTGCAACAAGATTTGATGCAGGAGCATCCTGGGTTTCATTGCTATCTTGCATGATTCTTTTCTTAGTTGTTGTCAAGCTCCTTGTTGTTGTTGAGCTCTTAGTCTTTGTTGAGTTCTCTGTTGCTGTTGAGTTCTTTGTATGTGTCGAGTTTGTAGTTGCTACTAAGTTCGCAGTTGATGTTGAGTTTGTGGTTGATGTCAAGTTCTTTGTTGTTTCCAAGTTTGTGTTGGTGTCAAGTGTTGTTGAGTGCTAGTATTTCATTCTGGTCCTTTGAACAAGTTGTTTGTGTCTAGTTCCAATTTGGAGCCGACCTTGCATGTTAATTTTGTGATTTGTATTTAATATTTGTTAAGATCCAACTTGTGGCTTGTTTATGCATTCAATGTAAGGGTTTATTTAGTTGGTAATTTGTGATAGGCCAACTTGTGGTTGTGAAAGTATTTAAGGGTGTCTTGGGTAGATTCTTAGTTAGGATTCATGGGATCAGGAAGAGTAAGAAGGAGGGCTAGAATGCGAATATCATCAATGAAGATCAAAGTTTGAATTGTAATGTTGGTCATAATCTAGAAGGGCTTACTGTTGGGCATGTATGTTGATGACTTCATGAATCAATAATGTGTTTTGCTCTTGCATCTATTTTGGTTGATGCCCTTATGTTTTGTTTCCCTTTGTGTTTACTCTTGTAGGTGACTTTGGTAGCTAGGTGTGCCTTTGGCTCTAGTTTCCAAGTTCCTCCTTGCGTCAAGTGGTATCAAAGCTTGAGGTTTGTCCTTGTGGAAAATTGCATCATGTAGAACCTTGAATTGATTTTATTGTGGGGTAGAAGATCTAAGGATTTGATCTACAACTTGCAAAGGGTTACGATCTTGCAGGAACCTAATTGTAAAGATGGTTCAAGGTAGACGAAATGCTAACAATTTTGTATTAGATACATTGAGGAAAATTGAAGCTAGATTAAATGTTGTAGAGATGGCCCAGAAGAGAGGAGCACATTTTGATGATGTGAGTGATGATGAAGAAGCAACAACAAACCCTAATCTAGAAACTGAAGAAGATTAATATAAGGCAAGATTGTTGATAGTATTGTCTTGGGAAAACTCAAAGCCTGATGTAGAAATTGTTTCATACTATAGAAAATTGGATACCAATGTTGTGTTGGAATGGATCTCTGATAAGGAGAAGTTCTTTGAGTATGAAAACACTCCTAATAATAGCAAGGTGAAAATTGTAGTTACTAGGTTGAAGAGCCATGCCTCATTGTGGTGGGAGCATTTGTAAATTGATAGACAAAGGAAAGGAAAGGAGAAGATGGAGACTTGGGTGAAAATGGTGAACAAGTTTCTTCATATTGATTACCAAGTTAGCTTGTTGAGAAAGATCCAAAACTTGAGACAAAGAGACATGACTGTGAAGGAGTATACTGAGGAAATCTATAGATTGGACATCAGATTTGGACATGTGGATGATGATGTTGAGAAAATTGCAAGGTACATAAATGGATTGCAATCTTGAATTCAAGATGAAATAAGCTTTGTAAAATTGGGAAATATGGAGGAAGCATATTGATATGCCTTGAAAGCTGAGGAGATCTTGACAAAGAAGCATGAACAAAGCCACAGAGGTAAAAGTAGATCTTATGGAGAAAGTGGCAAATTTGACAATTCTGTAAAAGATAAGGGAAAATCTAAATGGAAGAATGATGATAAAGACAAGACCGAGTGGAAAGATGGTGATTTTTACTAAGAAGGTACTAGTTCTTACCTAGGAAGAGGTAATTCTAATTCTAGAGGTGGTTTTAGTGGTAATTGCTTTAGATGTGGTAAAGAAGGGCATAAATCCTTTGAGTGTAGATCTTGTGAAAAAGGGCAAGGTACTAGAGATGGTGTGGTTCAAGGAGACACTGAGGGTTCACCTAATAGACTTGAGGCTGGAGAAAAATTGATGGTGAGAAGAACCTTATGTAATAAGGGAAGTGATGAAGAACGCGTCCTTAGGAGAAGTGTTTTCAAGACCAGATGTAAGATGGTTGGAAAATGTTACAAGGCGATCATTGACACTGGAAGTTCAACAAATTTGGCATCTGAGGAGTTACTTACAAAGTTACAATTGCAAAGGCTAAAGCATCCTAAACCTTATCATGTTTCATGGATCAAAGATGAGCATAAGATATTGGTAAGTGAATAATGTATTGTGAAGTTCTATGTAATATTATTCCTATGGATTGTTGTCATATTTTGTTGGGTAGACCTTGGAAATATGATAGATATGCTATACATGATGGAAGATTGAATTAGTATACCCTTCGGGTAAATGAGAGAAAGAAAATGTTGTTGCCATTGATTGAAAGTCTAGATAAAGTTAATTATACTATAGTGAGAATTTGCATGGTTAACAGAAAGCAATTTGAAAGGGAAATGAAGAAGAATCAAGTCTATATTTTTATAATTCCTAGGAGGCCAAGTTGTGCCAGCAGTAGCTGAGTGATAGATTATAGTGGTGACTGAGTAACATCTGGTGATGGTCGAGAGTAGAAACTGGTAGAAGTCAAGTGTTAGAGAAAAAGGTTAATTTAATTTCTTTAATTAAATTACCTTTTCTCCCTTCTTAAGATTTCACTTTATGTGCTTTTTGCATTCTCTATTTAATAATTAATTAGTAATTATTAAATAGCTTTTACCTTTTAGATTACCCTTTGTAACTTTTTAAGTTACCCTTTTTGGGTTTCGATCTTTTTTTAGATTGATCTCTTTCTAATTTTACATCTCTTTCATTTCTGAGAATACATTTGCATAATTTTTGGAGCAAAACCCTTGCCTTTTGTAATGCCCTGCCCGGAGATCCTTGGAACAAGGATTCAATACAAGCTAAGATATTTTTTTTTAAAACAAGTATGGATGCACATGACAACATCATACAGGGATCACAAAGATTGCAATGAAAGACTTCACCACAATCTTGACAACCAATGAATCTCTGAACATCACTAACAAACCAACACACACAAACAGAGGCCAATAATGACCATGCACATGATGAGGGCTTGAAGAAATGACCACTCATCGAGAAAATACCAAGTTGGGGTATGAATGCAAAACCCTAAAATTTGGCTAAGTCTGAAATTCTGAACCCCTGAAATTTCTTAGAAACTTTATCTTATCTCGGAGAGGTCTGAAACCTATCTCAAAAGATTTTTCACATATATTAAAATATATCTTAAGTATCCTTATACTTAAACAATATAATTTAAACCTCAAAGGACTGAATACGAAAAACATGCAATCGAAAACAATTTGCAACACCAAAGGATTGAAGAACACCGAAAAGGGTATTTGAAACAACTCCCAAAAAAATTGGGTCTTATCAAAAAAGTGCCCGCTGCCCGTCCACAGGTTTTTGCAAAAATCTAGGCGATACTTTAAATCAAAACTGGGCGATACTTTCCAGTATCGTGTGATACTTCTAAAGGAGGCTAACATTTTCAAAGATTGGGTGATACTTCTCTCAAGGGCCTGTGATACATTTTAGGTATTGTATGATATTTTTCAAAGGGGGTGCGATATTTTCTAGTATCGCATGATATTTCTACCTTAGGCATGCGATACTTTCCAGTATCGCATGACAGAATCCTAATGGACATGCGATACTTTATTGTATCACACCATGCTGACACATGGTTGCCCAGGTAAAATAAGAAACACTAAAAAAAAAAAAAAAAGAGGTAAAACAAAGAATAAAACGTCCACACCGAGGAGTACCGAATCCACATTTTAAGGCAAGAACACTCAAACTAAATATAAAAGACAGAAAGAACAACAACTAACCATCTAACAAAAAGTAAGAAGCAAAAGTACAAAAAGGAAACATCGCAGAGTACTAAAAGCAACATCACAATAACACAATTAACATTGCAATGAACAAAACAACTAAGTACGTGGTTCCTCCCAACTGTCAATAGCATCATAAGACCATCATCGATCCTAGCCATCCTCCGCGTGTAACATCCCAAGCCACCAATTAGATCATTGATACTATTGCAATAGGGACGTCACTACTAAAACATGCTACAATATAAGCATAAGAAAATCTAACATGCTAGTAGTAAAGCATAAGATAATCCTACAAGTAAATAATATCACCTATCACATGATCACATGCTAACCATCACAATAAGGAAATTGAACCTGCTAAACCAATCAGCAATAGATAATCCAATATAGCAACTCACATCATCTAGTCATATGCTAAACATCATAATATGGGAATGCATCAAATAAACTAATATCATCTAAACATGATATCCAAGCATTCCAATGAAAGCATAAATCACAAGGAAGCATACTCTGGAACCCGAAGTATCAAATGAAAACATCTAGCAACAGTCGCACTAGGATGAAAGATCATCTCTATACACCAGTCCCTAATAGTGTTGAAGGTAGCTATGCCTCCCAACCATGTAGCACTTGTAGGTCCACACCTTTCATGATAATGGAGATATTGATCCAACCACAAACACTCAAGGTGAACATCCAAGGCTATCACTCACGCCAAACAGTAATGATGACTATAACCAAGAACCTAAGACAATACAAGGAGTATAGGTCTTAATCAAACACTCAACAGGCTACTAAGTAGTGGCTGACATCCTGGATCCAAAAGCCTAAGCTTGGATCACATGTGGCGAAACTCTCAAGGGACTCCATTGGAACCATCACACGAATGTGTAACTTTTCATTATCTTAAGTTTTATTAACACTCAGACATTTTAATTTAGTTATCACTTACTTAAAACTTCCTATCCTCTACCAACCTCTGGCACCATGATCACCAAGCTATGAGATAGAAGCCCCCTCTAGATGCTACCCTACCCTACCCATGCCTATCCTATGACAAGTGCCCGTGGGCATGCATACTCCCATCCCAACCCCAATGATTATAACTTTCGAAAGTACCAAAGAAGATAAAGACCCACAAGTCCTTTGACAAATGTATGCACATGTACTCGTGTGTGGTGCACCACCATCATGAAGATCATAACACAAGGACTAGATGAGAACACTATGCAAAAATATCACATAACCAAAAACAACTTTGGAGGACAGATTCTACACAAATCCCAAAGCCAATAAAGCCATACATCAAGAAATCACTCAACCGGCCTTAATCTAAGAGTATGGATTCTACATGAATCCCAATGATGCAACAAGACCAAACATCATGAACTCACTTAACCGGCCTCAATCCGGGAGCATGGATTTTACATGAATCCTAGTGTCCACAAAACAAAAGTAAAGGTCCAAAAGAAACCATAACACGAGGTATAAAATCACTCAATCAAACACAACATCAGGAGTATGGATGTGACACACATTCCAATGCAAACACAAAAGTTCAACAAAGGTCTAATTGATATCTAAACAGATAATCTAGATCCACGACCCAACTTGTGCCAAAAAAACTCGAGAAAATAGGGCAACACATAAAACGAGGTAAAAACTCCAAAATTTTGGAGAACTTCAAAATTAAAACCCATTTGACCTTTGGGTACAAAAACTCTAAAAATTCAAAAATAATTAAGTTCGAACACCGTATGCAAAAATGGCCAGCATAACGGCACAAAATCCCAAACCCTCATTCCAAAAAATAGAAAAATGTTTGTACTTGCCCAACTAGGTAGAACTAGCATATAGAAATAGAGAGAAACACTAGTTCTCAACCTCCAAACAAACTGCTACAAAAAATAGAAGCAAACACGGAGCTAAAATAATAAAACAAGAAAGCCCTACCTCATAGTCAAAAGGGCAAAACAAAAATCTAAACCATAAAATAAATAGCTCATAGAAGTAGCTAAAAATTGTGGCAATCTAAGGTTTCCCCGAGCTGATCCAACAAGCCTAATCTTGTGAAAATCTCATGCCCATAGCTCCCACAACGAACAAAACAACAGATCCTCATGAAGAGGATTTTGGGTTTTACTCTTCAACTTTCTAATTCAAAAGTGAGAAGTGAGGAATTAAATTCTTTTTTGGATATTTATTCACTTTTTGAGTGAATAATCGATTAAGGCAAATAACTAGCCAACCTAGTTAAATCCTGAATCGACCCAAATGAAAACAAGTTATTCCAAGAAATAGGAATTCATCTATGGAAAAGTTGCCAAAAATTAAAATAAATCAATTAAAAAGCTCAAAAACGGATGCAGGAGCATCCAGAGGTATAAGGGCAATCCTGTGTCAACCAAAAAAAATGTACTTAGACTTAGTTTTTGTTTCATATGTTTTCATTTCTGGATACCCATTTGGGTCAAATAAAGGTTCCAACTCTCACAGTTCCACTATTAGTGTTCTGGGTTAGAGTTTTTAATCACCTTAGGACATGTGTAAATACCAAAAAAATAGGAGTATGTAATTGAGTCATCATTTTGGTGAACTAGAAGGTGTAAATTGGCTAGATGAATGCAATTGTAATTTAGAGCATTCCAAAAAAAGAATCAGGTCAAAAAGCCCCACGGTTTGAAAGTTATTGCAATTTTTTGGTTTTTGGAGACCTCCTAAGAATGCTTCAAAGTTAGGTTAGGGGTATTAAATGACTTCGAAAAGGGTTGAAAAATGAGAGACGAGCAAAGCTGGTCCAGAGGGCTATAGAGCGCTTTGAGAGCTTTCTGAAAATGTAAATGGTTCATCAATCGGAGCTATGGTTCAAAAGTTATGCCTCCCGAAAGTTCAATTACCATTTCTAGATTCTTCTAGATTTGCATCGACTTCTAATGTAGCTTCTGGAGCCTTCTATTTGGTCGGTGGATGCCAACTAGCAGTTTCTAAAATGTACTCATAATCCTTAAACCTCTGGAGTCTATTTAAGAATATTTCGGGCATTGTAAAAGGCAGTTTGGAGTGGAGTTTGACAGGAGGTACTAAAAGGAGAAATTATCTCCAGAATTATACTATTATAAGCCCATAGGGCATGTTTTGAAGTCTATTTTTTCTATACTAAATGTATTAGCTTATTTACAAAGTTAATAAAAAAATTTCTTTCCCATTGTGTCCATTCTGTGCTTGGGTTGTGTCCCCATCAAATGGTATCAAAGCTAGTTTTCCTTAGTGTGTAAACAGAGTGCCGACTGTGAGGCAGTTTGCACCAGGACTGTGTGGTTGTGGGTTTGAGTTAAAAAGATGCCTCCACGAAAAGAGCATGGTGGAAGGGCCGAAGCTATTAATCCTGAGGAGGTTAGAGTCCTCCAAAGGTAGGTACAAGCATTGCAGGAGGAGCTCCATAGAGGAACAAATGTTGCCACAGGCAACGAAAGTGAGGATGACAATGAAGAAGAAGAAATTGGACCAGAAGGGGAATTTGACGGGGAAGTTTTGAATCAGGTAGAGGAAAGGCTTTTCAGGGCCATTACTAAGTTTGGGAAAAGACCTACAATTGATGTGGGTGTATTTTCAGGAAATTTGAAACCAAATGAGTTGATCGACTGGATCAATGAACTGGAAGAGTACTTTGAGTATGACGATATCAGGGATCCAGATAGGGTTAAGTTTGCAAAGGCCAAACTAAAAGGACATGACAAAATCTGGTGGCAAGAAGTTCAATTGGAATGAAATAGAAGAGGAAAGTATAAGATCACAAGGTGGGATCATATGGTGGACAAATTGAAGAAGCAATTCATTCCTATTGATTATGAGCTCGATTTGTTTAAGAAGATGTATGGGTTAAAGCAAGCAGAAAAATTAGTCCAAGAATATATAGAGGAGTTTTACCGACTTCTGATTAGAGCAGGGCATGCAGAAGCAAATAAAGAGAAGGTTGCTCATTATATCAGTGGGTTGCGACCTAGCATCCAAGAGGAATTAAGTTTGGTAAGAATGACCAGCGTTGAAGAGGCATACCAGTTTTCCCTACGAGTTGAAGAGAAGCTAAATAAGAGGTTTGAAGGGAGACAAAGAGGCAGTGGTCAAGGAGGAAGAGGTAGTGGTAGGTCATCTGGAGGCCGAAATGAAACCCAAAAGAAAAATGAAGATGTGGGTACTAGCAAGAAACAGAGGAAAAAGGGTTTCAACCGCTCCCGTGATCAAGACTTTGGAAATTAGAGAGGAAGAGGTAGAGGATGTGGACAAGGAAGAGGAGGTTTCCATGGTACCTATTTCCATTGTAATGAAGAACGTCATCATGCCTTTGAATGCCCTCAACAATAAGGAAGGACAGATAGGAGAGCTGAGGGTCAAGCTAAGATTGCTCATGTGGATGAGGATGCACAATCATCACATTCAAAGCATACAAAAAGAGGAGAGACTTTAGTAAATGAAAGGGTCCTACTAAGTGGTGAGATTGAACCAGGACAAAGGAGGACTTTATTCCATACTAGATGCAAATGTGAGGATAAATATTGTGATGTGATCATTGATGGTGGTAGCACTGATAACTTGGTATCAGAGGAGATGGTCTCTAAGCTGAAGCTCAAGAGGGAGAAACACCCCCAGCCCTATCGGATTGCTTGGGTGAAAGATGATCATAAGGTCCTGGTAAGTGAACAATATTCGGTGAAATTCAAAATTGGGAGTTACCATGATGAAGTTCTCTATGATGTTATTCCAATGGATGTTTTTCATCTATTGTTAGGAAGACCGTGGCAGTTTGATAGGCATGCAGTACATGATGGTCATGCAAACACATACTCTCTAACAAAGGATGGAGTTCGCCACAAACTGAAGCCCATGAAAAAGGAAGGCAAAAAGGTATGTAGCAATGCTAGGATTTGTCTTGTTGATGGAAGGAAGTTTTTAGATGCCATGAAACATCAACGTATGTGCTATGCTTTGATTCTTAGGAAAGATAAAGAAGGTAATAGTGAAATGCCACTTAAAGTTTCAGATTTACTAGGTGAGTTTGGAGATATTATCTCTGATAATGTTCCAGAAGGATTGCCACCAGTAAGGCAAATCAGTCATCAGATAGATTTAATTCCAGGAGCTAGTTTGCCTAACAAGGCTGCTCACAGGATGACTCCTATTGAAACCGAGGAGCTGAATAGACAGGTGCAGGAGCTATTGAGGAAGGTAATGCAGGAGCCTCCAGAGGTATAAGGGCAATCTTGTGTCACCCAGAGAAAATGTACTTAGAATTAGTTTTGTTTCATGTGTTTTTATTTTTGGATACCCATTTGGGTCAAATAAAGGTTCCAACTCTCATAGTTCCACTATCAGTGTGCTAAAAACTCTCGAAAAGATAGGAGCATGTAATTGGGCCATCATTTTGGTGAACTAGGAGGTGTAAATTGGCTAAATGAATGAAATTGTAATTTAGAGCATTCCAAAAAAAGAATCAGGTCAAAAGGCCCCACAGTTTGAAAGTTATTGCAGTTTTTTTGGGTTTTGGAGACCTCCTAAGAATGCTTCAAAGTCAGGTTAGGGGCATTAAATGACCTCGAAAAGGGTCGAAAAATGGGGGACAAGCGAAGCTGGTCCATAAGGCTATAGAGCGCTTCGAGAGCTTTCTGAAAATGTAAATAGTTCGTCAATCGGAGCTACGGTTCAAAAGTTATGCCTCCCGAAAGTTCGATTACCATTTCTGGATTCTTCTAAATTTGCACCGACTTCTAACGCAACTTCTGGAACCTTCTATTTGGTCAGTGGATGCCTACTAGCACTTTCTAGAATGTACTCCTAGTCCTTAGCCCTCCAGGGTCTATTTAAGGAGATTTATGGCATTGTAAAAGGCAATTCAGAGTGGAGTTTGAGAGGAGGTACTGAAAGGAGAAATTATCTCTAGATTTATGCTATTGTAAGCCCTTAGGGCATGTTTTGAAGTTTATTTTCTCTGTACTGTTTGTACTAGCTTATTTTCTCAGTTAATATAATTTTTCCTTTCTGTTGTGTCCATTTTGTTCTTGGGTTGTGTACCCATCAAGTGGTATCAGAGCAAGGTTTTCTTGAGTGTGTAGACAGAGCGCCGACTATGAGGTAGTTTGCACCAGGACTGTGTGGTTGTGGGTTTGAGTTAATAAGATGCCTCCACGAAGAGAGCGTGGTGGAAGGGCCAGAGCTATTAATCCTAAGGAGGTTAGAGCCCTCCAAAGGCAGGTACAAGCATTGCAGGAGGAGCTCCGTAGAGGAGCAAATGTTGCCGCAAGTGATGACAGTGAGGATGACAATGAAGAAGAAGTAATGGAACCAGAAGGGGAATTTGACGGGAAAGTTTTGAATCATGCAAAGGAAACGCTTTTTAGGGCCATTACTAAGTTTGGGAAAAGACCTACAATTGAAGTGGGTGTATTTTTAGAAAATCTGAAACCAGATGAGTTGATCGATTGGATCAATAAATTGGAAGAATACTTTGAATATGAGGATATCAGAGACCCAGATAGGGTTAAGTTTGCAAAGGTCAAACTGAAAGGCCATGCCAAAATCTGGTGGCAAGAGGTCCAATTGGAAAGAAATAGAAGAGGAAAGGAGAAGATGACAAAATGGGATCGTATGGTGGACAAATTGAAGAAGCAGTTCATTCCTGTGGACTATGAGCTTGATTTGTTTAAGAACATGCATGGGTTAAAGCAGGCAGGAAGATCAGTCCAAGAATATAAAAAAGAATTTTACCGAGCCTTGATTAGAGCGGGACATGCAGAAGCAAATAAGGAGAAGGTTGCTCGTTATATGAGTGGGTTGCAACCTAGCATCCAGGAGGAATTAAGTCTAGTACGAATGACCAGCGTTGAAGAGGCATACCAGTTTGCCCTACGAGTTGAAGAGAACCTGAATAAAAGGTTTGAAGGAAGACAAAGAGGGCATGGTCAAGGAGGAAGGGGAAGCGGTAGATCATCTAGAGGCCGCAATGAAACCCAAAAGAAAAGTGAAGATGAGGGTACTAGCAGGAACCAAAGGAATGAGGGTTTCAACCGCTCTCGTGACCAAGACTTTGGAAATCAGAGAGGAAGAGGTAGAGGACATGGACAAGGAAGAGGAGGCTTCCATGGTACCTGTTTCCATTACAATGAAGAAGGTCATTGTGCCTTTGAATGCCCTCAATGACAAGGAAGGACAGATAGGAGAGCTGAGGGCCAAGCTAGGGTTGCTCATGTGGATGAGGATGCAAAATCATCACATTTAGAGGATGCAGAAAGAGGAGAGACCTTGGTAAATGAAAGAGTCCTACTAAGTGGTGAGATTGAACCAAGACAACGGAGGAGTTTGTTCCGTACCAGATGCAAGTGTGAGGATAAATGTTGTTTAATGATCATTGATGGTGGTAGCACTAATAACTTTGTATCAGAAGAGATGGTCTCTAAGCTGAAGCTTAAGAGGGAGAAACATCCCCAGCCCTATTGGATTGCTTGGGTAAAAGATGATCATAAGGTCCTGGTAAGTGAACAATGTTTAGTAAAATTCAAAATTGGGAGTTACCATGATGAAGTTCTCTGTGATGTTATTTCGATGGATGTTTGCCATCTATTGTTGGGTAGACCATGGCAGTTTGATAGACATGCAGTACATGATGGACATGCAAACACATACTCTCTGACAAGGATGGAGTTTGCCACAAATTGAAGCCCATGAAAAAAGAAGGGGAAAAGGTATGTAGCAGTGCTAGGATTTGTCTTGTTGATGAAAGGAAGTTTTTAGATGGCATGAAACATCAGCATATGTGCTATGCTTTGATTCCTAGGAAAGATAAAGAAGGTAGTAGTGAAATACTAGTTGAAGTTTCAAATTTACTAAGGGAGTTTGGAGATATTACCTCTGATAATGTTCCAGATGGATTGCCACCAGTAAGGCAAATCAGTCATCAGATAGATCTAATTCCAGGAGCTAGTTTGCCTAACAAGGCTGCTCACAGGATGACTCCTACTGAAACAGAGGAGCTAAATAGACAGGTTCAGGAGTTGTTGAGGAAGGGCTTGATTCAAGACAGTCTGAGTCCATGTACAGTACCTATAGTACTCGCACGAAAGAAGGATGGAGAGTGGAGGATGTGTATAGATTCTCGAGCTATAAAAAGGATCACCATCAAGTACCAGTTTCCTTTGCCAAGGATGGATGATATTATGGACTGCTTGAGTGGAGCTCAGTACTTCACAAAGATAGATCTGAAGAGTGGTTATCACCAGATATGGATTCGAGAAGGAGATGAGTGGAAAACAGCCTTCAAGACCAAGGAGGGTCGTTATGAGTGGTTAATGATGCCCTTTGGATTGACGAATGCCCCAAGCACCTTCATGCGGCTCATGAATGAGGTACTTAAGAAGTTCTTGGGAAAATTTGTTATTGTTTATTTGGATGATATTTTAATTTTCAGCAAGACTTTGGAAGAACATTTATTGCATATTCGTAGTGTCCTTGAAAGGCTAAGGGAAGAGAAACTGTTAATTAATCTGAAGAAGTGTAACTTTGCAAAAAGGGAGTTAGTCTATTTGGGGTTTGCTATATCACCTGAAGGTCTCAAAATGGCTCCGAAGAAGGTAAAAACCATCTTGGAATGGCCTACTCCAAGGTTTGCTACTGAGGTAAGATCATTTCATGGTCTGGTTAGTTTTTACAAGAAGTTTATTAGGAATTTCAGTGGCATATGTGCACCCCTAACTGATACAATAAGAGGGGATAGAAAAGAGTTCAAATGGACTGCAGCAGCTGCGAGAAATTTTGAATTGCTGAAGAAGAAGGTAACAGAACAACATGTGTTGGCACTTCCAAATTTTAGAAAAGTGTTCCAGGTGGATTGTGATGCTAGTGGTAGCGCTATTGGGGCTGTATTAAGCCAAGAAGGTAAGTCTATTGCATCTTTTAGTAAAAAATTGAATGATGCAAAGAAGAAGTATTCTGTTTATGATCAAGAGTTCTATGTAATAGTTCAGGGCTTAAAGAAATGGAGGCATTATTTATTGCCAAAGGAATTTGTTTTGTATACTGATCATTAGGCATTACAGTACCTAAATAGCCAAGGTAAATTGAATCAGAGGCATATGAAGTGGGTAGAGTTCTTGCAGAGTTATACATTTGTGTTGAAGCATAGAAGTGGAAAATCTAACAGGGTTGCAGATGCACTAAGTAGGAGACAGTTGTTGCTTACAGTAATGCAGGTTGAAGTAGATGGGTTTGATGAACTCAAGAATTTGTACCCTGAGGATCTTGATTTTGCTCAAGACTGGAAAGCTTGTAAAGAACCTATTGCTATGGATAGAACCAAGTGGATAGACTATTTGATTCAGGATGGTATGTTGTTCAAAGGTAGTCAATTGTGCATTCCAAGGAGTTCCATGAGGGAAAATCTAATTAAGGAGAAACACAGGGGAGGGATGCCAAGACATTTTGGTCGAGATAAGACCATTGCCATTCTAAGAGAGCATTATTTTTGGCCTCAAATTTCACAAGATGTGAAGAAGTTTGTACAAAGTTGCCAGGTTTGTCAAGTTGACAAGGGGTTTAGTCACAATACTGGCCTATATCAGCCATTGCCTATTCCATTAAGGCCATGGGAGGACATAAGTATGGATTTTGTTCTTGGATTGCCGAGGACACAAAGGGGTAATGACTCAGTATTTGTGGTGGTTGATAGGTTCTCCAAAATGGCACATTTCATTCCATGCCACAAAACTCATGATGCTGTCCATATTGCAGACTTTTTTTTCAAAGAGGTGGTAAGACTACATGGTCTTCCAAGGAGTATAGTCTCTGAGAGAGATACTAAATTTGTGGGGTATTTCTAGAGGACATTGTGAAAAAAGTTGAGAACAGACTTGAAATTCAGTTCCACGCATCACCCACAAACTAACGGCCAAACAAAAGTGGTAAACAGAAGTCTTGGCAATTTGCTGAGATGTTTAGTTGGGGATAAGCCCAAGGGATGGGATTTGATTCTACCACAAGAAGAGTTTGCTTACAATAACTCTATAAATAGGAGTACTAGAAAATCACCATTTCAAATTGTATATGGGAATAACCCAAGGACTGCACCAAAATTGAGGAAGATAGAACAAGGGGAGAGGACAAGTGTTAAAGCTGAGGAATTTGCTGAACATATCAAGCATCTACATGAGGAGGTTCAAGCACACATTACCAAGATGAATCAAGAGTATAAAGCTAGGGCTGATCAAAGGAGAAGACATAAGGAATTCCAAGTAGGGGATCTAGTCATGGTGCACTTACGAAAAGAAAAATTTTCAGCCAGTAATTACAACAAGCTGAAAATGAAGAAATTTGGCCCCTACAAAATTTTGAAGAAACATGACTCAGGAAATGCATATGAAGCGAAGCTGCTAGATGGTATTCACATTTCTCCCATTTTCAACATTTCAGATTTAACAGAGTATCATGATGATGGTGCAGATGAGGAGCTGGTGTTAGAACCATGTCCAATTCCTGCTTCTAAGAAGGAGGACATAGAAGACATTGTAGATCATCGTGTGGGTAGGAGTACCAGAAATAGGCAGTATGAAGAGTATTTGGTCAAATGGAAAGGACGACCGATCGAGGACTCAACTTGGATTTCAGTAGCTGAGGTTTCCCATTTGGGATTTCCTCTACCATTCATAAAGTGACAGGGTCACTTCTCAATCTACCCTTGGTGTCTGATGCAGGGGCATCCAGAGGTATAAGGGCAATCTTGTGTCACCCAAAAAAATATACTTAGACTTAGTTTTGTTTCATGTGTTTTTATTTTTGGATACCTATTTAGGTCAAATAAAGGTTCCAACTCTCATAGTTTCACTATCAGTGTGCTAGAAAATCTTGAAAAAATAGGAGCATGTAATTGGGCCATCATTTTGGTGAACTAGGAGGTGTAAATTGGCTAGATGAATGAAATTGTAATTTAGAGCATTCCAGAAAAAGAATCAATTCAAAAGGCCCCGCGGTTTGAAAGTTATTGCAGTTTTTCAGGTTTCGGAGACCTCCTAAGAATGCTTCAAAGTCAGGTTAGAGGCATTAAATGACATCAAAAAGGGCCGAAAATGGGGGATAAGCGAAGCTGGTCCATAGGGCTATAGAGTGCTTTGAGAGCTTTTCGAAAATGTAAACGGTTCGTCAATCGGAGCTACAGTTCAAAAGTTATGCCTCCCGAAAGTTCGATTACCATTTCTGGATTCTTCTAAATTTGCACCGACTTCTAATGCAGCTTCTGGAACCTTCTATTTGGTCGGTGGATGCCTACTAGCACTTTCTAGAATGTACTCCTAGTCCTTAGCCCTCTGGGGTCTATCTAAGGAGATTTATGGCATTGCAAAAGGCAGTTTGGAGTGGAGTTTGAGAGGAGGTACTGAAAGGAGAAATTATCTCCAGATTTATGCTATTGTAAGCCCTTAGGGCATGTTTTGAAGTTTATTTTCTCTATACTGTTTGTACTAGCTTATTTTCTCAGTTAATATAATTTTTCCTTTCTATTGTGTCCATTTTGTTCTTGGGTTGTGTCCCCATCAGAAGGGCTTGATTTGGGAGAGCCTGAGTCCATGTGCAGTACTTGTAGTACTAGCACCAAAGAAGGATGGAGAGTGGAGGATGTGTACAGACTCTCGAGCTATAAATAGGATAACCATAAAGTATTGGTTTCCTTTGTCAAGAATGGATGATCTTATGGACTGCTTGAGTGGAGCTCAGTACTTTACAAAGATAGATCTCAAGAGTGGTTATCACCAGATACAGATTCGAGAAGGAGATGAGTGGAAAACAGCCTTCAAGACCAAAGAGGGTCTTTATGAGTGGTTAGTCATGCCCTTTGGATTGACAAACACCCCAAGCACCTTCATGTGGCTTATGAATGAGGTACTTAAGAAGTTCTTGGAAAAATTTGTTATTGTCTGTTTGGATGATATTTTAATTTTCAGCAAGACTTTGGAAGAACATTTATTGCATATTCATAATGTCCTTGAAAAGTTAAGGGAAGAGAAACTGTTAATTAATCTGAAGAAGTGTATCTTTGCAAAAAGGGAGTTAGTCTACTTGGGATTTGTTATATCACCTGAAGGTCTCAAAATGGATCCAGAGAAGGTAAAAGCCATCTTGGAATGGCCTACTCCAAGATCTGCTACTAAGGTAAGATCATTTCATGGTCTGGTTAGTTTTTACAGGAAGTTCATTAAGAATTTCAATGGCATATGTGCACCCCTAACTGACACAATAAGAGGGGATGGAAAAGAGTTCAAATGGACTGCAACAGCTGTGAGAAGTTTTGAAGTGCTGAAGAAGAAGGTGACAAAACAACCTATGTTGGCACTTCCAGATTTTAGAAAGGTGTTCCAGGTGGATTGTGATGCTAGTGGCAGCGCTATTGGGGTTGTATTAAGCCAAGAAGGTAAGCTTATTGCATATTTTAGTGAAAAATTGAATGATGTGAAAAGAAAGTATTCTGTTTATGATCAAGAGTTCTATGCAATAGTTCAGGCCTTAAAGAAATGGAGGCATTATTTGTTGCCAAAAGAATTTATTTTGTATATTGATCATCAGGCATTACAGTACCTAAATAGCCAAGGTAAATTGAATCAGAGGCATATGAAGTGGGTAGAGTTCTTGCAGAGCTATACATTTGTGTTGAAGCATAAAAGTGGAAAATCTAACAAGGTTGCAGATGCACTAAGTAGGAGACAGTTGTTGCTTACAATAATGCAGGTTGAAGTAGTTGGGTTTGATGAACTCAAGAATCTGTACCTTGAGGATCTTGATTTTGCTGAAGCATGGAAAGCTTGTAAGGAGCTTGTTGCTGTAGATAGAACTAAGTGGTTAGACTATCCAATTCAGGATGGTATGTTATTCAAGGGCAGTCAATTATGCATTCCAAGGAGTTCCATGAGGGAAATTTTTTTTAAGGAGAAACACAATAGAGGGATGGTAGGACATTTTGGTCGAGATAAGACCATTGCCATTCTTAGAGAACATTATTTTTAGCCTCAGATTTCAAAGGATGTGAAGAAAATTGTACAGAGTTGTCAGATTTGTCAAGTGGCCAAGGGATTTAATCACAATACTGGACTATATCAGCCATTGCCTGTTCCATCAAAACCATGGGAGGAAATAAGTATGGATTTTTTTCTTGGATTGTCGAGGACGCAAAGGGGTAATGACTCTGTATTTGTGGTGGTTGATAGGTTCTCGAAAATAGCACATTTCATTCCATGCCACAAAACTCATGATGTTGTCCATATTGCAAACTTGTTTTTCAGAGAGGTGGTAAGACTACATGGTCTCCCAAGAAGTATAGTTTCTGACAGAGATACTAAATTTGTGGAGTATTTCTGGAGAACATTATGGAAGATGTTGAGGATAAACTTGAAATTCAGTTGCACACATCACTCACAGACTGACGGCCAAATAGAAGTGGTAATCAGAAGTCTGGGCAATTTGTTGAGATGTTTAGTTGGGGATAAACCCAAGGGGTGAGATTTGATTCTACCACAAGCAGAGTTTTCTTACAATAACTCTATAAATAGGAGTACTGGTAGATCACCATTCCAAATTGTATATGGAAGTAGCCCAAGGACTGCACTAGAGTTGAGGAAGATAAAGCAAGGGGAGAGGACAAGTGCTGAAGCTGAAGAATTTGCTGAACATATCAAGCATCTACATTAGGAGATCCAGGCACACATTACCAAGATGAATCAAGAGTATAAAGCTAGGGCTAATCAAAGGAGAAGACATAAGGAATTCCAAGTAGGGGATCTAGTCATGATACACTTACGAAAAGAAAGATTTCCAGCCGGTACTTACAACAAGCTGAAAATGAAAAAATTTGGCCCCTGCAAAATTCTGAAGAAACATGACTTGGGAAATGCATATGTGGTGGAGTTGCTAGATGGTATTCACATTTCTCCTATTTTCAACATTGCAGACTTAACAGAGTATCATGATGATGGTGCAGATGAGGAGCCGATGTTAGAGCCACGTCCAATTCCTACTTCGAAGAAGGAGAAGATAGAAGACATTCTAGATTATCGTGTGGGTAGGAGTATCAGAAATAGGCAGTATGAAGAGTATTTGGTCAAGTGGAAAGGACGGTCGATCAAGGACTCAATTTGGATATCAGCAGCTGAGGTTTCCCATTTGGAATTTTCTCTACCATTCATAAAGTGATAGGGTCACTTTTCAATCTACCCTAGGTGTCTGATGCAGGAGCATCCAGAGGTATAAGAGCAATCTTGTGTCGACCAAAAAAAAGTACTTAGACTTAGTTTTTGTTTCATGTGTTTTTATTTTTGGATACCCATTTGGGTCAAATAAAGGTTCCAACTCTCATATTTCCACTATCAGTGTTATGGGTTAGAGTTTTTAATCACCTTGGGATACGTGTAAATGTCAAAAAAATAGGAGTATGTAATTGAGCCATCATTTTGGTGAACTAGAATGTGTAAAGTGGCCAAATGAATCTAATTATAATTTAGAGCATTCCAGAAAAAGAATCGGGTCAAAAGGCCCCACGGTTTGAAAGTTATTGCAATTTTTCAGTTTTTGAAGACCTCCTAAGAATGCTTCAAAGTCAGGTTAGGGGTATTAAATGACCGCAAAAAGGGCCAAAAAATGGGAGATGAGCGAAGCTGGTCCATAGGGCTATAGAGCGCTTCAAGAGCCTTTCGAAAATTTAAACGGTTCGTCAATCGAAGCTACAGTTCAAAAGTTATGCCTCCCTGAAGTTCGGTTACCATTTTTGGATTCTTCTAGATTTGTGTCAACTTCTAACGTAGCTTCTGGAGCCTTTTATTTGGTCGGTGGATGCCAACTAGCACTTTCTAGAATGTACTCCTAATCCTTAAACCTTCGGGGTCAATTTAAGGACATTTCAGGCATTGTAAAAGGCAGTTCGGAGTGGAGTTTGAGAGGAGGTACTGAAAGGAGAAACTATCTCCAGAATTATACTATTGTAAGCCCATAGGGCATGTTTTGAAGTCTATTTTCTCTATACTGAATGTATTATCTTATTTACAAAGTTAATAAAAATTTTCCTTTCTTGTTGTGTCCATTCCGTGCTTGGGTCGTGTCCCCATCAAAAACCCAAAAACACAGAAATCTCCTTCACAACTTTTGTGACAATGTGAAACAATAAATGCACAGACACGCTCACTATTCTAATCACATAATGCAAATGAGTTTGAATTTAATAATCACTGAAAGGTTTAATTAAACAATTAAAATAAGGATACGTCGACCATACATGGATGACATTGGTAAAATATGAATAACTGAATCACTAACTCCATGTGCCATTGCCAGGGATATAAATCCTACACACTAAACAACATGATCAAGTGCAATTTCATATAATAACATAGCCAAAGCAATAAATGCATTAAATCACCTAATTTAACCATTTAATTAATTATATCAAAATAATCTATTTACATCACTCACATTCGCATAAAGCATAACAACACAAGAATGAAGTAAATAACTATAGCATTAAATCCATCACATAACATAATCAGAGATATGTCCAAATATCAGATAACCAAATATCATCATAAAACACACACTGTCATCTCAAAATGGCATCATCATGCAATATGATCAACTAAACAGTATAGTAATCTGACATCTATGATACTAAAATCAAGGTATAACATCTGACCCTCAACTCATCTCACATGTAAAACATAAGATAAATAACAAATATCTCTTGGATCAGAATATAACAAGGTAAATATACGCAACACAACTAATGAATCCAACATGGACAATCCATTTGTAATTATCTAAGTATTTAACAATGTTTGTTTACATAACAAGAAAAGGCACTTAAAACACATAAGCGAACACAGTCAGAACATGACTAGCCATTGCTACAAGAACCTAGTCCAACGTAGTATGGTACTAGTACACAATGCAATCTCTGCACACATCTCAAGATAATCACAGAACAACATCATGATACCACATCGGTCCTAGTAACCATTGGCACAAACCTTAGTGAACCATAAATCACATCATAATCTCATAAGTCAACCGAAGCATAATCAAAGCAACAGATACAGAAACGTAAATAAAATCACCTCAACAATGTTGACCACTCATGGTCACAATCATGATCTCATCTCAACAAAAGATCAACAAGGTTGCATCCATCAAGATGACTTATAGAAGTCAAACGGGAGAGGCACTACACCTCCTCTCATCTTTTTCTTCTATAATAGGTTTTTTACATGCAAGTGTCTGAAGGCTTTGTGGATTTGTATTGATCATATCCTTCATGGTATCAGAGCCAAATTTGTTGTAGCTTGTTTGGTATTTGGCGAAAAAAGGGAGAGCAAGAGTTTGACAGATTAGATCTAGAGTTTTTTTGGGTATTTCTTGAGAAAAAAGGGGGGTCACTAATTTTCAATGTAGTTTGAGACTAAACGAACTTCATGGATGAATCCAGAAGGCATTAAAACCTTTGTTTCCATATAAAGTTTGTCCATTTTGGACAATGTTAATCCAAGAGGCAAAAAAATTTTGCCCGGCAGGGCCGTACGGCCTCTACATACAATCCAAGGCAAAAAAAATTAAAAATTACAAGTTTTTGTCTTTTTTTTTGTTGCAATTTTAAAAAACCCTTGGTGGTCCTGCTAACCATAGCAACTCCTAGCAAATGTCACCACTCAACAGGCCACCACCACTGTGGCCCTGCTCTATTGCAACTCACCACTGCCACCGCCCAATGTGCCACCTGACGACTACTTCACCAGTGATGCAATTGAAAGTTTTCTTTAAATATTTTTTAATTAGAATATAATAATTTTTTTCATGCATTTCTTGGTTTTTTTGTCATAACTTGAGCATATAGACATCTTTTTTCAATCCGAAAGAAGTGTCAAATAGCTAGTTCTAAGACTGAGACGGTGTTGCATATTCTTTCTGGTTTTGATGCAGCTTGGTTGCATATTTGGGTAGTCAAAGCCAGATGTTCAGTTTTTCACTACGGAGGGCATATCTTGAGCATCCCATCTCCATTTTTTGAAAACATTATATTTTTGAAAAGCTGGTTCAATCCTCTTTTTAGAAATGTTGGTTTTCTTCTAGATTCTTCTCCATGGTCTTTGTATCATATTTTTTTGTTTTATTTCTCTATGGTGAATATATTGGATGTTTTAGGTCCAGGGATCATTTTTGTGGCATGGGATCTTGTTTTTTGGGTTGTACTATTGGTTGTATAAGCTATTTTCCATTTTTTATCATTGTTGATATCATTTTTAAGCATGTTTATGCAAACGCACTGAGATAAAGTCACTCCTTGCATTTTTAAGATCTTTTTCATCATTGTGACTTATTGTACTCGCACTACATTATAAAGTGTCATGGGGGATAGTTGTCTACCTTTTAGTGCCCTCTTCCTTTGTCAAGTGAGTTTCTTTTCTATGACATTAGCCCCATGATGTGTCGATGACACGTTCTTTTATGTGTCTATACCTCTTTCTCACTCTTGATGTTCTTGGTTCTTTCTATTTTGTAGGAGATATTGGCCCACTTTCTTAGTTGCTTGTCACCTCACCATTTCTGCATTATGGGGGTTCTTCTATTGGTTATCATGCTTCCTTGGTTCGATTGATCATCTTTTTAAGCTTTGGTGTGTCATGCCATCTGTATTTTCAAGTTCAGTTGTTTGTCTTTGTTTGCCTCCTGATTCAATGTAGATTACAATCGTCTCTACCTGCTCAGGTTCTATTTCAAAGGAAGTTATATAGATCAGCAATTTCTTTTTGACAGAGTTTGTAGCTTCTACATGCTTTAGTGGTTTTCTTCATGATTCCTATTGTTCCTATCTTTTGGAACAATTCCTCTAGTTGGAGGCTTCCACAATCCTTCACTAGTTTTCAGCTATCTCTTTTGGAGTAAAATTTTTCCCACTGGGTTTTCTCTATTTCTTCATTTCATAGAGATTTTGTTGTGATTAAGTACCATATCAAGCCTTGTTGTCGGGACCCAAGTTTTCTTTCAGCATTGCTTTTTAGTTTCCTTGCTCTTTGTGCATTGATTGTAACTGCATTGTTGCTCATCTTAAGGGGGGTATTAGAGAAAAAGATTAATTTAATTAAATTACTTTTTCTCCCTTCTTAAGATTTTTCTTTAAGCGCTTTTTGCATTCTATATTTAATAATTAATTAGTAATTATTATATAGTTTTTTACCTTTTAGGTTACCCTTTGTAACTTTTTAGGTTACCCTTTTTGGGTTTCGATCTCCTTTTATAAGGATTGATCTCTTTGTAATTCTACATCTCTTTCATTTCTAAGAATGCATTTGCATAATTTTCAAAGCAAACCTTTGCCTCCTCTCCTCTTTTTCTTTTGTGATAGGTTTTTTACATGCAAGTGTTTGAAGGCTTTGTTGATTTCTATTGATCAAATCCTTCATCAAGTACAAGAAAAAATTAAAAAAAATTTGAATAAGTATAAAGACATTGTTGCAAAATATTTTCTTGATGGTTTATCGCCAGTAAGAAGTATAAGTCATTGTATGGATTTGATTCTGGGATCTAGTTTGTTGAATAAAGCACCATATAGATTGACATCTAAAGAGAATGAAGAACTTAGCAGATAAGTGCATGAGTTGTTGCAGAAAGGTTTAATCAAAGAAAGTTTGAGTCCATGTGTTGTACCAGTTGTATTAGCACCTAAGAAGAATGGAGAATATGTACTAATTCCAAAGCTATTAACAAGATCACAGTGAAATATATGTTTACTATGTTGAGGAGGGATGACATAATGGATTGTTTGAGTAGAGAAAAGTATTTTACCAAGATTGGTTTAAAGAGTGGTTATCATCATATCAGACTCAGAGAAGGTGATGAATGGAAGACTACTTTCAAGACAAAAGATGGTTTATATGAATGGTTGGTAATGCCTTTTGGTTTCACTAATGCACTTAGTACTTTCATGAGGTTGATGAATGAATTTCTCAAGAGATTTTTGGGTAAGTTTGTGATTGATTATTTGGATGATATTTTGATATTTAGTAAGACTAAAGAAAAACATCTTGAGCATGTTAGACAAGTATTGCAGAGATTAAAAGAGGAGAAGTTGATGATTAACTTGAAAAAGTGTTCTTTTATGCAATAGGAGATTGTGTACATGAGAATCAACCAAGGCATCAAACCATCAAAGAACTCAAAGTGCACATCATGAGCTCCTCAAAAGAAACTAAATAACCATGATCCTCAACCAAGAAGATATACCACCATAACTGAATCAAAAATCCAAGCTAATGAACATCAAGGATGTACCTTTATATCCAATCATGTCATGCCAAAATCCATGACACCATGATCACATCCATGAACCGAGCATATGGCTCTCAATATGTCCAACCCACAAATGCTCCTTTGGCTAACCTGTCAAGCCTTGTCCCGCTCGAATCTTGCCTTTTGTCTTCTCCTTGTCACTCTTACTCTCTCACCAACAACTACCCTTGTGGCTGCTTATATAGTAGCAATTCCCACAAAACCACCAAGTGGTATTACATAAACTATGTGCTAAAACCATGTGCTACCTAACCCACTAACCCCACATTTAATATTGGGCATTTAATTCTTTTCCCCAATATTAAATAATTACATAAAATATTATCACAATGTTACAATACAACTCATCAAGAATATTCTATGGGAATCTTTACATGTTGCACGTCCATCTAGGTACAACATTACATAATAAAAAATAAAATAATAAAATAACAATATTATGCAATGTGTGCAACACCCATTATCTCAACAAGAAGTTGAATGATGCTAGAAGGAAGTATTATGTGTATGATCAAGAGTTTTATGCAATTGTTCAATCCTTAAAGAAGTGGAGACATTATTTGATTCTTAAGGAGTTTGTATTGTCTACTGATAATAAAGATTTACAGTACTTGGGAAGTCAGTATAAATTGAATCAGAGACATATGAAGTGGGTGGAGTACTTGTAGAGTTTTACATTTGTGATAAAGCATAAGAGTGGAATCATTAACCGATTTATTGATGCATTGAGAAGAAGACATTCTTTGTTGACCAAGATGAACGTTGAAGTTCTTAGTTTTGATGAAATGAAGGAGTTATATGATACTGACGCTAATTTCTCTAAAGCGTGTAGAGAATGCAAAGTACCAAATCTATTAGATCACATGAGTAAGTATGATGAATATTTTATTCAAGAAGGTATGTTGTTCAAAGAAATTCAATTATGTATACCTAGAAGTGATGTGGGAGTTGATTTGATTAAGGAAAAGCATGGTGGTGGATTGGCCAAACATTTTGGAATTGATAAGACATTGATTTTGCTAAAAGATAAGTATCATTGACCACAGATGTATAAGGATGGTCCAAAATTTGTAAAGAGTTGTGGAGTTTGTCAAGTTGCAAAAGGAGTAAGTTAGAATATTGGTTTGTATACACTTATTTTTGTTCGTGAGAAACTTTACAATGACATCAATATGGATTTTGTTCTTGGATTACGTAAGATAGAAAAGGGGTATGATTCTATGTTTGTTGTTATGGATAGATTTTCTAAGATGGCTCATTTTATACCATGTAAGAAAACATCAAATGCTGAGCAGTTGCTAAGATTTTCTTCAAAGATATTTTTAGATTGCATGGATTACCAAGAAGTATTATTTTTGATAGAGAAAGTAAGTTTGTTGGTTTTTTTTTGGAAGACTTTGTGGAAGAACATGGGTACTAATTCAAACTTTAGCTCTACATTTCATCCATAGATAGAGGTTGTGAATAAAAGCTTGGGTAATTTGCTCAGATGTTTAGTTGGAGATAAACAACATAATTGGGAGTTGGTGTTGGCACAAGCTAAGTTTGCATATAATAATTTTGTGAATAGGAGTACAAGGAAAACACCTTTCAAGATTTTTACTAGAATGCAACCTAGAGGAATATATGAATTGAGGGGTGTTGCCAATGAAGAAAAGAGAAGTTTTGCAAGGGTAGAGTTTGTTAATTTTATGGATTCTTTGCATAAGGAAGTGAAGTTGAACTTGGAACAAAGTAATCAGAAGTAGAAGGAGAATGTTGATAAGTCAAGAAGACATCATGATTTTGAAGTTGATGATGAGGTGATGGTTCATTTGAAGAAAGGTAGATTTCTTAATGGAACACACATTAAGCTGAAGATGAAGAAATTCGGACCTTGTAAGATCTTGAGGAAGTTTGACAATGGTAATGCTTATGAAGTTGAGTTACCCTATGACATAGATATATCTCCTATATTCAATGTTGTTGATTTATATAAGTACCATGAGTCAGATGATGAAGTTGACGTATCAAACAATTATCCTAAGAAGTAGATTGAAGAGGTTGAACAAGTATTGAATTACAGAGTGGTGAAAGAACAAGAGAGAAAGATTACTATGATTATTTGGTGAAGTGGAAGAATAGACCAGTTGAAGATGCTACATGGATTTCTCAATCTAAGTCGGATGCAGCTTAGGTTGTGACACTTACATGATTCAGGAGAATCATTTCTTCCAACCCTAGTTGTCTGATCCAAGATCATCTTGGGTTATATTGTTATCCTACATGTTTCTTTTCTTATTTGTTATCGAGCTCCTTATTGTTGTCAAGTGCTTTGTACGTGTCGAGTTCATAGTTGCTATCGAGTTCGTAGTTGATGTTGAGTTCATGGTTGATGCCAAGTTCTCTTTGCTAGTTGAGTTCGTGTTGGTGTAGATTTCTTGTTGGTGTCAAGCTTGTGTATGTGTCGAGTGTTTTTGAGTGCCAATATTTTGTTCTGGTCCTTCTTTGACCGAGTTGTCTATGTTTGGTTCCAATTTGGAGTTAACCTTGCGTGTTAATTTTTTGATTTGTATTTAATATTTTTTGGCAGTTGACTTTGTTAGAATTCTTTAGAATAACTGAGAGGGGGGGTGAATTAGTTATTCAAAGTCCAAATGCCCTAATAATACTTTTTTAGCACTTTTAATAAATCCATACACTTTTCATCCATCCAAACTCAAATCAACCATATTAATAAGTTACAGTAAATCAATATGCAGAAATAAAGCATTCAAGATCAACACATGACACAATGATTTACGTGGAAACCCAATTTGGGAAAAACCACTAGTAACATGCTACTTGATTCTCACTCTTCTAAAGTGATGCCCTATTAAAAGCCTGCCCTGTTAAAAGCTTACAACACACTGTTAAATGTGACCTTGTTAGAGAATTTCACCAAACTGTTAGGAATGGGTATGGTTAAACGACTTTAGAACATTCACTTGGAATGTCACCCTGTTAAAGGATTTATCTCATGTCTATCAAACCAACCTAAGTCCATAGGATTTAAACTAACTGTTACAATTGCTAGAAAGTAACAATAATGGCCTTTTGATTTGATATAACTTACAACATACTTTGAAATTTTCATATCACACTTTCAGTTCAATCCTTATGCTTGGCTTCAATCACTTCAACTCTGATTGCTTGTCTTCTTATCAAGCTTCGTCTCCTTGAGTCTTCTTACTCATCATGCCAATGCATCCATATCTGGGGTCTTCTCAGAGTAACTATGCTCTCTCTCCTCCTTAGCACTTCCTTTAGCATTTTATGCCTTCATGCTTGCCCGCCTCATTCTCTTATTATTTTTTTATGAACTTATGTCTCCTCAAATAGAAATCTGATTTTTTCCTTTGCTGCTCAATTCTCCTTCTCCAATTTTAGGGTTTCAAAAGGTATTAGGTAGGATACAATGTATCTACCTCATATCTTGTTCTTTTCTAGAAATTTCATCAATTGTATCCTTAAAACGTTTTACATGGTGTTCTGTGCCACCAGCTCATCATTCTTATCTTTCATTTAATTTACAAACTTCTAGATAACAACCTTGTCGGCTTAGATCTGGCGAATCTTCAATTTTTAAAATAATGCAGCAACTCGGCATTATTGTTTTTACTGGTGCTCAGCATCTCTGTGTTACTCGGCACTATTGGTTTTACTGTTGCTCAGCATCTCTGTGTTGCTCGGCACTATTGGTTTTACCAGTGCTCAGCATCTCTATGTTACTCGGCACTTAAAGTTTACTCGGCACTTGATATCACTCGGCACTTGGAGTTTACTCGGCTTCAACTAGGAATCTGCTCGGCTCCTACTAGCTTGCTTGGCTCCTACTAGCTTTTAATGAACTTTTAGTTAGGCTTTACAAATGTCTTAGCTAAAAGCCTTACATCTTTTGATATATTTCAGTGTGCCCATTCTCTATGTCTTATAGTATGTCATCAACACACTTTTTCATCAATGGCTTAGCTGATCCTTGTACTTCATTACAACATCATAACTTCAACCTTTCACTTGGTGTACTTGTTACATCTTATTGATTGCCTCCTCCTTGTCAATCAACTAATTGATAGTATTTGGATCACTAAAGCAATTGTCATTCCTGCTAATAGCAAGTTTGACATCAATGACAAAACAATGATTGAGAACATTCTTTACCATTTTCATATATCATTCCAACAACTTTCCTCATGATCTTTTCAATCATTTCCAACAATCTCCCTCTTTGGCATTGATGGCAAACCAAACTGATCAATTGATCAACTTAGTTACCACCAAGATTGTATACGTTATCTGCTACTGAATCTGCTAGCTTCATCTTTACTATTTGATCTCATATATCTCCCTCTTTCATATATATTTCCCTCTTGCTTTGTATTGATCAGGTTTCACATTTCTCCCTCTTTGACATAAATGCCAAAGATGTAGCATTTTTATTATGCAAAATATGAGCTTTGGCTTCTTGTTGTTTTCTCCCTCTGTCACCATGCTTGTGACTGATTTGGAGTTTCTGCTCTTGCTATGATCCTCTGCATCATTCTTCTAATATTTCAATGATTCATTGCTGGTGATGCAGGGCAGCTTCTTTTTTGCTTTAAACTACTTGAGTTAGGGGTATTACCCCCAACTTGCCTCTAAGATATTCATAAGCATCCTTTGGCAACGGTTTGGTGAAGATATTTGCAGTTTGTTCCTTTGTATGAATGTATTCCAACTTCACTTGTTTGTCTTCTACCAGTTCTCTAACATAATGATACTTGATTGCAATGTGCTTGGTTTTTGCATGCATTACTGGATTTTTAGATATGTTTATAGCACTTGTGTTATCACAATATAATATCACAGGTTTTTTTACCTCTTCTTTCATTCCTTCCAATAGATGTGTGAGCCACACAATGTCTGTGCAATTGACGGCTACTGCCACATATTCTAACTCAGCAATGGATTGAGATGTGCATGTTTGTTTCTTGCTAATCCAGGTAACTAGCCTTTTGCCTAGAAATAATGCACCTCCACTTGTGTTTTTTCTATCATCAATGTTACCTCCCCAATCTACATCTATATATGCATTGAGCTCAAATTTTCCATTCTTTTTGTAGTGTAGACCAAAGTTATCAATTCCTTTAAGATATCTCATTATCCTTTTTACTGCTATGAGATGATTTTCTTTAGGATTAACAAAGAATCTAGCCACTATTCCAACTGCTAATGCTATGTCTGGTCTACTATGTACAACATATTGTATTTTTTCAATCATGGATCTGTACATTGTTTGATTGACTTTAGTTGATTCACCATTTTTTGACAGCTTATTTCCTGTTGCCATTGGTGTGCTAACTAGTTTGGACTCCTCTAATCCGAATGTTTTAAGAATCTCTTTGATGTACTTTGATTGTGTCACAAATATACCATGTTTGAGTTGATGTACTTGCAATCCAACAAAGAATTTGATTTCTCCAAACATAGACATCTCAAATTCATGTTTCATTTTGTCAGCAAAGCTTTTGCAAAGCACTTCCTTTCCACCAAACACTATGTCATCCACAAAGATTTCAGATACAATAATGTCTTTACCTTCTTCTGCTTTGATGTACACGTTGATGTTATCATCAGTTCTTTCAAATCCTATTTGTATTAGATACTTGTGAAGTCTCTCATACCATGCTCTATGTGCTTGTTTCAAACCATAGAGTGCTTTATGTAGCTTACAAACCATATCCCTGTTGTTTTCATCAACAAATCCTTCTGGTTGTTCAATGTAGACTTCTTCTAGTATGCCATTTTAAAAAGCAGATTTTACATCCATCTGACAGACTTTAAAATCTTTATACGCAGCATATGCAAGTAAAGTTCTTACTCCTTCCATTCTAGCAACAGGGGCAAATGTTTTCCCATAGTCTATTCCTTCTTTTTGAGCATAACCCTTGCATACTAGTCTAGCTTTGTTTCTGGTAATCTCACCATTCTCATCTAGCTTGTTTCTGAATACCCACTTGGTGCCAATCACATTCTTGTCAACTGGTCTGGGAACCAAACTCCAGGTTTTGTTCTTCTTTATTTGATCAATCTCTTCTTCCATAGCTTTGTACTAGTTATCATCTTGTAATGCACCATATACTGTCTTAGGTTCAGATTTGCTAATTAGACATGATTCATGTCTTAGTCTGTTCCTTGTCATTGGTCTTGCATCTTTGTCACCAATTATCTGTTCAGCAGGGTGATGTCTTTTTACATATTTAGATAATCTTGGTTCTGTCCATGTTTCCATGTTTGATATTTCTAATTCAGGGTCACTATGTACTGAGTTTTCAGGTTGTTCTACGTCTCTTTCATTTGTACTGACTTCAGAATAAGATTGTGCATTTTCTTCATTCTGCAACTCGACATTCACTAGTTGTGAGTCGGCTGAAACTGAAACTTGTTGTTGAGTTTCAATTTGATTGACATCATCCTCATCAGTCATTCCTTCATAAGAATACACAAAGGTTTTGTATTCATCCATTCTTTTTGGTTCTTTAGCTTGGACTTCTGTATGTTCATCAAAGTTTACATTTGCACTTTTCACAATTTTATTAGTGTTAGTATTCAAACACTTGTATGCCTTACTTCTAGTGGAATAACCAAGGAATATGCCTTCATCGCTTTTTGCATCAAATTTTCCATTTCTAGCATCTTTAAGGATAAAAGATTTGCAACCAAATACTTTGAAATGTTTTACATTGGGTGAGTGACCATACCGTAATTCAAAAGGTGTTGTATTTGTACCTTTCTTGGCTTGTACTCGGTTCAGTGTATGAACAGCTACACTTACAGCTTCTCTCCAGTATTTTAGAGCAACAGTCTTTTTCATCATTAATGTTCTGGCACAATCAATCACAGATCTATTTCTTCTTTCAGCAATTTCATTCTGTGGGGGAGTTCTTGGAGCTAACATTTGTCTTTTGATTCCTTTATCATTACAAAATATCTCGAATTCATTTGGTGTAAATTCACCACCTCTGTCTAATCTTAAGCATTTCAAGATTTTTTCTGTTTCCTTTTCAACTCTAGCCA
This sequence comes from Cupressus sempervirens, assembly GCA_028749045.1. Taxonomy (NCBI): domain Eukaryota; kingdom Viridiplantae; phylum Streptophyta; class Pinopsida; order Cupressales; family Cupressaceae; genus Cupressus; species Cupressus sempervirens. Next base: position 139,379,455 of record CM053788.1, on the reverse strand, counting down.
CATACCACTTAAACATTTGAAAAGCATCAGATTTTTGTTTTAAGAACATAACAGTCATCATCCTAGAATAGTCATCAACAAACAACATTATGTATTTATCTCCTCTATAGCTTTGCACTTCCATTAATGGACCACATAAGTCAGTATGAACTAGTTCAAGTACTTCTTTGGATGTATAGTTTTTGCTTTTGAAACTTGACTTTATCATCTTTCCTAGCTGACATTGTTTGCACATAATATTATCAGGCTTCTTCAATTTTGGTAAACCTCTGACTTTCTTCATTTTACTGATCTTGACCAGATTGTCAAAGTTGACATGACATAATCTTCTATGCCACAACCATTCATCATCAAATTTTGCAATAAAACAAGAAACATCATCCATATCAAGGTAAAACAGATTATTCCTTGTTTGATCTCATTTTCATATCAGTTTACCATCAGTATCATAGATTTTTGTAGTTTTGTTTCCAAATTCTACTTTGCATCCTATATTGCCTAATTGTGAGACACTCAGCAAATTGTAGTTTAATCCTTCAACATAGTATGCATTATCACATGAAATTTGTTCTATGAGCTTAATGGAGCCTTTTCCTTTGATTTGACATGGAGCATCATTACCAAATCTAACACTATTTCCATCATACTGAGTAAAGTTAACAAACTTACTTTTGTCTCCTTTCATGTGATGTGAGCATCCACTGTCTATGATCCACCTGTCATTCTTGTTCATACATGTTACCAATGTTGTGGGCTCTTCTTCATCAGATTGATCCTTCATGGCTACATAAACAACTTCATCATCATTGTCATCAAAATTTTTTTCAACAATATAACACTTCTTACCTTTTTCTTTGTAATCTCTCTTATCATCATCTTTTCTGAATTTGTTTTTGTTGTCTTCCTTGTAATCCTTTTTCTGTGGACACCTGGCTGCAATATGACTGATGCAAGAGCATCCAAAGGTATAAGGGCAATCCTGTGTCACCCAAAAAAATGTACTTAGACTTAGTTTTTGTTTCATGTCTTTACATTTTTGGATACCCATTTGGGTCAAATAAAGGTTCCAACTCTCACAGTTCCACTATCAGTGTGTTTGAAAATCTCAAAAAAATAGGAGCATGCAATTTGGCCATCATTTTGGTGACCTAGAAGGTGTGAATTGGCCAAATGAATGTAATTGTGATTTAGAGCATTCCAAAAAAAGAATCAGGACAAAAGGCCCCACGGTTTGAAAGTTATTGCAATTTTTCGAGTTTTGGAGACCTCTTAAGAATGCTTCAAAGTCAGGTTAGGGGCATTAAATGACCTCGAAAAGGGCCGAAAATGGGGGATGAGTGAAGCTTGTCCATAGGGCTATAGAGTGCTTCGAGAGCTTTTCAAAAATGTAAACGGTTCGTCAATCGGAGCTACAGTTCAAAAGTTACGTTTCTGGATTCTTCTAGATTTGCACCGACTTCTAACGCAGCTTCCTGAACCTTCTATTTGGTCGGTGGATGCCTACTAGCACTTCCTAGAATGTACTCCTAGTCCTTAACCCTCCGGGGTCTATTTAAAGAGATTTATGGCATTAAAAAAGGCAGTTCCGAGTGGAGTTTGAGAGGAGGTACTAAAAGGAGAAATCATCTCCAGATTTATGCTATTGTAAGCCCTTAGGGCATGTTTTGAAGTTTATTTTCTTGTACAATTTGTACTAGCTTATTTTCTCAGTTAATATAATTTCCCTTTTCTGTTGTTTCCATTCTATTCTTGGGTTGTGTCCCCATCAAGTGGTATCAGAGCGAGTTTTCCTGAGTGTGTAGACAGAGCGCCGATTGTGAGGCAGTTTGCACCAGGACTGTGTGGTTGTGGGTTCGAGTTAGAAAATGCCTCCATGAAGAGAGCATGGCGGAAGGGCCTGAGCAATTAATCCTGAGGAGGTTAGAGCCCTCCGGAGGCAGGTACAAGCATTGCAAGAGGAGCTTCATAGAGGAGCAAATGTTGCCGCAGGTGACAACAGTGAGGATGACAATGAAGAAGAAGTAATTGGATCAGAAGAGGAAGTTGACGGGGAAGTTCTGAATCCTGTAGAGGAAAGGCTTTTTAGGGCCATTACTAAGTTTGGGAAAAGACCTACAATTGAAGTGGGTATATTTTCAGAAAATCTGAAACCAGATGAGTTGATCGATTGGATCAATGAACTAGAAAAATACTTTGAGTATGAGGATATAAGGGACCCAGATAGGGTTAAGTTTGCAAAGGCCATGCAAAAATCTAGTGGCAAGAGGTTCAATTGGAAAGAAATAGAAGAGGAAAGGAGACGATCACAAGACGGGATCGTATGGTGGACAAATTGAAGAAGCAGTTCATTCCTGTGGACTACGAGCTGGATCTGTTTAAGAAGATGCATGCGTTAAAGAAAGCAGGAAGATCAGTCCAAGACTATACAAAGGAGTTTTACCGACTCTTGATTAGAGCAGGGCATGCAAAAGAAAATAAGAAGGTTGCTCGTTATATCAGTGGGTTGCGACCAAGCATCCAAGAGGAATTAAGTCTGGTAAGAATGACCAGCGTTGAAGAGGCATACCAGTTTGCCCTATGAGTTGAAGAGAAGCTGAATAAAAGGTTTGAAAGAAGACAAAGAGGGCGTGATCAAGGAGGAAGGGGAAGCGGTAGACCATCTGGCGGCTGCAATGAAACCCAAAAGAAAAATGAAGATGAGGGTACTAGCAGAAACCAGAGGGATGAGGGTTTCAACCGCTCTCGTGACCAAGACTTTGGAAATCAGAGAGGAAGAGGTAGAGGACGTGGACAAGGAAGAGGAGGCTTCCGTGGTACCTGTTTCCATTGCAGTGAAGAAGGTCATCGTGCCTTTGAATGCCCTCAACAACAAGGAAGGACAGATAGGAGAGCTGAGGGCCAAGCTAGGGTTGCTCATGTGGATGAGGATGCACAATCATCACATTCAGAGGATGCAGAAAGAGGAGAGACCTTGGTAAATGAAAGAGTCCTACTAAGTGGTGAGAATAAACCAGGACAACGGAGGAGTTTGTTCCGTACTAGATGCAAGTGTGAGGATAAATGTTGTGATGTGATCATTGGTGGTGGTAGCACTGATAACTTGGTATCAGAAGAGATGGTCTCTAAGTTGAAGCTCAAGAGGGAGAAACATCCCCAGCCCGATTGGATTTCTTGGGTAAAAGATGATCATAAGGTCTTGGTAAGTGAACAATGTTTAGTAAAATTCAAAATTGGAAGTTACCATGATGAAGTTCTCTGTGATGTTATTTCGATGGATGTTTGCCATCTATTGTTGGGTAGACCATGGCAGTTTGATAGACATGCAGTGCATGATGGACATGCAAACACATACTCTCTAACAAAGGATGGAGTTCGCCACAAATTGAAGCCCATGAAAAAGGAAGGTGAAAAGGTATGTAGCAATGCTAGGATTTGTCTTGTTGATGGAAGGAAGTTTTAGATGGCATGAAACATCAGCATATGTGCTATACTTTGATTCCTAGGAAAGATAAAGAAGGTAGTAGTGAAATACCACTTGAAGTTTCAGATTTACTAGAGGAGTTTGGAGATATTATCTCTGATAATGTTCCAGATGGATTGCCACCAGTAAGGCAAATCAGTCATTAGATAGATCTGATTCCAGGAGCTAGTTTTCCAAACAAGGCTGCTCACACGATGACTCCTACTGAAACATAGGAGCTAAATAGACAGGTTCAGGAGCTGTTGAGGAAGGGCTTGATTCGAGAGAGCCTGAGTCCATGTGCAGTACCTGCAGTACTCGCACGAAAGAAGGATGGAGAGTGGAGGATGTGTAAAGATTCTCGAGCTATAAATAGGATCACCATCAAGTACCGGTTTCCTTTGCCAAGGATGGATGATATCATGGACTGCTTGAGTGGAGCTTAGTACTTCACAAAGATAGATCTGAAGAGTGGTTATCACCAAATAGGGATTCGAGAAGGAGATGAGTGGAAAACAGCCTTCAAGACCAAGGAGGATCTTTAGGAGTGGTTAGTCATGCCCTTTGGATTGACGAACACCCCAAGCACCTTTATGCGGCTCATGAATGAGGTACTTAAGAAGTTCTTGAGAAAATTTGTTATTGTCTATTTGGATGATATTTTAATTTTCAGCAAGACTTTGGAAGAACATTTACTACATATTCGTAGTGTCCTTGAAAGGCTAAGGGAAGAGAAACTGTTAATTAATCTAAAGAAGTGTGTCTTTGCAAAAAGGGAGTTAGTCTATTTAGGATTTGTTATATCACCTGAAGGTCTCAAAATGGATCCAGAGAAGGTAAAAGCCATCTTGGAATGGCCTACTCAAAGGTCTGCTACTGAGGTAAGATCATTTCATGATCTGGTTAGTTTTTACAGGAAGTTTATTAAGAATTTCAGTGGCATATGTGCACCCCTAACTGATACAATAAGAGGGGATAGAAAAGAGTTCAAATGGACTACAACAGCTGCGAGAAGTTTTGAATTGCTGAAGAAGAAGGTGACTAAACAGCCTGTGTTGGCACTTCCAGATTTTAGAAAGGTTTTCCAAGTAGATTGTGATGCTAGTGGTAGTGCTATTGGGGCTGTATTAAGCCAAGAAGGTAAGCCTATTGCATATTTTAGTGAAAAATTGAATGATGCAAAGAAGAAGTGTTATGTTTATGATCAAGAATTCTATGCAATAGTTCAGGCCTTAAAGAAATGGAGGCATTATTTATTGCCAAAGGAATTTTTTTTGTATATTGATCATCAGGCATTACAGTACCTAAATAGCCAAGGTAAATTTAATCAGAGGCATATGAAGTGGGTAGAGTTCTTGCAGAGCTATACATTTGTGTTGAAGCATAGAAGTGGAAAATCTAACAGGGTTGCAGATGCACTAAGTAGGAGACAGTTGTTGCTTACAGTAATGCAGGTTGAAGTAGTTGGGTTTGATGAACTCAAGAATTTGTACCCCAAGGATCCTGATTTTGCTGAAGCATGGAAAGCTTGTAAACAACCTATTGCTGTAGATAGAACCAAGTGGTTAGACTATTTGATTCAGGATGGCATGTTGTTCAAAGGTAGTCAATTGTGCATTCCAAGGAGTTCCATGAGAGAAAATCTAATTAAGGAGAAACACAGTGGAGGAATGGCAGGACATTTTGGTCGAGAGAAGACCATTTCCATTCTTAGAGAACATTATTTTTGGCCTCAAATTTCACAGGATGTGAAGAAGTTTGTACAGAGTTGTCAGGTTTGTCAAGTTGCCAAGGGGTTTAGTCACAATACTGGCCTATATCAGCCATTGCCTGTTCCATCAAGGCCATGGGAGGACATAAGTATGGATTTTGTTCTTGGATTGCCAAGGACACAAAGGGTTAATGACTCAGTATTCGTGGTGGTTGATAGGTTCTCCAAAATGGCACATTTCATTCCATGCCACAAAACTTATGATGATGTCCATATTGCAGACTTGTTTTTCAAAGAGGTGGTAAGACTACATGGTCTTCCAAGGAGTATAGTTTCTGACAGAGACACTAAATTTGTGGGGTATTTCTGGAGGACATTGTGGAAAAAGTTGAGAACAGACTTGAAATTTAGTTCCACGCATCACCCACAAACTGACGGTCAAACAGAAGTGGTAAACAGAAGTCTTGGCAATTTGCTGAGATGTTTAGTTGGGGATAAGCCCAAGGGATGGGATTTAATTCTACCACAAGCAGAGTTTGCTTACAATAACTCTATAAATAGGAGTACTAGAAAATCACCATTCCAAATTGTATATGGGAATAGCCCAAGGACTACACCAGAGCTAAGGAAGATAGAACAAGGGGAGAGGACAAGTGCTGAAGCTGAGGAATTTGCTGAACATATCAAGCGTCTACATGAGGAGGTTCAAGCACACATTACCAAGATGAATCAATAATATAAAGCTAGGGCTGATCAAAGGAGAAGACATAAGAAATTCCAAGTAGGGGATCTAGTCATGGTGCACTTACGAAAAGAAAGATTTCCAGCCGGTACTTACAATAAACTGAAAATGAAGAAATTTGGCCCTTGCAAAATTTTGAAGAAACATGACTCAGGAAATGCATATGAAGTGGAGCTACCAAATGGTATTCACATTTCTCCCATTTTCAACATTGCAAATTTAACAGAGTATCATGATGGTGGTGCAGATGATGAGCTGGTGTTAGAACCATGTCCAATTCCTACTTCTAAGGAGGAGATAGAAGACATTCTAGATCATCGTGTGGGTAGGTGTACCAGAAATAGGCAGTATGAAGAGTATTTGGTCAAATGGAAAGGACGATCGATCGAGGACTCAACTTGGATTTCAGCAGCTGAGGTTTCCCATTTGGGATTTCCTCTATCATCCATAAAGTGACAGGGTCACTTTTGAATCTACCCTGGGTGTCTGATGCAGGAGCATCTAGAGGTATAAGGGCAATCCTGTGTCACCCAAAAAAATGTACTTAGACTTAGTTTCTATTTCATGTCTTTACATTTTTGGATACCCATTTGGGTCAAATAAAGGTTCCAACTCTCACAGTTCCACTATCAGTGTGTTTGAAAATCCTAAAAAAATAGGAGCATGCAATTTGGCCATCATTTTGGTGACCTAGAAAGTGTGAATTGGCCAAATGAATGTAATTGTGATTTAGAGCATTCCAGAAAAAGAATCAGGACAAAAGGCCCCACGGTTTGAAAGTTATTGCAGTTTTTTGGGTTTTGGAGACCTCCTAAGAATGCTTCAAATTCAGGTTAGGGGCATTAAATGACCTCGAAAAGGGCTGAAAATGGGAGACAAGTGAAGCTTGTCCATAGGGCTTTAGAATGCTTCGAGAGCTTTCTGGAAATGTAAACGGTTCGTCAATCAGAGCTACGGTTCAAAAGTTATGCCTCCCGAAAGTTCGGTTACCGTTTTTGAATTATTCTAGATTTGCACCGACTTCTAACGCAGCTTCCGGAACCTTCTATTTGGTCGGTGGATGCCTACTAGCACTTCCTAGAATGTACTCCTAGTCCTTAACCCTCCGGAGTCTATTTAAGGAGATTTTTGGCATTGTAATAGGCATTTCGGAGTGGAGTTTGAGAGGAGGTACTAAAAGGAGAAATCATCTCCAGATTTATGCTATTGTAAGCCCTTAGGGCATGTTTTGAAGTTTATTTTCCTGTACTATTTGTACTAACTTATTTTCTTAGTTAATATAATTTCCCTTTTCTGTTGTTTCCATTCTGTTCTTGGGTTGTGTCCCCATCAATGACCTACTTCATTGCAACTGAAACAAATGATAGGCATCTTACCTTTGAATTTTTTTTTCCTCTGTGAAATCTTCTAGCAAGCAATGCTTCCAATTGTTCCACATCTTTCTCATCAGTGCTATTGTCACTGGATACATACTTCATTTTTTTTCCTTTCTTTGATTTCACCTGTTCAGCATCTTTTAGTGATAACTTAGCCTTAAAGGCAGATTCAACATTCTCTGGTCTGTAGCTGTCAAAATTAGATAACTCAAAAGCAGTGAGTCTACCTATTATATCTTCAAAACTTAGTTTCCTGGTATACACCTTAGTTCTTGTATTGCTGATACTCTAATAGCATAGATAGGGAGCAAGGTTCTTAAGAACTTACTATTAACAGTATCTTCATCCAGTTGACCACTTAAGCATCTTATTGCACTTACCACTTCTTTTATTCTTGCGCCATACTGAGCAGCATTCTCATTTTTCTTCATTTTCATATCATCAAACTTTCCTCTGAGACTTTCTCTTTTTGCTCTTTGTACATTTTGATCTCCTCCATAGATGTCTGATAGGGCTTTCCACATTTTGAATGCAGTGTCACATCCTTTGATATCATCAAATTTAGCATAGTTGAGTGCAGAGGCAATCTCCAGCATTGTCTGATTGTGTTTCTTCTTGTTTTTCATGTCTTCTACAGTAAGAGTACCAGTTGGATCTATATGTTCAGTGGCAATTGAATTTTGGGCATAATCTCCTATGGATCCAAGATGTAGCTTCATCAAACTTTGCCATGCAACAAAGTTGTCTTTGTTGAGCTTGGGAACTTCTCTCTTAGGCATTTTGATCTTTTCTGCTTATAGTTCTTTTAAACTGAATCGGTAGTAAAGTTCTGATACCAATTGTTAGAATTCTTTAGAATAACTGAGAGGGGGGGTGAATCAATTATTCAAGGTCCAAATGCCCTAATAATACTTTTGCAGCACTTTTAATAAATCCATACACTTTTCATCCATCCAAACTCAAATCAACCATATTAATAAGTTACAGTAAATCAATATGCAGAAATAAAGCATTCAAGATCCACACATGACACAATGATTTACGTGGAAACCCAATTTGAGAAAAACTAGTAACATGCTATTTGATTCTCACTCTTCTAAAGTGATGCCCTATTAAAGGCTTACAACACACTGTTAAATGTGACCTTGTTAGAAGATTTCACCAAACTGTTAGGAATGGGTCTGGCTAAAGGACTTTAGAATGTTCACTTGGAATGTCACCCTGTTAAAGGATTTATCTCATGGCTATCAAACCAACCTAAGTCCATAGGATTTAAAATAACTGTTACAATTGCTAGAAAGTAACAATAATGGTCTTTTGATCTGATATAACTTACAACATACTTTGAAGATCTCAGATCACACTTTCAGTTCAATCCTTATGCTTGGCTTCAATCACTTCAGCTCTGATTGCTTGTCTTCTTATCAAGCTTCGTCTCCTTGAGTCTTCTTACTCATCATGCCAATGCATCCATATCTGGGGTCTTCTCAGAGTAACTATGCTCTCTCTCCTCTTTAGCACTTCCTTTAGCATTTTATGCTTTCATGCTTGCCCGCCTCATTCTCTTATTATTTTTTTATGAACTTATGTCTCCTTAAATAAAAATCTGATTTTTGCCTTTGCTGCTCAATTCTCCTTCTCCAATTTTAGGGTTTCAAAAGGTATTAGGTAGGATATAATGTATCTACCTCATATCTTGTTCTTTTCTAGAAAATTTGTCAGTTGTATCCTTAAAACATTTTACATGGTGTTCTGTGCCACCAGCTCATCATTCTTATCTTTCATTTAATTTACAAACTTCTAGATAACAACCTTGTCGGCTTAGATCTGGCAAATCTTCGATTTTCAAAATAATGCAGCAACTCGGCATTATTGTTTTTACTGGTGCTCGGCATCTCTGTGTTACTCGACACTATTGGTTTTACTGGTGCTCGGCATCTCTGTGTTACTCAGCACTATTGGTCTTACTGGTGCTCGGCATCTCTGTGTTACTCGGCACTTAAAGTTTACTCGGCACTTGATATCACTCGGCACTTGGAGTTTACTCGGCTTCAACTAGGAATCTACTCAGCTCCTACTAGCTTTTAACGAACTTTTAGTTAGGCTTTATATATGTCTTAGCTAAAAGCCTTACATCTTTTGATATATTTCAGTGTGCCCATTCTCTATGTCTTATAGTATGTCATCAACACACTTTTTCATCAATGGCTTAGCTGATCCTTGTACTTCATTACAGCATCATAACTTCAACCTTTCTCTTGGTGTACTTGTTACATCTTATTGATTGCCTCCTCCTTGTCAAGCAACTAATTGATAGTATTTGGATCACTAAAGCAATTGTCATTCTTGCTAATAGCAAGTTTGACATCAATGAAAAAATAATGATTGAGAACATTCTTTACCATTTCCATATATCATTCCAACAACTTTCCTCGTGATCTTTTCAATCATTTCCAACAAACTTGTGGCTTGGTTATGCATTTAATGTAAGGGTTTATATAGTTGGTAATTTGTAATAGGTCAACTTGTGGTCCTGCAAGTATTTAAAGGGGTCTTGTGTAGAGTCTTAGGTAGGATTCATGGGATCAAGAAGAGTAGGAGGGCTAGAATGTGAAGATCATCATTGAAGATCAAAGTTTGAGCTGTAATGTTGGTCGTAACCTAGAAGGCTTACAATTGGGCATGTATGTTGATGATATCATGAATCAATAAAGTTTTTTTTTCTTCTATCTCCTTTGGTTGATGTTTTTGTGTTGTATTTTTACTATGTTTACTCTTGTAGGTAACTTTGGTAGTTGGGTGTGCCTTTGGACCTAGTTTCCAAGTTCCTCCCTATGTCAAGATTGCTCATATTGCATCTAGGTGTCCCGATAATGATAGGAATGATAAGGAAAAGAAAGAGGGTTGATACCAAAATCTTAGAGATAACAATGATAAAGGAAATAAATCATGCTACCAAGCTAAGGAAGGCCAAACCAATGATGAATCTGATGACTTAGAAGAAGGTGGGGAAGCAGTTTATGTTTCTAGAAAGCATGAGTTAGAAGATGAAAGATATGAAGCTGAGAAATACCTTATCTCTCAAGTTAGTAAATCTGATACATGGATTATTGAGAGTGGTTGTTCACATCATACGAGTGGTTATGTTGAAAAGTTTGAACACATAGAAGAATATGAAGGAGCTTTTGTTAGAATTGGCAATGATGCTCCATGTTCTATAAAAGGGAAAGGGCCCAATGTGATGACTAAAACATTTAAGTGTGATAATGCTTAATTGGTTTCAAGGAATAAAGTACAACTTATTGAGTGTGGTACAGTTGAATAACACAGGTTATCAACTAGAATTTTGGAACTAAATAGTGAAAATATATGATGTTGTTGGAGAGTTGATTGCTATTGGTGATCAACCCAAAGTTAACTTATTTTATCATATTTTTTCTACAAACACATCTTATTGCAAGAAGTAGAGATGTTTGGCTATGGCATAAAAAGGTTATGTCATGTAAATTTTGATAACTTGATCAAAGTTACTAAAAAGAAAAAAGTAAGCAATCTAGTGAGATTAAGAAAGTCATATAAAGTTATGTGCAAGGATTGCCATGACTATAAAATGAAAAATCAAGTTTTTAAACAAATCTTACTCATCTAATGGTATATTAGAGTTAGTTCATATTCATCACTACAATCCTATGATAGTACAAAGTTAATATGGTGATCGATATTTCATTTTATTTGTTGATCTCTACTCAAGGATGATGTTGTAATGTTTCTAAAAGAAAAGTCTAATGCATTTCAAATGTCTAAATAGTACAAGGCAAGTGAAACTTATGAACATCTAATATGATTAAAGGCATAAATCCATAGCTCATTCTTAATCTACATGTCCTCATCTCCATGGTACATTTTCAGTAAATGGTTGTACAAAATATCAAAATATTCAAGCTTGATAGTATACCATAAATCATCAAGTATTTCTCTTCTACTACTCCTACAACTTCTAATTTATTCATCCAACTAACACCAATTTCTTCTTCTTTTGTTTCCCTTGCACTTAACAACCAATGTCTAATTCTTTTAAAGTTTCTTAACTTCAATTCTATTACTTCCCACTATCTTTTTTGTCTTTAATATACTCACAAGATCATGTTTCTTATATGTAACCACTTCAATAACATGTTACTGCAACATCATTGAGTTGTCATCGGCCTTCAACTCCTTTGGTTAGATTCAACTCAAAATAACCCATGGACAAAATAAACCCATAATGGATATATGGTCTAAAAATGACCTAAATATCCTCTATGGTGCCTCACATTCCCTTTTTAAGCATACTAACTTGATCTAGAATGACTATGGGTTATTTTGTCCATGGGTTATTTTGACCATGGGTTATTGTGACCCTGGGTTATTATGCCCTTGGGTTATTATGGCAGGGTTATTGTGTCTAGGGTTATTTTGGCCGAGTTATTATGTTTGGCACCCCTTCCACCATAGGCTCATTTGGAAACCAACTTATCACATATGGACAAGGGTGTTTAAGTCTCCTTAATCCTAGAATTTGTTCCATGTCGTCTAATATAAGGTTATCAATACTACCACTATCTATTATAAGAATGTAAATTAAATTTTCCTTCTCTCCATAAGCTTTGGTTCCTTCTTACTGAACATAACTCTCTTGAACATTAGAGATTCTCCCATCTTAGTTGTATCATGTCTTTAGACAAGTTCATCTCCATTGAAATGTTCCTCTAGTACGCCTACATTATATATTTTTTTCCCTTTTTCTATAACCAACCAAACTTTGGAAATTTCTCTATCCAACATTTTCACATTTGAAACAAGTAAATTTTAACTATTTGTTTTCATTCCCTCTTCCATTAATCTTTTGATCAATTTCCTCTTGAATTATTAGTATATCCTTGTTTTTATCACCAATTGGTTTATCCCTTACCTTAAGTGTCATATGTAGAAATGTAGAAGAAAAGGTAGATATTTGTAACATTTTTGGATCACCCCAATTATCTGCCATGCAACTCAAGAAATGTAGAAGAAAAGGTTGTGAGATATTTGCAGTAAGGATTGAAGATTCAAGGAAACCTATGGATGCCACGTATAGAGAAGACCGCATCTTTGAAGAGGGAGAAATTAGAGAAAAATTGAAGGAATCCTTTGAGGGGTATCCATAACTTAAGAAATTTTAGGATGTGTTTCTAGAAGAACTCTGCAGACTACCTCCATCCAGAGTTTTTAATTTTACCATAAATGTAGTACCTGGAGTAGAACCAATTTCTTGAGCTCCTTATCGGATGATCACCACATAGTTAATGGAATTACATTGTAGTTACAAGATATGATAGATAAGAAAGTTATTCAACCCAGTTTTTCACCCTGGGGAGCCCCAGTATTGTTCATCAGGAAGGATGGAACTATGAGATTGTGCATAGACTATAGGATGCTTAATAAGGTCACCATCAAGAACTGATACCCACTTCCTCGAATCAATGACCTCTTTGATCAAATTAAAGGCACTACAATATTTTCAAAGATTAACTTAAGATCGAGATATCACTAGCTCTGCATCAAGGATGAAGACATTCACAAGACTACATTCAGAACTAGATATGGACATTATGAGTTCATGGTATTACCCTTCAAATTAACCAACGCTCCAACTACTTTCATGAATTTGATGAACAACATTTTTCAAGATTGTTTGGATAAGTTTGTATTTCTCTTAATAGATGATATCCTAATCTACTTGAAAAATGAAAAAGAACATCAAGAACATCTAAAAATATTCCTACAAAGGCTTCAAGAACATAAACTATACAAGAAGTTGTCTAAGTGCACTTTTTATCAGAAATAAATCCAATATATAGGACATTATTTCAGCTAAACGTATAGTTGTAGATCGTTCAAAAATCAAAGCAATTAGGGAATGGTCTATACCTAAGAATGTGATAGAAGTCAAAAGTTTCATGGGGTTGGTAGGATTCTATAGAAAGTTTGTCAAAAAAATTTGCAAAATAGCTCACCCGATTGCTTCACTTCAAAGGAAGGGAAAGAAATTTATATGGACTGAAAAATGTCGGTCAAGTTTTGAGTATTTGAAAGAGAAGTTAACTACTGCACCTATACTAAGAGTACCCAACCCAGAAAAGAAATTTGTAGTTATTACAGATATATTCATTATGCCACTACCTAAGGGTGCTTTTGAGTATCTAAGAAGTAAGTTAGGGGTCCTTCCCTTTGTTGGAAATGGAAAGGAGTAATTGAGAGGGGAGGGGTGAATTAGTTACCACAAAAACAAATCCAAAAGTCCCTTTAAGATGTCAACACAATATAAAACCAATAACTTTTTGTAACTTGGTTAACACTAAATATTCTGCTGTAACTCAATTAACCGTAAATATATTATTGTCACTTGGTTAGCACTTAACATGCAAATCTAAAGATATTTAAATGTGATTAACCTTAATTAAATTAGTTATAGAAATAGAAAGAAAATTACATGAACACACGAGACACCAAGATTTAACATGAAAAGCCAATTTGTGAAAACCACCAATTACACCTAGTTATTGTTTCTCACTCTTCTAAAATGAGCCCTGTCAGGAGCCAACCTTGTTAAACATTACAAAACACACTGTTAGGTGTGAACCTATCAAAATATTTAATTCACCCTATTGGGAGTGGCCTTATTAGAGGTCTTTAGACACTTCAATATAGAAATGCCACCTTGTTAGAGGATTTACCAAATAGCTATTAGGCTAACTTTGTTAGGAGATTCAATTCATTGCTACAATTATTAGAGAGTAACAATGACTTGAGCTGATTGTTGATGCAACTACCTTTACTGATTTTAGATCTTTGTTCTGGCTTGAATACTTGATCCTCTTTAATCAGAATGTTCTTTGTAGCTTGGTGAACTTAGATACTCTATCCTCTTGTAGATATTCTTCTAATTCACTTCCTTAATTCATCTTCTTCAATCCCATTTTTTCTCTCTTCAATCTTCAACTTGACCTTATACTTATATGAATAATATTGTCAAGTCTACTTGCATATACTTTTAATCAAACAATTTTCATTCCTTAAGTCATCTTGAATTAACCAATAAATTCATCAGACTCAATATGTTGTTAGTCAACTAATATAGAATTGAGTAATCAGTCAACTCGGACAAACTCTTCGTTAATCAACCCAACTTGGTCTGAGTTGACTTTCCTTTGGTAACTAAGTGAACTTAGTCAACACAAGATTTGGCTTCGATGCCCGAGTGAGCTTGGTAAGAACTAACTCTGAACTTGCTTATAACTAGAATGCTCAGCATACACAGAAAACTATCTTCAATGCTCGAGTGAGCTCAACAATCATTGACATGCTTGGTAAGGCTTGACATTTTGTGTAACATCAAAGACAACATACAATTGCATAATTGTTTTCAATAATCTCCCTCTTTGGCATTGATGGCAACACAACATGTCATAGTACAATGAAATTTTAGAGAAAAATAAAGTAAGGATAATATCCTTAGTTCCATTCTAATTATCATCCTTGAGAACTCCCTCTATTAGTAATAACTCCCTCTGACATCAATCTCTTCCTTTGGAATGATTCTCTGATTTCTTTGACAACTATTTCTCCCTCTGGCAACAAACTCTCCTTCTTTACTGATACAAAATTTCTCTATTTTTGAATTCTAAAGCAACCAAACAAGAGGGCTAGCCCTTGCAACAACCAAATTGGTTAACAACCAATAGATAACCACTAGACAAAATTACCCCCTAATGCTTACAATCACAAAAACATTAACCAGATAGATGAAAATTAGAATTTTAGTAGGCATTAAACTACTATTGCATGTACCATAACAACATTAACTATAAATGTTTTTAAACAAAGGCACAACCACCTTAAAATTAGTAGGCATTACACTACTATTGCATGTACCATAACAACATTAACTATAAATGTTTTTAAACAAAGGCACAACCACCTTAAAATTAGCAAAGCTCAACAACCAACAGATGATAAACATAAGTAAAAAAGAGAGAAAATGACCCTAACTGGGCTTCTTTTCGTCCTTCCTCTTGAGGAGGATGTTAGCCCAATCCTCGGCCAGGAAGTTGAATAACATTCTAGAATCCTCATTGCTCAAATAACCTTCCTGGTTGTCCTTCAACAATTTCAAGGTGGTAGTCACAATGTGAGTGACCTTGATAGTAAACTTGGCCAAAAGTCTCACTCTTTCCTCCAGGGCATAGACTCTCTCCCTCAACTCTTTATCAGATAGTTTTTGGGCCTCCGTGGGGGTCTCTTGCATACCACTCTAGTTACCCTCCACCTGATCCTTAACCATTTCCTGCAAGACTGGTGGGTTAGGGAAAACATTGTCTTTGGTTGTAACCTTAACCAATGAGGACACCGTCATCGGGGAGGGCTCACTTTCCACTATGTCAGGGAACTGGTCCCGTGTGAGGTCTACGCACCCCAATGCAATAGAATCTGACACATGAGTCATCCCTTTCCCACCTCTAGTCACACCTCCTGAACTAGACATTGAGGATTCTAAGATCTCCACCTCCTCCCCCTCCATATTCCCCCCACAAAAGTTTGAAGTCTTCTGTTTAACTCTTTTCTCATGGCGGGTCATCTTCCTTGAATTAGAATCCTCCTCCTACGAGGCCTTAGACCTCAACTTCCTTTTTACATTGCACTTAGGAATACACCCAAACCTCCTCCTACCACTTCTCCCCTTGCCCTTAGAGTCCTCCAATTCTTTATCTTTACCTTTCTTCTTCCTTTCCATAGGGGACCCACTATGGGAAAGCTGGGGGGTGGGGGCTTTGGGCCCTGTAATTCTGAGTGGGATTTGGTGGGGACAGGGGTTAGGGAGAGTAGGGATATCCACCTTGACAATTCTAGAGGGTAGTAGAGCAAGGTAAAATTGATAAAGGAAAAACATCAACCCTTGATGGAGAATGGTATAGTTAACCCCCTTCCTCATTTTCAACTTAACATTGGCAACCATATCAATCAAATCATGTAACAGAAAAAATGAGATAGAAATGTGATCATGGTGATAGAAATGGTTTAGAAGAGGAAAGTGATAATAATAGCAGACACCATACCTTTGAGTGTTAAATACTTCGTCAACACCAAGAAGACTTTATTCCAAGGCTCCTGGAGCTTTTCCCTCATAAACCCTCCCTTATGACAAATGGGTTCTTTGCCTTCTAGAAAAAATGATTTAGGCTTGTCTCATCAGTAACCCTAGTCACCTTCTGCCACTTCCTCCCCTTCATAGTAAGGCTCATAACCATAGAGATAATTTCCTCAAAAATATGGAATGAAATACTATTAAATAGTAACCTTTCTATCCTCCCACGAGTTAATGAATTGCAGAGAACAACTTTCATCATAACCATTCAATGCCTCCATGAAAGGTATAAACCCTCCCTCTTTGAGCATATACCACACCAGTGGTTTATAGGTGCTATCCTCCACCATCGAAGGTTCAATGCGCAGAAGATCACCACCCATAGTAGCAACTTCCATCAGAATTCTCTTCGTATTAAAAAATTGGAAGCGATTAATAACAAAGCTATCACACTTAGGCAATAAAAAATAAAAAATTCTCTGTTATGACAACAAACTCTCCCTCTTTGACATCTCATGCTAAAGACAACAATTAATGGATATGCCATGTACCTGATGTACTGATTCATATGGAATCTTCTCTAACAATATTGCATCAACCTGTTTGATCTTCAAAATGATTGGTTGATGCATCACTAGAATCTGATTAGTGAGCTTTAGATAGGGAATGACCCATAGCTTACCTCTTAGATAAAAAAAAAGTATCCTTAGGTAATGACTTGGTGAATATGTGTACAATTTGTTCCTTTGTATTCCCAAATTCCAATCTCACCTCTTTTTTCTTGCACTAATTCTCTTAGAAAATGATACTTTATTGCAATGTGTTTAGTCTTGGTATGCATCATTGGATTCTTTGAAATGTTGATTGCATTGGTGTTATTACAGAAGTTAACTATTGGATCCTTGATTTCTTCCTTCATACCTGACAACAATTGTTTGAACCAAATGACATTGGAATAATTACATGCTACTGCAACATATTTTGCTTCTTCTATAGATTGACAGATGTAATTCTATTTCTTGCTTGTCCAAGACACTAGCCTCTTTCCAAGAAAGAATGCACCATAACTGGTGCTTTTCCTATCATCAATATTTCTTGCCCAATCAACATTAATGAAAGCTTTCAATTCAAAGTTGCCTCCTTTCTTATACCACAAGCCATAATCTTAAGTACCTTTTAGATACCTCGTAATTCTTTTTATTGTCATCATATGGTTTTTCTTTGGATTAGCAGAGAATCTTGCCACCATACCAATTGCTAATGCAATATCAGGTCTTGTGTGTACCACATACCGAAGTTTTCCAATCATTGATCTATATGTAGTTTGATCTACCTCTTTGGAATCATCATTTTTGGATAGCTTATGTCTAATAGACATAGGTGTTCCAACTGGTCTGGAATCCTCCATTTCAAATTTCTTCAATATCTCATATTTTTGCAACTTTTCTTCTTTTGATTGAGACTTGGCTATAATTGTTTCTAACTTGGGTTCCTTTTCTGTTGGCTGCTACTCAAGTCACACTAACTATTGCTCGGTTTGCTCTGTTACAACTTTGGGTTGCACTGTAGACTCAGTTTCCTCTATCTGAGCTAGCAAACATGTAATTTTAGTGAAGTCTAGGTAAAAAAATTACCTTTCGTTTGATTTCCTATCCCAACTAGATTTCCTTTCCCATCCAGTAGCTTGGCCTTTTCATTCATAAATTCTACCTTGAATTTAATGTTGTTCAACTGTGCTACACTAAGTAGATTGTGTTTTAGTCCTTCAACCCAGTAGGCATTATTACACTTGAGTTCATCACTTAATGTAATGCAACCTTTTTCTTTTACATAACAACGTTCATCATTTCCAAAGCTAACACTCCTACCATCATCGTGTTCCAAGTGCTCAAATTTAGATTCATCACTAGTCATGTGGTGAGAACAAGCACTATCAAATCTATGTGTCATTTTTGCTAATATCAGAAATGAGGGCCATCTTATCATTTTCATCATCTGATTCATCTTTTACAACAATGTAAACCGATTCATTTTCATCACTACTATCAGAGTCTTTAACCATGTAACAAGATTTCTTACCTTTATCCTTGTAGTCTTTGTAGCTTTTGAAATCTTTCTTACCTTTGAACTTTCCATACTTCTTTTCTTTTTTTCCTTCTTTGTCTGGACAACTTGCAACAATGAGACCAACTTATTCACAAGAAAAATAGATTAGAGGTATTTTACCTTTGTACTTTCCTTTTCCTTTAGGGAATCTTCTTGCAAACAGGGCTTCAATGATTTCAAGGTCATCATCAGAATTGTCTTCATCTTAACTATCAGACATTTTTCTTTTAGATTTTCCACCTTTCTTCTTGAGTGATAGTTTAGTTTGAAATATAGACTCAATGCTACCAAAGTTAGGAACATAATTATCAAAGTTATCTAACTTAAAGGCTGTCAACCTTCCTAGTAGTGCATCCATAGTTATATCATTTTTAAGATCACATCTCATGTCTTGAATAATTCACACTCTAATTGCATAAACATGAAGAAGAGTTCTGAGTACCTTGCTAACTACTGTCACATCATCTATTTTCCCTCCTAAGGCTCTAATTGCACTTACACTTTCTTTGATGCTTTCATTGTATTGTGCAATGTTTTCATCTTCTCTCATCTTCATCTAATCAAATTGACCTCTTAGACTTTCTTCCTTAGCTCTCCTCACATTGTCGTCTCCTCCATAGATATATTTTAGCTTGTTCCACATTTCATGAGCAGTAGGACAATCTTTGACTTCATCAAATTCAACAAAATTGAGAGTAGAGGCAATGCCAATCATCATTATCTTGTGATTCTTCTTTTTCACAATTTGATCCACAGACAAAGGTCCAATAGGTGCCACATATTTTTTATCTAGATATTTCAAGCTTGTGTCTCCAACGGTTGTCAAATGTAACTTCACGAGTTCCTACCATGCTTCGAAGTTATCTCTATTCAGCTTAGGAATCTACCTTCTATAAGATGTCTTGATCTTTAGCTTAGGTCCTTGAAACCTTATCTACAAGCACCGAATGCTATGATACCAATAATTGAAAATGGAAAGGAGTAACTAAGAGGAAAGGAGTGAATCAGTTACCAAAAAGAAAAATTGAAAAGTCCCTTTAAGATGTCAACACAATATAAAACCAATAACTTGTTGTAACTTAGTTAACACTGAATATATTACCATCACTCGGTTAACACTAAAAATGTAGATTTTAAGAAACTTAAGATTAACCTTAATTAACTTAGTTGCAAAAACATAAAGAAAATAAAATGAACACATGAGACACCAAGATTTAATGTGGAAAGCCAATTTGGGAAAACCACCAATTGCAACTAGTTACTGTTTTTAACTCTTATGAAGTGAGCCCCATTAGGAGTTAAACCTATTAAAGGTTACAAAACACACTGTTAGGTGTGATCCTTTAAAAGGATTCAATTCACCCTGTTAGGAGTGGCCTTGTTAGAGGTCTTTGGACACTTCAATCTAGAAATTCCACCTTGTTAGAGGATTTACCAAATAGATGTTAGGCTAACTCTATTAGGAGATTTGATTCACTACTGCAATTATTAGAGAGTAATAATGACTTGACTTGATTGCTGATGCACCTGCCTTTGCTAATTTTAGATCTTTGTTTTGGCTTGAATACTTGATCCTTTTTTATCAGAATGTTCTTTGCAGCTCAATCAATTCACATACTTTGCCCTCTTGTAGATATCCTTCTAATTTTCTTTCTTAATTTATCTTCTTCAATCCCATTTTCTCTCTCTTTAATCCTCAGCTTGAGCTTATATGAATAATCTTGTCAAGTTGGCTTGAATATACTTTTAATCAAACAATTTTCATCTCTTAAGTCAGCTTGAATTAACCAATAAATCTATCAGACTCAATATGTTGTCAGTTGACTAATTTAGAATTGAGTACTCAAAGAAACTCTTCATCAACCGACCCAACTTGGTCTGAATTGAGTTTCTTTTGGTAATCAAGTGAACTCGGTCAACACAGAATCCATGAAAACTTTCCTTTGGTAACCGAGTGAACTCAGTCAACATAGGATCTAGCTTTGATGCCCAAGTGAGTTCGATAAGAACTAACTTTCAACTTGGTTATAACTGGAATGCTTGACATACACAAGAAACTATCTTCAATGCGTGAGTGAGCTTGGCAATCATTGACTTGCATGATAGGGCTTGACATTTTGTGTGACATCAAAGACAACATACAATTGCATAATTGTTTTCAAAAATCTAAGATTCATCAATTAAGGATGCATGTTGCATCAATTCATGGATGATATGATATATTTTTCTAGAGTTGATGCAAGAGTTCACTCTTTAGGGACTATTTCATGAAGTTGTGAAAGAGACTATAATGAAGTTGGTGTAATAAGTACATACAAGGTACAAGGTACAAGGTATTACTACAAGGTTTTATAAGTTTCTGATTGAAGCTTATACTTGCCTTTGGCATTGCTATCAAAAGAGGAGTACACCCTAAGGGGGAGAATTTGTCAAAGTGGAGATGAGTTGTGAAGAACTCGTTGATAAACTTGTTATAGAGAACCTAAATGTAGTTAGAGAGTTAAAGAGACGTGTAGCTATCAATACATACATTTGATTATCTTATGATGTAACATTATGTAATGTGATATCTTACGCTACGTGTTTCCATAAATGCCAAATGGGGAGATTGTTAGCCCCAGTTGATAATGTTATTAATGTATGTGTAAGAGTTATATCAATTTTTATGTTATCATTGATGTCAATCCTTAACTGGTTAGACATTATCCTAATTTAGTAGAGTGTCATATCATTTGATTGATGAAGAGAATGTGAAGAAAGTATGATGATATACTTGTTGATAAAATGTATGGTATTCTATGGGCACTTGAATGAGTTAGACTCTAATAGTATAATTTGGTTTGACTGCTTTACATGATCTTAAGAAAGATATACATGCAAGACAATTTAGTTGGTGAATGAAGGAATGCAATATTAATTGAGCTACTATAGTTGTCATCAAGCACTTGAAAAAGAAGTGAAGGTACACAATGTTAATCGATCAATTTGAAGTGTTCACCTGAGCAAGAACATGAAGAACAAGATTAAAAAATATTAATTTGCGGCTGACATTTGGTGAAAATTAAGAATGTTTGAGAAGCTTCAAGGATAAGGATCAAGTTAGTTATGAGATCAACAACTAGAGAAATTCAAAGAAGATCTAATGGAGGAGACTTATCAATTCTAAATGGACCACAAAGTTCAAGGTGGAAGTTATTTTTTGAGTGTCTAGATTCAATGAATATGAATCTTATGGAGGCCTACAATTTTTTTAAGCAAAAAAACCTAGAAGATTCTGGAATGATAAAGTTTTCTTTTTTAAAGGGATGAAAAATATGGTTTTTGTTGTTGATTGAAGTGGAAGAAGAAAGAATAAGGTGAACCAAGTAGAAAAATGAGAAGATCAAGTAGAGGAAGTGTTAAGTGGAAGTGTGAAGTGTGTTAATCAACTAGAAAAAGATTAGACGAAAGAGATTGAGCAAAATAGAGATTTAAACTAGCAAGGTAGCGTTGAAACATAATAGATCATTTCAGTGTTTCTTTCTTACCATTGTAGCAAAAAAATATCTTAACCAAGTGGACCTAATAGTCTTTTTAAATCTTATATAGTAATATTCAATAGTAATGTTTGTAAGTCCTTTAGAGCAGGCCACTCTTTAGAAATGTCAAGGAGTGATAAGGTCTCAATGATCTTTTGTGATGTAGGGGACTCCCCTTAATACCATAAACTCATAACAGAAAAAAAGAAACAATAGCAAATGTGAGTACAAAATATGAACTTTTTATTATCGTCGTAAATGTAGAATTACGGAATTCTCAATTACAATATGCTAACCCAAATGGGTGCCTTCATTGTAATAATCTGGAAGACAGTGCTATGAACTATCACCTAGAGTTGTCCTAAACAATGTTTGAACCTTTCTTAAGTAGGCAGTTTTATGCTACCCAAAAAGGTTCCAGATGCTCAAACTTAATACCTAGGGCCGACAGACACTAACAATACACATAGAGTCGGCCAAATACATCTTTGATAGATTATTTTAGAAATTTCGGTAGCTCAACTTCAGAAGGCCATAACCCACGAATCGTTGCTCTGATTAGCTATTATAACCACTTTTTAGAAATGTCAGCTCGTGATCTACAGGCTCGAAAGAGTGCTAGGGCCCTTCCATCGAGTTATCAGACCTCATCTGAGCACTCTAAGGCCTCCAATGGTGAGCCTGAAGTTTTTCTGCAAAATTTTCCATCAAAAATCTGCAATAACTTCTCTGATACTTAAGTTGGAGTAATGAGATTTTTATGGTAGGCTTATATCTCTAAAATGAACCTTCTTGTAGAAAATGAGAACATTTTGAGCTCGTATGACAAACTTACTAAAAAAAACCAAATTCCCATAAATATTAACCAACCTGTCTACGAGTCCTTATTAAAATAGAAAAGACTGAAAATAAAATATTTTTGGGTGATGCAAGATTGCCCTTACACCCAGGATGCTCCTGCATCATTTTGTGTAAACCCTCTAACAAGATTACATTAAAAATGTGTATGTAACCTTTAACAACATTGGCTCCTAATAGAGATCACTTCAGAAAAATGAAAATATTTGGGTTGCTAGTTCCCAGGTGGGCTTTCCCTTTACAAGGTTTTCATATTAAGTACTCATGTCAAAATGTGTGAATAATTATTGTGTTTCATATTTATTTCATGTCAAAATGTGTGAATAATTATTGTGTTTCATATTTATTTCAAACTTGCAACAAAATATAGGATGGATGTTTTCTTTGATGCTCAATAAAGTAAGGAATAGTAAGTTAAGAATTGATGCAAAAGTATTATCAGTTTGAGTTATGATGTTAGATTTGTCTATCGAGTTAATCATATGAAAGTTTATGTTGGTGAAAAATGTTTTTAAGGCTTGTAAGATAACTAGTGATAACTAATTCACCCCTTCCCCCACATTTCAATTATCTAACATCTGCAAAAAAAAGTTTGCAAGAATTTTGTCTCGAAGAATGAATCCAAGAAGACAAGAGAAAATGATGAAGACATTTAGAAATGAGATAAGGACTAAGATTTGAAATGTTTTGACTGAGGTTAAGAGGATCCACGAGACTAAAGATTAATTTGAAGAAGTTAATGAATGTCTTTAGAGAAATGAAGTTGAGATCCTTGCTAAAGATAAAATATTGTTAAAAGCTATGAAAAAAGGGTAAGATTCATAGAATGGATGTTTCTTTCTTTGTTGGTTCATTACATCTTGAGGAATTGATAGATTAGAGAAATGAAATAGAGGATTACTTTGAGTTTGAAGATGTTAAGGATCCACAAATTGTTAGGTTAGAACAAACTAAGTTGAAGGGTCATGTTGCCTTATGATGGAAAGATATGGACGATTATAGTGAATCTACAATCACTAGGTGGAGGGTTATTGTTTCTAAACTTAAGGTCTTTTGAATGAGAATTGCTTAAGAAATTGTAGAAACTAAAGAAAAAGAATTTGGCAATTAAGGAGTACACCTAAGTGTTATACAAGATGATAATTAGATATGGATAGTGAGACTCGTTTAAGAAAGTGGATAAGCATTATAATTGTTTGAGACTTCACATTCAAGATGGATTAAGTATGTTGAGGATTAGTATAATTGAAGATGTTTATCAACATATCATGAAGTCATAAGATAAGTTGAAGAGAAGACATATGACACTTAAGGTAAGGGATAAAGCAATTGGTGATAAGAACAAGGATAAACTTATGATTGAAGAGGAAATTGATCAAAAGATTCATGGAAGAGGCAATGAAAACAAATAGTTAAAATTTACTTGTTTCAAATGTGAAAATGTCGGATAGAGAGATTTCCAATGTTTGGTTGGTTCTAGAAAAGGAAAATAAAAATATAATGTAGGGGTACTAGAGGAACATTTTGATGGAGATGAACTTGTCTAAAGAGAGGATACAACTAAGATGGGAGAATCTCTAATGTTCAAGAGAGTTATGTTCAGTAAGAAGGAACCAAAGCTTATGGAGAGAAGGAAAATTTAATTTACATTCTTATAATGGATAGTGATAGTGTTGATAACCTTATATTAGACGATATGGAACAAATTCTAGGATTAAGGAGATTTAAACACCCTTGTCCATATGTGATAAGTTGGTTTCCAGATGACCCTATGGTGGAAGGGGTGTCAGACATAATAACCGTGCCAAAATAACCTTGGACACAATAACCCCGCCATAATAACCCAAGGACACAATAACCCATGGTCAAAATAACCCATAGTCATTCTAGATCAAGTTAGTATGCTTTAAAAG
Source organism: Cupressus sempervirens (assembly GCA_028749045.1). Taxonomy (NCBI): domain Eukaryota; kingdom Viridiplantae; phylum Streptophyta; class Pinopsida; order Cupressales; family Cupressaceae; genus Cupressus; species Cupressus sempervirens. Next base: position 139,354,608 of record CM053788.1, on the reverse strand, counting down.
GGATTGTGAGGCACCATAGAGGATATTTAGATCATTTTTAGACCATATATCCATTATATACCCCTAAAATAGCCTTAAAACATTTTTAATATGCTTAAATAACTTATAAAATGGTAAATAATTATAAAAATAAAGACAAATTCGTGGGAATAAGCTAAATAAGAGTTATTATGAAAAGATGTAAGTCAAAAGGCATTATGAAGAGGCATTAAGAGGATATATAAAGAGGTAAAATGAAGAGCTTAGAGAAGTAAAGGAAGGAAGAAGGGGAGAAGAATGAAGAGTGTGTAGAGTGATAAGAAAAAGAGAAATCAAAATTCATAAAAAAAATATTTTTTAATATAATTTTTTAAACATTATATTAAATTTTTCGAGGGGTTTCTATAAAGTATACAAAAATAAATATACTTTTAGGAAATCAAGAAATTTGCCTCTCCAACTTTTAACAAGTCAAAAAAATAAGAAATTACTCATTTTAAATGGTTACAAATATTTGCTTCATCGAGAAGGTGTCAATAAAATGATCTGGCATTGTGGAGAATATTTTACAATAAATGTTCAAGTCAGTGCTATACTACAACGCAAACAAAATCTGGTGATGTGATTAGCAGTACAGGACATAATCATGCTCCAAAAATTGAGATGATCACTGTCAAACAGAAGTTGAATGAAATGAAAAACATGGTGTGCTTGACTCAAGACTCTACAAGAAATATCATTTCTACTACATGTTCTAATATTTCATTACCGGTAGCAAGAGCAATGCCATCAACCAATGCATTATCCAAAATGATTCGAAGGAAAAGAATAAGATTTGAAGCACCACCACCTAATCCTCAAACATTGAGAGATCTTATCTTACCAATTGAATATATAGTTACCAATAGAGGGGAAAAGTTTCTTTATCATGACAGTAATGATGAGAATCATTTTTTAATATTCACCACCACACAAAATTTGCAACTACTAAAAGAATTTGAAAATTGGTTTATTGATGGTACATTTAAAATAGTACCAAGTATTTTTCAGCAGTTTTACACAATTCATGGCTTGAAAAATGATGCAATATTTTCACTCATCTATATTCTTATGACCAATAAAACAAGATCCACTTATACACAAGTACTTGTAAAATTAAAACAACTACAACCTAATCTAAACCCAAAACCTATACTTATTGATTTTGAATTAGATTTCAAGGGAGCTATTTCTGAGATTTTTTCAAATATCACTATTCGAGGATGTCTTTTCCATTTCTCTCAGTGCTTGTGGAGGAAAGTTCAAGAAGTAGGTCTACAAACATGTTACAGTGTTGATGAAATATTTTCATTTGAGATTAAAAAACTGGTTGCATTAGCTTTTGTGCCTCAAATATATGTAATCAATGCATTTGAAATACTTCTACAATCTCCTTATTATATAGAACATGAGGAGACTTTACAACTCATAATTGATTATTTTGAAGACACATGGATTGGAAGACTAACTAGAAGAGACAATAGACGGTCACCCAAATTTCCAATCACAGTGTGGAACTACTATTCAGCTATTCAAGATGATCTTCCCAAAACTAATAATTATATTGAGCAATGGCATAGAGGATTTAGTGAATTGCTTCAATCATCGCATAGCTCACTCTGGAGATTCATCAAAGTAGTGAAAAAAGAAAAGGGTCACCAAGAGAATAAAATAGAGAAATATATGGTTGGAGACACTACACGACCAAGTAGGAAAAAATACCGTGAACACAAAAAAGACTAAAAAGACTAGTTGATGGTTATGACAATAATAATATTTTAGATTATATAAGAGGCATTGCTCATAACTTGACACGTTAATTGAAAATTTGAATAATTTTTTTTCTTAGAAATATACTTGTAATTTATAAATTTTGTTTTCCTTTCTTTATAATCTTATGAGGTTATTTTGTCCATGGGTTATTTTGGATTGGGTTATTATGACCTTGGGTTATTTTGTCCTTGGGTTATTATGGCTGGGTTATTTTGGCCAGGTTATTATGTCATGTAATTGTTGTGTTGCAATCAATGCCAAAGAGGGAGATTACTGAAAACAATTATGCAATTGTATGTTGTCTTTGATGTTACACAAAATGTCAAGCCTTACTGAGCAAGTCAATGATTGTTGAGCTCACTCGAGCATTGAAGATAGTTTCCTGTGTATGTTGAGTGTTCCAATTATAAGCAAGTTCAGAGTTAGTTCTTACCAAGCTCACTTGGGTGTCGAAGCCAGATCCTGTGTTGACTGAGTTCACTCAGTTACCAAAGGAAATTCAGTTCAGACCAAGTTGGGTCGGTTAACGAAGAGTTTCTCTGAGTTGATCGAGTACTCAATTCTATATTAGTCGATTAACAGCATATAGAGTCTGATGAATTTATTGGTTAACTAAAGATGTCTTAAGGGATGAAAATTGTTTGATTAAAAGTATATTCAAGCCGACTTGACAATATTATTCATATAAGGTCAAGTTGAGGATTGAATAGAGAAAAAATGGGATTGAAGAAGACGAATTAAGGAAGTGAATTAGAAGGATATCTACAAGAGGACAGAGTATCTAAGTTGACCAAGCTACAAAGAAAATTCTGATCAAAGAGGATCAAGTATTCAAGCCAAAAAAAAGATCTAAAATTAGTAAAGATAGTTGCATCAACGATCAGCTCAAGTCATTGTTACTCTCTAATAATTGTAGCAGTGAATCAAATCTCCTAGCAAAGTTAGCCTAATAGCTATTTGGTAAATCCTTTAACAAGGTGGCATTTCTAGATTGAAGTGTCTAAAGACCTCTAACAAGGCCACTCGCAATAGGGTGAATTAAATGTTTTGATAAGGTCACACCTAACAGTGTGTTTTGTAACCTTTAATAGGGTTGGCTCCTGACAGGGCTCATTTCAAAAGAGTGAGAAACAATAACTAGGTGTGATTAGTGGTTTTCTCAAATTGGGTTTCCATGTTAAATCTTGGTGTCTCATGTGTTCATGTAATTTTCTTTTTGTTTCTATAACTAATTTAATTAATGTTAATCACATTTAAATATCTTAATCTCTGCATGTTCAGTGTTAACTAAGTGACAATAATATATTTAGGGTTAACTGAGTTACAACAGAATATTTAGTGTTAACCAAGTTACATCAAGTTATTGGTTTTATATTATGTTGACATCTTAAAGGGACTTTTGGATTTGTTTTTGTGGTAACTAATTCACCCCTCCCCTCTTAGTTACTCCTTTCCATTTCCAACAAAGGGAAGGACCCCTAACTCACTTCTCAAATACTCAAAAGCATCCTTAGCTTGTTGCTTAGTGAATAAATCTGTAATAACTACAATTTTCTTTTCTAGATCGGGTACTCTTAGTATAGCTACAGTAGTTAACTTCTCTTTCAAATACTCAAAACCTAACTGACATTTTTCAATCCATATAAATTTCTTTCCCTTCCTCTGAAGTGAAGCAATTGGATGAGCTATTTTGGAAAAATTTCTGACAAACTTCCTATAGAATCCTACCAACCCCATGAAACTTCTGACTTCTGTCACATTCTTAAATATAGGCCATTCCCTAATTACTTTGATTTTTGAATGATCTACGACTATTCCTTCAGCTGAAATAATGTCCTAAATATTGGATTTCTATCTGATAAAAAGTGCACTTAGACAACTTCTTGTATAGTTTATGTTCTTTAAGCCTTTGTAGGAAGATTTTTAGATGTTCTTGATGTTCTTTTTCATTTTTCAAGTAGATTAGGATATCATCTATGAAGAGCAATACAAACTTATCCAAACAATCTTGAAAAATGTTGTTCATCAAATTCATGAAAGTCGTTGGAGCATTGGCTAATCTGAAGGGTAATACTGTGAACTCATAATGCCCATATCTAGTTCTGAATGTAGTCTTGTGAATGTCTTCATCCTTGATGCGGAGCTAGTGATATCTCAACCTTAAGTAAATCTTTGAAAATATTGTAGTGCCTTTCATTCGATCAAAGAGGTCATCAGTTCTAGGAGTGGGTATTAGTTCTTGATGGTGACCCTACTGAGCATCCTATAGTCTATGCACAATCTCATAGTTTTGTCCTTCTTCTTGATAAACAATACTAGGGCTCCCCAGGGTGAAAAACTGGGTCAAATAACTTTCTTATCTAACATATCCTGTAATTGCAATGTAATTCCATTAACTATGCGGTGATCATTCGATAAGGAGCTCAAGAAATTGGTTTTGCTCCAGCTACTAAATTTATGGTAAAATCAAAAACTCTAGATGGAGGTAATATGCGGAGTTCTTCTAGAAACACATCCTGAAATTTCTTAAGGTATGGATACTCGAAGGATTCCTTCAATTTTTCTCTAATTTCTCCCTCTTCAGAAATGTGGTCTTCTCTATACATGGCATCCATAGGTTTCCTTGAATCTTCAATCCTTACTGCAAAGATCTCACAACCTTTTCTTCTACATTTCTTGAGTTGCATGGCAGGTATTTGTCTTGGCTTAATTTCATGTATTACTCTCGTAATGCTTTCCAGTTTGCCTTGGTCATCCAAACAATCTACAGTTTTGGCAAGACAATCAACCTTGGCCCTATGCTCACAAAGCCAGTTAATGTCTATAATAATGTCGTAAGACCTAAGAGGTGCCACGTACAAGTTCAGTTTGGTGGAGAAGTTTGGAAAATCAACCTATGCCTCAAATAGACACTACTCTACCTTAGCCCGTAACTGGTTTGCATACTCAATTGTCCATGGTTTTGCCATAAAACTCGATCTCTTTGAAAATCTACTTAATAATTTAGGTGATATAAAGAATTTAAAGGCTCTAGTATCAATTAATACAGAAACAAGGTTTCTATAGATCTTACTCAAAATTTTGATCAGGCTTATGTGTTGTTCTACTTGTCAATTATCAAGTATCGTGTGAATCCTTTGTTGGTAAACATATTGTTGTAGTGGAAGGCGTGGTCGGGGTAGTTGATTCGTGTTTGTCTTACCAGGGCATTTGTTAGCATAGTGATATCCTCTGCAATTGTAGCATCCTGAAGGTAGCCCCTTCTCACTCCCCTTGCCATTCTTACTTGTATTGAGGTTACTTTTGAAATCCTGAGTACTATTTCCTCTTGGTTCCAGTTTGTTAAATTTGTAGTCCTTAAACTACTTCTTTTGGGACCCAATATCTACACCCTCTATATTCTAATTTGTTTTCCTTTTGTTATCTTGGATAGAATCATCTCTTGATTTGATATTCCTAACGAACAACTTTTCCTAGGGCTTTTTCCATGGTTTGAGGAGTGAGAACATCAACTGCCCCTCCAATCCTATTATTCAACCCCATGATAAATTCCTCACCTTTAGATTCCTATCTTGTTGGTATGGAGGTACATATTTCAGCAATCGGGTGAATTTCTCCCAATACTTATTTACTCTCATATCTCCTTCTTTGAGATTCTAGAAATCCAACAGCTTTTAATCATAGAAGGTTTGGGGTAAACAACGGTTTCTAAAAATGGTTACAAACTTCTCCCAGATAATTTTTGTTATTTTTATATTCGGTTCAACCTTGGTGTTTCCCCACCATATGGCAGCTTCTCCTGAAAAATGGTATATCCCCCGAATTGCCTTGGAGGTCTCTAAAAAATCCCTAATCTCGAAATATTGTTCCATTTGTGTTAACCAAGCCCCTGCATCCTCTCTAAATTCAAAACCTAAGAACTTAGGTGGTTTGATGTTTTTAATGTCGGTAGATAGGTCACTTACTATTTCAAGTTTCTTCTATTTTTCAATTTGGTTAAGTGTGGCTTAAGGGTTTTTCTAGCTGTGTTCAGATATTTTTGTTTTTGTTCTAGGAGGGGACAGGGATTGCATTTCCTCTTGGTTTTGCCCAATCTAGGCTGCCAATTCGTTCATCCTCTTCTCCATATTGTCTAACTTTGTTTGCATGTCTTGCAAAACCTAAAGTAGCAAATTAGTAGGAGGTTGTGAATTGTTATCATGGACCATTTCGTGCTTTGCAACATTCTCGTCGTTGCTCATGTTTTCTTAATTATTTTCCCTAAAAATATTTGCAAGACCCTTATGTCAAATTTTTTGTTTTTTTTTGTTTTTTTATTTACATGTTTACAATAAATAAAAGAAACTACGACTAGAAGGAACACGAATAGACCAATTTATTTATTCGATTTTAAAACTTCTCTAATACATTTATAGCAACCTTTATTTACAAAAATTCCCTCTTTTGAGGGTGTTATATTATAGATTCAGTTACTCTGAAATCTTATTTTCAGCTTCTCGTTCAGTTTCAGTTTTGGTTTTATACATATCTCGCACCATCCAAGATCTATGAAAGTGAATAAGAGAGTTGGCCTAGCGGTCGTTCCAAGTTTGAATCAGTTTGTTTCTATAGGCTGGTTTCCTAACAGAAGTCCACCTGACTCTTTCCTTCATCGTTCATTGTAGAGCTTGTTTTAAGGTTTCATTGTCCTGAGGCATGGAACAACAAGTGTAATTGTAGTTTTTCATGTTCCTAATCAAGTATGGAAAGATGGGATGTTGTACTTTCTTGCGAGGTGTCTTACATACTTGCATCTTGTTACATTTAATCTAACAAAATCTTAGGTTTACTAATCTTGTTAGGTAGTGTGCCCAAGGTTCAGTTTTGAACCTAGTGCTTTGATGCCATATGTAACAAACAAATTTTCTTAACTAAAAAGTTATAGCCATTTTTTGAATTAAGAACATATATGAAAACAATACTTCAACTAATTTACCGAAGTGAACATCTTTAATTCCATTTCATGTGAAATTAATTGAATTAACATTCAACTGAAATAACTAATTTCTATCATAATTACAAAAAGAACTTAAATCATTATCATTAATTCTGTGATATTCAATATTCACAAGAGAAAGTAAATGCATAGTAAAGGATGGTAGAAGAACAAACAAGATCTAACTGGAGAGTCTCGTAATGGTTGTGCAAGCCTTGACTTTCGGATAAGAGGAGAAGCATTAGCATAGGCTTAACCTCCCAACCACAGACCATATCAGTCCCCACACAATCTTTTGATAAGAAAGGCTCTCCCTACCTCAGGGCTAGGCTTGGGGCACTATTAGTCTAGCCATCTAAGCAATATCGGTGTTTAGAATGTTCAATCAATAATAGACAGGCATGTATGATTAACTTGAGCCACTGACATCATGTGATCTATAGAAGACAAGCATGCCTTTAACAACCTTGGCCAAGGTTTTTGGATGGGTTTCTAATACTCGATCACCACTGTTCGACTTGACAACAAGGTAATTTAGATGGACATGCATGAGCTATTGATTAGTTCTTTAAAAGAAATAAAATTATCATATCAATTCTGATCTCTATTTCTTGTTCTTGCAGAAATTTCTTTCCACCACTTCACTCTCTTTCTTAGCCAACCAGTCATGTGAGTCCTGGGTGTCTATCCATAGAGCATATAAATTCATTTGTTGAAACTCAGCCAATGGAAAATAATATGATAGTATTGGCATTTAGTTGTCCTTAAGACTCAAGGACTTCTCTTAAGATATTTCAGAGGATTGAAATTTGGATTGAAAGACAAGTTGATTCGAGATGGAAATCACAGTATGGCATATGTATTCGATATTACAATAATTGATGATCGTCTATTATTAGTTAATGATAATCTATTGTAAATATCTAGTTAGCTTTAGTTTACTTTCACTTTTTAAGCTTTCTCTGTTAGAATATAATGTTTCTATTCTTTACAATCGTTTTCTAGGGAAACATCATTTTACTCTTTTCTATATAATGATCTTTCGGTCTCTATTAATAATAAGGAAGATTTTACAAATTACTCTGTAATATGGTATCAGAGTTCGGTTCTTAAATTTTTTCGAAAATCATAATTTTTTTTTCAAAATTATCAGACCCATTTTTTGAAATTATTTGTCTATGATCCTTGCTTCGTCATATAAGAAAACCTTTGGTTTTCGAACAAGGTTTTTTTTTCTGAGGGTTTCTGGAGGTCGTTGACCAAAAATCATGTGTTACTTTTTCCTACCTCCCGACTATAGAATCGCGACATCAAAGGTGTCAAAATGTGGCATCCTTTTCCTGATTACGACCAGCAAATATCTTCTACATGTTCGAACTCAATTTGCAAATAAACGATGTCCATTAAAATGCAGTGAAAGGGCTTTGAATGACTGAAAAACGTGACCTCAAAATTGCATTTTTTCCCTTACATTGGCCTTCATTTTTTCTCAAATCTGGACGATGTTTGCTACATTTTTTCATCAATTTTTCTCTTCATAATGTCATGATCTTCATCCAGCTATGGTTGCCTAGTGAATCCACCATTGTTTTGGTTCGATTTTGTAATTGTTTTGTCCCAATCTACCATTATTTGGAGTTTCTTTGCAACCAGCTAGGGTTTTGATCGAAAGCCTAATTTTCCATATTGGACCCAAAATATTTTTACATTTTCTTAGTGGGTTTTGTCGAAAGCTCAACTAGGTCATTGTCAACTTTTTTGGGTGTCTTGATTTTCGTGTCTTAATTTTTGAGCTAGTGAACCCAAAAACAACACCATATTCCTTCTGGGTTTTTTAGGCTCTCTTTTGAGTCACTCTTCAATTTTTTGGGGTTTTCCATTTTTTTGCCTCAACAAACGTGCCTTCATCAATTTTCACAAGTTTTCATGGAAAAACTTGCCATGGCATCTCTAACAAACATTCTACTCGAGCACAACTCTAAATTCAATGGTCAAAGTTATGGCACCTGGAAGTAGTGGATCATCACAATTTTTTAATATTGGAACATCAATCAACTTGTTCTCAATGTTATGAAATGTTTGCCTGCTCCTAGTTCTGATGAAGATATGAAATGACCAATTCCACCTCTACCTCCATAGGGCAAGCCTTTGCTACTAAATTCTTTCAAAAGGATAATGGCAAGTCTCGACAATTTTCTCAACAGAAGTCCTCTGTTCCAACTTCAAAAGGTGTAGGGCCCATTTACCGTTGCACCAAAAGCCATGACTATTAGTGAACATGGAACACCACATAATTAACCACCTATGGGTAGGGGAGCACGTCGCATCACCCAACAATCTCCCCCTTGACGTGCATACCAGGTGCTTACGCGGGTCGGGAAGGCATCGAGGAGATTTGAACCCATGACCAAGCCAAAACTAGGCTCTGATACCAATTGTAGGGCCCATTTGCCGTTGCACCGAAAGCCATGACTGTTAGTGAACATGGAACACCACATAATTAACCACCTGTGGGCAGGGGAGCGCGTTGCATCACCCAACAAAAGGCTCCTGGAAGAACATTCAATGCAACTATTGCCACAAGTTTTGGTGACATGAAATTTTAATGTCAGAAACGCTTAGTTGTCCAATCTATGCAATTAGGTTCATAGCCCAAAGCAAATAGTGCAGAGTACACCGAGCAGACAAAATCTACCTTTTATGCCTTCATGGCTAAAAGACTTGTAGATCATGTGAAGTCATCTGCCTGGTACATTGATTCAGATGCCTCTCATCATTTCACCCATCACCGAGACTGGTTCACTTCCTACCAGCCTTACTCAGATTCTATTATTTTTGGTGGTAGAGAAGAGTACATTGTTGTCAATAAAGGCAATATTAAGATTGCAACATTAAGATTTAGTCTATTGGGAGGAGTCACATTTTCCTCGATGTGTACTACATTCCAGGGATGGAACTAAATTTGCTCTCAATCAGTCAGTTGTTGAAACACTCTACAATTGGCTGTCACCTTCAATTCACGTCAATGCACCATGACTGATAGGGCGACTCAGTTTATTGTTGTAGTGGGTCTTGAGGATCATGGTCCTTTTAGACTTACTAATTCTAGTGATTCTCAGGACTTAGCTATGGCTACTTAGCGATCTTCTATCAATACACTTTGGCATCAACGATATAGGCACTTAAATGTGCATTATCTCTCACAACTTGTTCGGGATGGGCTTGTTCTTGGACTACCATAGATTTAGGATAAATAGCTTGGAGTTTGTGATGCATGCCAGGCTAGGAAGTAACATCGCACGCCTTTCACCAATGGCAATTCATGGCGAGCTTCTCAAGTACTTCAGCTTGTTCATGCTAATATCTACGACCTTATGGCCACTCCTATTCTTGGTTCTAGGTATTTTATATTATTTTTTGACGATTTTAGTAGAAAAATGTGGGTGTATTTAATTAAAAAGAAATCAGATGCATTTCCCATATTTCAGAAGTTTAAACCTTTAGTTGTTATTACTCTTAGATCAGACAATGGGGAGGAATTTTCTTCTAATGTTTTCTCTAGCTTCTTGGATACACACAGCATCAAATGCTAGTTAACCACACCTCACACGCCACAACATAATAGTGTAGTTCAACATCAGAACATGAGAATCACAAGTTGGCTCGATCCATGTTCGAACACAAACATGTTCAAAGAAGTTTTGGGCAAAAGTAGTTAACACTGCAATTTATTTGTTGAACTAGTCACCCACAGTGGTAGTCAAAGGTAAAACTCTAGAAGAGGCCTAATTAGGTTGCAAGCCCAGAATCAGTGACCTAATGGTTTTGGGCTCCCTTTCTTTTGTTTGGATCCCTAATGCGTCATGCACCATGTTGGATGCCAAGGGTCAAAAATTTGTGATTGCTGGATATAGTAGTCTTCACAAAGCCTATCGCCCGATCGATGCTAAGACATCTCGTCTCATCTCCAATCGTGATGTAGTCTTTGATTAGCAGTGAGAACCTTTCGTGCCTATTTCTCCTGTTCATGATCCAATAGACCAGACTATCAAGGCTCATGATTTGGGCATTCAGCTTCCATTAGGTCCACCCGACGGGAGGGCTCCAATAGCTCTTGTAGCTCCAGTTATAATAGTGATACCTATACAGACACCTCCAGCTTCTCCTGCAAGATTACCTCGCTTTGTAGATGCTTCACCTGAGTTTGATCCAGATTCTTCTCATGAGGAACCTAATCATCACACATTTGCTGATATTGATGTTGGTTATTCTCATATCCGGCCTAAGTGGTGGGCTAAGACACTTGCTGATCTTCATGATGATGAGCTCATTAATGGGAGAACTGCTCAAAAAAAGAGCAAAACTACAGACTCTGTTAACTTTGCTCTCGTGGCCAACATTCACAGTGTGTTTCAACCTCAAACATATTCTGAGGCTAAAGGCATTCAAGAGTGGGAATAGGCCATGACATATGAACACCAGTGCCTGCTGCAGAACAATACTTAGGTCCTTTATGACCTTCCACCAGGGAAGAAACCCATTGGTTGCAAATGGGTCTACAAAATCAAATACAAATAGGATGGTACTTTGGATAAGTACAAAGCTCATTTAGTGTCGAAAGGTTTTTCTCAGCGTCAGGGCATTGATTAAGAGGAGACCTTTGCTCCTACTGCAAAGATGATCACCATCAGATTAGTCCTAGCCATGGCAACACAGTTTGGCTGGAAGGTTCATCAGATGGACGTCAAAATAGATTTTCTAAATGGTGATCTCCATGAAGAGGTCGACATGATGTAGTCTCTTGGTTTCAAGATTGCTGGTAAAATCTCTCTATGGCTTGAAGAAAGCGCCTTGGGCATGTTACATAAAAATTGATAAGTACCTCAATGATCAAGGCTTCAAGAGGGGTTTTTTAGACTCAAATCTGTACATCATCCTTATAGTTATTTATGTGGATGATTTGGTCATCACTAGCAGTTTGGGATCTTTGATTCAAGGAATCAAATAGAATTTATGCTAATCTTTTGATATGACTGACCTTGGGCTCATGCATTATTGCCCAGGTGTTGAAGTTTGGCAACAATCTTCTGGTATATTAATTTCTCAATCCAAATATGTTAGGGCCCTGTTAGACAAATTTTGTATACAGGATTGCAAGCATGCCTCTACACCTATGGAGAAAGGTCTCAAGTTATCCGCAAAGTCTATTTCTCTTTCCATTGTTGATACTACATACAGGCAACTAGTAGGCAACCTCATTTACCTCTCTACTACTAGGCCTAATATTAGCTTCGCAGTTAGATATATTTCACGCTTTATGACAGCTCTGAAGGCTAATCATTGGATGGTAGCAAAGTGTGTGCTTCATTATTTGAAGGGCACTTTTGATTATCGACTTCTGTATTCTCAAAGTTCTAATCCTAAACTTAGTGGATTCACAAATTTAGATTGGGTAGGCTCTATTGATGATAAGAAGCAGCAGTCAATTTCTCTCTCCTCTACAAAGGCTGAATGTAGGGACTGTTAAGGCAGGATGTGAACTTGTTTGGCTTTGTTGGATGCTTGGGGATATGCAGATGTCACTAGCAAGAGCGACTACTCTGTTTGTTGGTAACGAAGGCGTTATCAATTTAGCACGAAATCTAGTCTTCCATGAACGAACCAAGTAAGTGGATGTTCATTGTCATTACATATGACAGCTAGTTGAAGACGGGACTATAGATTTGCAGTATGTTCCTACCACATATCAAACTGCAGACATTCTCACCAAGGCTCTTGGTCCTAATAAGTTTGTCAAGTTCAGAGTACAGCTTGGTGTTCTAGATAGATTAACCATTAAGGGAGGGTATTACAATAATAGATAATCATCTATTATTAGTTAATGGTAATCTATTGTAAATATCTAGTTAGCTTTAGTTTGCTTTCACTTTTTTAGCTTTCTCTATTAGAATAGAATGTTTCTATTCTTTACGAGTGTTTCCTAAGGAAACATCATTTTATTCTTTTGTATATAATGACCTTTCGGTCTCTATTAATAATAAGCAAATTTTTTACAAATTACTCTGTAATATTCGGTTCAAACTTAACACGGTTAGGTAACTTGGTGTGCTTGATCAAATGAACTATTTGATAGACTTAATTTACTTCACATCCAAGCATTGCTCATTGAAAATCCTTGAAACTATTTTGCATCTATATTTTTGGATGTAGTACATATACCGAAATAAAGATTAGAAAAACTATTCACATAACCTGATCAATGAAGAAATGGATCTTGATTAACTCTAAATGGTCGGCTCTCGAAAGTCTAATTTTCCAGTGCCAATTTCATATTACAAAGACTCTTTAATAACAAGAACAATAGCTCAATTTCACTCCAATATCAACTGCAAGAGTAAGGAAAGAAAAAGAGGAGGAGGAATGGGGAAGAACAATAGTATCGATGATCTCTACCAGACATACTGATGAGCTTATATATGATGAGAACAATATGGAAGGCTCGAATAGAAGCCGCGGCTTTTGATATCAGTTACAAGAAGATTTCACCAATTCAAAATAAGGAAAATGCCAAGTGTACTCCTTGTCTCTTATAGAGACTTATAATTATAAGAAAAAGAATTTGAAGGACTCCCTAGAAAGAATTTTATATTTATATATATATATATATATATATATATGTTATTTTTGAAATGGTGTCATCATATTATTATTGTGTTCGAGGCTATACCTATTAGGATACGCATATCTATATACATGCATATTTGAAAAATTTCTCTCTCTCTCTCTCTCTCTCTCTCTCTCTCTCTCTCTCTCTCTCTCTCTCTCTCTCTCTCTCTATATATATATATATATATATATGAGCTTGAATAATTTAATAATATGGTGGCAACATACTTTTATACTTATGTGCACATATATATATATATATATATATATATACACACATATACGTGTGTGCGTGTGTGTAATGAAATGATGAGTACCAACATAAACCATTTAAAGATATGTATTTTGATTATGTTTAAATATTTAATGCTTTATTGATTGTCCAAATAGCTCATGTGTGTCCAATGTATGTACCATGTTATGCAATCGTTAGGTCTTTACTAAGATAGTTAGAGGTCATACATATCAATCAAACAAATGGACTAAGATAGTGCCCCATTCCATAGATCTCGTTAAGCAATGCTTCTCCCCCTCATCTACTCTTGCAACCACCCGTGCAATATTTTTCACAATAATAACAAGTTCGCATAATAAATTCATATCAACATATAACATCGATGGTAGTAAAGAAATTAGTTAATTACCATCATTCATAAAACAAGCAACTGCTAACTACCATCATCATGTGACAAGCAACGGCTAACTACCATCATCAATAAACAATTATACAAAATAATTGATAACAACCAAATTCATATGAAACAACGATTACATATAACTACCATTTTCACATGAATAAGAAAAACAATAGTTTTTAACTAATCATCTCAATGGCTATAATAGATTTTTAAATAGGTCAAAATTATGGGATGTAACAACTTTGATCTTCAATTAGACTATAATCTTCCTCATAATTAATTTTCTTGTGTTCTTGAGATCTTTGCATGCACTTGATTATCATGTGTCTCCTGATGAAGCACCTTGATTTTTCCTTATCATGTCCTACTTACCAAGAAGAATTCCAACATCATCATATTTCAACACGCTTCCCATCTTATTAGATACTAAGACAACAATAGCCATAACAAGCCCCTCCCAGTGATCAAGTAGAAAAGACAATAGTAACTAGAATCTTAATGTGTCAAATTGATGCTCACTGGAATTTATTGATTCAAGGTGTCAAAGTTGTTCACAAGATTTATGACTTTGTTGCCTTCATTCTTAAATTGTAAAACTTCTTCATAAAAAATACCTTGTTTGATGCAAGGACACTCATACATTTTTAATAAAAAATCTCATAGTCATTTCATTGTTTTGGTTGTTGCAGCATTAAACAAGACATTGTTGGATAATGACAAAATAACTGTTGGTGCTTCTTTCCAATCCATTTTTTTGCAAGCCTTCAACCAACATTCCAGTTGGTTTTTCCAATTTTCCTTCTTGCCTTATTGAATGGTGTTTTTGGATTAATAGAGCTTTGAGTAACAACTTTCACATCCCAAAATTTTGGCCAAGTTTTTCCTAATTCTCTATTTGTTTATCCCATACATCACCTTTTATGCCAGTTATTTTCCAAACTCTCTAATTGTGTATCACATACATCTCTTTTTTTATGCTAGTTAGTTTTCAAATTCTCTAAGGCTTAACTTTCTCTTTTTATTAGTTTGCAGCAAATATATGAAGTTTCCATCAACAATAAAAAGTTATCTTGATCAATTCTTATAATAAAACTCTTAATTGAATGAATAGTCAACGAAGACATGGGAATATGAAGAGTTGTGGAAATGAAAGGTTATGTTGGTTGGACTTCACAACCAAGTTGGTATTTCTTTTATTTTAGAAGATATAAAATAAAGACCAGTTGGGTCTATTTTCTATTTTTATTACAAATAATACTTGAAAATAAAAAATGGTTTTTCTAAATCATAAGCGATTATGCTTTATTTTTATGTCAAAATGGAACATTTTACTTTCTTTTTTTTTCCAAGGATGGACAAATTTACAAATACAACTGTGCTGTGGAGACCATTGCCAGCACAATATTTACTTTCAAATAAACAAATAAGTCTCAAGGTTTTGTCCTTCTAACAATTGGTACAACTATACTCACTTTTCTTTGCAATTTTCATATTGTTGCCCATCTGACAAACCTTCTGATTGTAAATTATATCAATAACTTATATTTGGATATTTATTTGCCTCTGTCATTGTTTCCAATCTCTAGTCATTGTTTTTCATCTCTTCTTGTGATGTCTAAGTACAATACAATAATGTGCATTGCAATAAGAGCTAGAATTTGCTGCCCTGTAAATAAGTAAGTATTTAAGAAATTGGACCCAAAAATCCCAAATCTTGAAAAAATCACAAACAAAATATAATCATATTGATCATAGACATGACCCAAAGATATTCTTCTGAATTCTGCATGCGAAATGTTTTGAGTTAAAACCTTCCATCAGACAACAGCAATGCTAAAACTGTCAACTTCACTTGAAGTTGTATGGGTTAGTTCAGCCTTGATGTACAGTCCGAGCTTCCTAAAAATTTATGAGATCAAATCCATATCTTTGAAGAACATTTGTTACCTTCAAGCTGTAAAATGGAAGAGCATAAATTTATGCAAGATGTAAACACTGACACATTAATGATCTCCCTCAATTAACAGCCATTTCAGCCCCTACATCCAACATACAGTCAGCGTGAAATATCACATACTTCAACAATAAAAACTTGTTGAACAGTATCGGTTCATTCCCCATTTTATCTTTCCTTCTCTCTGCAGCATACTTCTATGGCTTCATATTATTTTATAAGAAAAGCAGTCGTATCATGATTCATAATGAGGTCAATCACCTTAGAGAAGGTTATAACAGTTTCAGAACATCATGGCATTTTATTAAAAACCAAGATTCAGATTATCTAGCATTAAATTTGCATGTGCCTTCCAGCCTAGAGCTAGGAATGTGAATCGGACAATTTTCCAAGCCCCCCAAAATAAACTGAATCAAGTACCAACAATGCCTACAGTAGTTATATATCTTGTAAAGCTCAGGTTCATGTTCAACTTGCTGATCCTCTTCACTGTTCAGTAACTCAGCTTTCCACTCTCTCCACCATCCTAGTATCCTTCATTTTTAGTTCAAAACCCTCTGTGCCATTGCCTGTTTTGATTAGCCAAAATAAGCCAAGCTTAACAATAACTGAATTCATATTATTCTCCACAACAAATATCTGTAGTACCCAAACCGATAGCATTTCTGAAACAAATATCGACTTCTGGCCACATACTGGAGTTTCTGATCATGAGTATTTATTTGGAATGATAAACTCAGCCAGCCACTTACTACAGATAGGAAACAAATATTATGACAAAGTAGACTGATGTCAGAATTTGGCTAGCAGATTTCCTGTGACTCCACCTCCACCTACTACACCAATGACTTCCTAGGTAGCATACTTTTTGCTTGCAGACATCAAATAAAGGACATGACTTCTTTGAGTATAGATGTGAACATTACTTCATAGAATCAATGTTTCTAAAGATGATCACTCTGATTAACAACCAAATCAATTACTAACCCACTAATCATGTTTAAAAGGCTCAATCAATCACTTCAATGTCTTCTCTTTTCACCTGCTGTAACACAGACTCTAAAAGCAATGATCTGTCCCAAATTATCACTCACCGCTCTCACAAGCCTTTGTTCTTTCAACATAGATGAAAAAGCCATGCTCAAATTGGTTTCTAACTTTGATATCCAATGAATAAATAGATGAAGCTTGAACTCCAATGACTAAATATACCAAATTTTATCCCAATAGTTTGAATAACAATTTTCTTTCCACCATATTGATTGATTCCAAGATTGGTAACCATGTCGGCGTGTTTATCAAGGTTCCTAAGGTAGATGAAGAAGATCTTGTAAGTAAATTTTAGTAATCACCTCCCTCATGTGCTCTTTAACCAACCAAGGTTTAGATTCTTCTCCTTTTCGGTTATTGTTATCATGGTAGAATTCCCTTCAAATAGAAATCAATATTAACTCCAGAGGACTCAAGGAAACAACCAAGTATGGACATTAGGATTCAATGGGTCCAAATCCAAAAAGGGGAACCGGAGCTGGTTTTTAATTAATTAGTCTATCCAGAAAAGCTTACTTGGCAGCTCATACATTACAATTTCCATGTACAACAATGTAAGTGAATATGAATCACTCATTCATGGCTTGTTACTTGCCATGAATAAGAGAGCTAGTATTCTGCGCATGTTTGGGGATTCAGAGGTAGTTGTGAGACAAGGAAGCAATATGTTTCTCGTGACTAGAGATTGACATGATATCGCAGTTATGGGACCTAATAGAAAGTTCTGATGCCTTCAACAGTACGCCCATATATTGATCAAGCAATCAAACAGCAAACTCGTTAGCTCAAGCTGCAAGTACTTTAGCACCCTTCATCATGGGAAGATTGAAGAAATTCACAGTTGAAATCACATCAGCACCTTCAGTTCCAAATAACAACACCAATTTCCAAGAGTTTGATGATGATAAACATATACTAGACTTGTTGACAAATACAGATGTGTGTGTAGCCTAGATAATTGATGAAGAAGAAATAGGCCAGGTTGAACTTGATCGAAAAGGTATAATGAACTTGAAAACCAAGAATATCCCTACGCCTATAATACAGTTGGATATATTTTTTAATCCTGATGGGTAAAATACACTCATATATCAGAAAGTGGAACGAAGCAAATGTGACACAGTGAATCTAGGATTAGAAGTGAAGAATGTTTTCATAAGAAAGTTTGTATGCCTGAAGAAAGAGAAGACATACTTAAAGTACATGAGATGATTGCATGGATTTGTGAAGAATTCAAGACATACAATACCTCCATCATCATCACACAATTATTCTCACAGATGGAAGCAGACCCATTTGACAACTCCAAAGGCCAGTCAATCCACTATTGGAAACACTCATTTATCAAGAGGTAAAGAAATCAAAAGTAATAATAGTTAGTAGGAATTAGATTTCTAGAGCGGCAGTTGACATGCATCACCAATTTAGTCCTAGAGTGAAAGAAGAATGCAAAAATAAGATTGTGTGGAATTTTGGAACCTTAATCAAGCTCTGGAAAAAGGACAATCATGCCATCTTTAGATATAGTGTAGCAAATTGTAAATGGATCTTAAATGATGTCCTTTTTGGATGGTTATTTAGGTCATAATAAAGTGAGAGTTGAAGATGAGGACAAATCAATGGCTGCTTTCATGATGAAACAGGGTACATTCGCAAATAATAAATATAGAAGAATGCCATTTGATTTGATCAATGTCAGTGCAACCGTTGAAAGAGTTATCGATATTGCTTTTTGGGACTTAGTGAGAAAATGCATCATTATTTATATGAATGATCTCACAGTATTTTCCAAGAAAAGAGAAGATCATGTGAAGGTTTAAGGAGAATTTTTCAGAGATGCAAAAGATACCAGATCTCTCTCCATCCAAAGAAGTGTATATTTTGTGTAACAGTAGAAAAGTTTTTAGGACATGTAATATCAAAGAAGGGAATTTTGATTGATCCTGATCATATAGAAGCAATTTTGAAGATAATCCCATCTACGAGCAGGAAAGCATTGAAGTCCTTATTTGGGAAGATAAATTTTGTGAGAAAATTCGTAAATGGATTTGTCAAGATAGTTAGACCTTCGAATGACATGTTGAAGAAAGATGTGAAGATGGAATGGACCCCTCCAGCAAAGAGAGCCTTGAAGAAAGCATGTAAGCAATTGTCCATGCTCATTTTCTTGAATTTTATGAAGCCATTTTACTTGTATTCCTTTGCTTCAGATCAAACTTGTACAGCTATACTGAAAGGATCAAGGAGAAAAACAAACATGAAAACATGTGGAATCAAGATACCCAAATGTTGAGAGATAAGCATAGGCCTTCATGAAATCTATCAAGAAATCTAATTATATATCTTAAGGAGTAAAGTTCATGCCATAATTCTAGATGTCCCAGTGAAAATACTTTTAATACAAAATAGCTAAGTGAAAGAAGAATAAAGTGGATCGCCACTATCCAAGAGTACAATATAAAAATTCAACAATGAAGCTAGTTCAAGGACAAGCATTGACACAAACTATAGTAGTTGATGGACAAGGACATCATTTTCCACTAACTAAACCACGTGTCCTCATTTGAATGCACTAGAAAAAAGAGCATTGAGAATGAAGAGTAAAAGATACATGCTCCAAGGATGAGTGCTATGCCGAAGAAACCATGAGGGGATTTATTTGAGATGCATTGGAAAAGGAAGCAAGGGTGAGTCGTAGAACATTTTCACGACAAGTTTGGAACTGATCACTGTGTTGGTTTAGCTACAGCTCCCCAAATCCAAGGGCATGATCTTACTGGCCTACATTGTTTCAAGATGCCCATGAACATATGAAGACATGTCACATATGTCTGGTAACTGCTTTTTGAGAGAAGAATCCCGCCATGCACCCAGCCTGTTATTGAAGTAAGACCTTTTGGGAAATGGGGATTAGACTTTGTTGGTGTGATCAATCAACCCTCCTACACATGCATATTCTAACCATTGTTGATTATTGTACTAGATAGTCTGAGAGAGCACCATTAGAATTTTGCAACAATGATGTTGTAATCAAATTTTCTATATTATCACTATGTTTCAATGTCCTCATTCTTTAGTATGTGATAATGGCCCTGCGATTTCATTTCTTCAAAAAACTTCAAACCTGAAGAAAATTGTCAAGTTATTACCCACACAGCAATGGTTTGGCTGAGTCTAGGAACAAAAATTTGTTAAGTGTAATCAAGAAGTTATTAGATAAAAATCCAAAAAGATTGTCATACACAATTGAAAATAGCTATTTGGGCAGATAGAAGCCGAGTTAAGAGTTCTCTAGGAACCTCTCCCTGCCATTTGGTATATGGACAAGATCTAGTCTTTCTAGTATAATTGAAAATCTCAAATTTTCTATGCATATAAGAATGCTTAAGAGGGTTAAGATAGAGTTCAAACACACTTGTCTGAATCGTTGTACCTAGATGAGAGAAGAGATTCAGAACTAAATAAATTCGCAAAAAATCAAGGGGTTGTAAAATGATAGTTTGATAGGCAAGCAGGATCAAGTCCTTTAGGATATTTGATTTGGTTTTTGAAAGGATCCTTAACAATCTATGAGATTTTGGGAGATAATGTATCTGAACTAAAGACCTTAGCAAAGGAGCATTTTCCATTACCTGTCAATGGGCAATTTCTCAAGCATTACTTCTAGCCAAGGTTTCCTTGTGCAATCTATCTGTACATGTTTAGAGTAGGTTTCGTTTCCATCTATTTTAGTTTTTCTTTTTCTTTTTCTTTTAGCTAGTTTTTGGTTTGTGTATGTCATGTCCCCATTTTGGAGGTAATATGATTTAATTAATTTAATTAATTAGGTTATCCAAAATAATGAATATTTTATGAGGATGACTAATTAATTATTTTAATTAAATAAATAAGTGGTATTAAGTTAATTATTTATAAAGTTATCAAATAAATAAATATTAAAAGGTAACTTTATATTTAATTAATTTAATAAAGTGACTTGAATTATAAAACATTTTATAAAGTCACTTAATAGATAAAATAAAATAATGTTCTAGAAGCTTCTGGAGAAAGTGGAGAAAAAAAAGAATAAATAGGCACCCCGGGCTTCATTCTAATCATCCAGATTTGTTGTTGTTGTTGTTTGTTGTTGATGGTTGTGGAGCCTAGGGTTTCCGCAGTTGTCTTTGGCCATTGGGAACGAAAACTCTCAGTTGGTACACAATTTTGAGGGTGTGAAATATCACTTGAATTATTGCAGCTGGGAGAAAGTTACTTCAGACTTTCTATTGGAGCTTCATTGGTGACACTTAGTGGCCTTTGGCCAAGTTTTTGTCTAGTTTTATTCGGAGCATTGCTGGAGACAATTTGTAATCAAAATCTTCATTCTTGGAGTTTGATTTGCATTGTGCATACTCAGATTCAGTTTTCAGTCCATCTAGATTCTCATGGCAGTGTATTGAGTCCAACGATTACATACATTGAAGCCCTTATGTGCATCGATTCTCTTCTTTCATTGGGGTACACCATTCGTGGAAGCCTTGTGTTGGTCTGTGGTAATTGGAAAGTGCATTTGGAGGCATTTCAGTACCTCTGTTATCAGATTTCAGTCTCAGTTGCTGCAGACAAGGATACCACGTTTTTGTTCATAGAGGTTCCTAGAGCCCTCGACTTCATGCTCTAAAAGTGGCGCTTGGTTCACAAAGAAGTGGAGATCATTTTAGGTGCTTGTGTTGGCACTTGGAGGCAGCCAATAATTTATTAAAAATTATCTTCTCCAAACAGGGGCGGCAACCAGAGAGGCACGACTTGGGCACTTGAGGAGGTTATTTCCTGTTCAGTGGTATTGCAATTCATCTATTCTCTAAGACGACTTCATATAACAAGTGTGATGTGTGTTTTCATAGTTGCCTTTCACCATAGAAGTGCTGTTGTAACTGACATTTCATATCAAAACTATCATTCATTAATAGATACATCATTCATTGTTGCATTTCTCACAATGGTATCAGCAATCCATGGCTTTAGTTGTATTTAATCATGCATGTGATTAGCGTACTGCTGTAGGGGAGTATTGAAGATAGATATTTAGTATTGCATCAGTTTTCATTGGCAGCTGTAGGTGCATATTACTTCACCAGCCATCATCATATTTTGATCTCTTTGTAAATGCCAAGAGTCTTGGCTAACTTAGTATGAATATTGTATTGGATACTCATTCTCAATCAAGGAGATACAATTGCTGGTTATTAATAGTTGTTTTTGAGCGTTAATATATCATTTCTTATCAGCCAATTAGTTTGCATACCAACTGTTTGTTAAAATACCAGTTGGCTGTAAGTGATCATTTTCATGATTAGAACTCATATATGCATTCACTATTGCCAAAATTAGTTGCATATTTATGTTAGGTCATTGCTTAGACAATTTTGTAAGCATTCTCTTTGAGGCAAATCCAAACAAGAACCACTGCAGCAATTTGAAAAGTTATATCAGTCAGATGGCCCTTGCTTGCAAAGTGTTTGACGGAATGTCAAACAACTGAAATATAAAGATTTTTAGTATTTGAAAAAGTTATAACCTATTGGGGTTATTACAGTGTAACATGCCAAACTTGACTACTCAAATTTAGAATAAATACTGAACAATTCACATAAAATAAACCTTCCAATTAACTAACTTAAACAGAAAGTAATTGTCTCTTTTTCACATGAATATGATAACTTCTAATAACTAATTTAACTAAAATAAGGGAATATGTCGTATTAAATTTTAGTACATTCACATGACATTGGAATAACTATAGACTTAATTATTGTTTAATCTAAAAAGTAATTAACTAGATATATGATTTAACCAACGAAATGTATGAAATCACAAAACTTAAAGAAGAAAGTGTCTAACCTTTGTTCCTGGCCTAATATTGATCTTGATATCATCTATGGAGAGAGAGAGAGAGAGAGAGAGAGAGAGAGAGAGCATCATCAGAGGCTTTACCTCCTATCCATCAACCTTTTGGTCTCCCACACAACTTCCCTTAAAAAGCAATTGGACCCTACATGAGAGCTGCAGAAATAGGTTTTGGGTGTCATCATTTCCATACGAGTCTTTGGTGTTTAAAACCCACAATAATCTTAGTTGGTCGCACTAATACACATCTATGCCTATGAAAATGACCTCTCGTGACTAGACATTGTTGATGTGATTTTGTGACCACCCCAACATACAAGATATAATACTAAGTATTCTACCCTCTCTTGGACAAGGAAACTTCAAATGAAGCAATCCCAATCTTTAAAATGCAAACAAGCCCCAAGGTTTAAAATGCAAACAAACAACTTTATGTTGGATATAACTTAGTCTAATTTTGTGATATGTTTGTAATCATGCAGGGGCGTGTTATTCTCCCTAGATTTAATCAGTTCTTCTCCTCAAAGTGGATAGAACTTGGAACGCTAACCTGACTTCAAATAAAGATATAAGGGATTAAAGAGTTGGGAAATCTAGGCTATTCCTAAGGATAATGATATCAATGGATAATACTTAGATGAATGAATTCCTAAAAGCCAGCTTTGCTTTGTCAAATGATATAACTATACAAAGATGATGCAATCTACATTTAGACGAAGGATTTTCACATTGCCTAAATTCATCCAAATACCCAAGCCTAATGCAATCTGAATAAACATTCACAATCGAACTTGGTAATTAAAAAGTCAAGACTAACATTGCATTGCAACTTGTAATCAACAAGTAACAAAACATGTGGATGTGGGATTCATCATTCATCTTCACATTTCTCCATTTCAATCGATGAACTCTATTTAAACTTAGAGAATTAGAAACCATGTGAAATGTTAAAATAACACATAGAAGTTTGCCATATCTTCAATGAAAATCATGTATTTACTACATTCATCTTCTTAGCAACAATTTCTTGTCTCCTCCACCTATTGTACTCTACTTCTTGCTCCGAATACTAATGACCAACTTTCTCTAATGATCTCATCCTTCACAAACAAGAAAGCCAAGCCTTTATAGTAGTCCTTTCAATTATAATAAAGGGCCCAAATTGATTTGAAAAAAGGTCAAGATAATTTTATGAAAACCCTAATTATGGTTGTTACCACAACCGCTTACAATCATTAAATATTATCCAATGAGAAAATTACATTGCTTTAGAATACATAAGATGAGCCAAAGAGAAAATCCATTGTGACAATACATTAATTACTTTCCACTTTTCCTCGTGTAAATGAAATTGACTGGATGAACTTAAACACGTCGACTTGGAAAAAAAAATTGGTTGAAGATGATCGGGTGCCACCTCAGTGTACACATCCTTATCCTTCATTCAGAAAGAATAGATGTCTCTCTATGATTAACTCTTCTAAAACTATCTCCCTTGTGCATGATTGTGATGGCTAATATTCCCAAATTGCTTCATCTTCACCAATATTCTTCATCCTCTGTCTTGGAAATCTTCTCCTTAGAATTGTTCTTATATTGATGTCTTGACCTTGATCTTCTTGAAGTAATTAGGCTTCCTTCTAATTAGTCTTGGACATGTACACCTTCATGTTGTTCATTCCTTCTACTTGATCTTGGATTTTCGAAGGAAATTCAAGATTGTGATAGTCTTCTCCATTAGTAGACTTATCTTGTTTCTCCGTTAAAAAGTTGATGACTCCGTGAATTTGAGTATCATCCTTCGTTGAAGCCTGATCCCTCTCACATGATGAAGTCTTCTTCCTTGTCCACTTCTTCCTTGTCCACTTTTTCACGTATGCAATCATAACTGAAAAAGCAAGAGAACACCATTCTGGGTCAAAGTCATAGAGAGTGAAATGTAGGTTATATTTGGAAGAACTTAAGAAAAAAATTCATGATGAGGGTTAGTGAACAGATTTTCCTCCAAAGAAATACATACAGATTAACCCCAAAAGCCCAGATAGGAAGACTAAATATGCACTAATAATTGGGTCACTTCGCTATTGAAAAGCATAAATGCCCTCTGAATTTATTCGGGTATAGCTCCCTGTGTATAATTTAGAATGAATTCACAGAAATACAAATATGGATGCTTTTAACCAAAAAGCACAAAAGGTTTACAAACATCTATCTGTAAACACGACATAGATGCGAAAAAACTAATCTGACTAAAATGAAATAAATAGTAAATGACACAAAGTTCATTCACCCAAATCCTGCATTACAAAGAGAATGAAAACAAGGAAAATATCTTCCATCCTCTTGAGAAAGTGAAGAATCAAAGCTTCAAAGGCATCTTGAAATCAAAATGTGTAATAAAATAACTTGCACAATAGAAGAAATAATATGAAATATTATATAAATACTTGATAATAGCTGAGAGTAATAGGCCACTTCGAGGGGGCAACCTCCAAATATCTCCAATGAGAACATACTTTACAATATGATGATGAAATAAGACTCACAACCTCCTATATATACCTAATTATTCTTAGGTTGAATAGACACAACCCATCATAACACCTAGGCCAACCTACCTACTTAAATAATAATATAATAATGATAGCATGACTTAATTAAGGATTAAGATAGCCACAAGTCGACTATTCATAACCCTATATACAATAATATTAAGGGCGCAGCATGCCCCCTCTGTTGAAAGAAGCATTGTCCTTAATGCTAACCAAGTGTGGATTCTTTTGAATGAACTCCTCATCCTCCCATGTGGCCCTCTTCAACTAGTAAATTCTTCCATTGGATGAGATACTGAGTCAGGGTTTTGTTCCTTCGCTTCTTCGTGCGTGTTTGAAGAATGCACTCTAGTTCCAAAATTATTCTTCCTTCTTCATCAAGTTCTGGTAGTACTGTTTGAGTAGGAATATTCTGCCCAATTACCTTCTTTAAACAAGAAAAATGAAAAAATGGATGTATCTTTGTTGTTGGTGGCAACTCAAGCTTGTAGGCAACACTACCAATCTTTTGCATGATTTGGTATGGTCCATAATATCTTGGAGCCAACTTATTATTCTCTTTTTGTTGCTTCATTGAGATTTGTTTATAAGGATGCAATCTCAAGAAGACCCAATCCCAACTTCAAAATTTCTTTCACTGCGATGTTGGTCCGCTTGTTGTTTCATTTGATTTTGTGCCATAGCTAAATTCTCCTTGAGTCTTGAAAGTCCCTGTTGTTGATGAAGCAAGTGATCCTCTACTGCTTGAACTCTTGGTGACACCTTTAATGATGATGTGATGGAAGGAGGATGATATCCATAAAGTGCAAAAAATGGAGACATTTTTGATGAGCTATGAAAAGAAGTATTGTACCACCATTTTGCAAGAGGTAGCCAATCTACCCATTGAGATTGCTTTTTGAAGTGAAACAACATAGATATCCTTCCAAACATTTATTAACCACCTCAATTTGCCCATTTGATTGTGGATGGTATGAAGAACTATGAGCCAATTGAGTACCCAAACATGAGAATAAATCTTTCCAAAAATGACTAGTCAAGATAGGATCATGATCACTAACAATAACCTTAGGTGTACCATGTAGCTTTTGGATATTCTCCAAGAAAACTTTTTCCACTATAATTGCTATAAAAGGATGTGATAATGCAATAAAATGTGCATATTTAGTGAGGCGATCAAATACTACCATGATGACATTATGACCTTTAGATTTGGGGAGCCCTGTGATGAAGTCCGTGGATACCTCTTCCCAACGTTGGCTAGGAATAGATAAAGGCTGCAAGAGACCTAGTGTCTTAATTGTTTCCCCCTTATTCCTTTGAAAAACCAAACATTCAGCCACAAACTTTTGAACATCACCTTTTAGCCCTTCGTAAAAAGAATCTTGCTTGACCCAATGACATGTCTTCAAAAATCCCAAATGACCACCAATTGGGGACTCATGTAGTTCTTTGAGAATCTTGTGTTTAAGAGTAGAATTCTTGCAGAGATACAAGCGTTATTTATACCAAAGAATATCTCCCTTTAAACAAAACTTAATTGAACTACTAGGGTCACTTTTTATTTGCTAGATGAGATTACTTGTTGCAACATTATTTTTCCACTCTTCTTTGGCTTCTACCACCCAATTTTCTTGTAATATTGAAAGGGAACACAATAAGGCTTCATCTTTTTCATCCTTCCTGGAAAGTGCATTGGCCACAATATTTTCCTTCCCTTTCTTGTATACAATTTCAAAGTCATATCCCAACATCTTAGTGACCCATTTTTGTTGCTCTTCCGATGATAGTCTTTGTTCCAAAAATATATTTTAGGCTATCATGATTTGTCTTAACCTTGAAGTGTTGACCCATTAAATAAGGCCTCCATTTTTCAACTGCATGAAGGATTGCTAACATTTCCTTCTCATAAATAGGTTTGAGTTGATTTTTACCTTTTAATTGATGACTCTCAAAAGCAATTGGTTGACCTTCTTGCATGAGAACTGCTCCTATCCCATTTCCAGAAGCATCACATTCTACAGTGAATTCCTTGGTGAAGTCTGGAGTGGCAAGCATTGGAGTTGTACACATAGCCTTCTTCAATTGCTCAAATGATACATTAGCAGATTCATTCCAATGAAAAGAATCCTTCTTCAATAGAGTTATTAGGGGTGCTGCTATATGACCATAATTCTTCACAAATCTTCTACAGTATCCTATCAATCCCAAGAAACCCCTCAACTTCTTAATAGTTTTTGGAATAGGCCATTCCATGATAGCCTTAATTTTGTCAAGGTCCACCTTTACTCCATGTGAAACAATGTGTCCCAAATAATCCACCTCCTTAAGACCAAAAGCACACTTGGATGGCTTAGCATAGAGTTGATGATCTTCGAGTAATTGTAATGCTTGATCTGCATGCTACAAATGTTCTTCCCAAGTCTTGCTATAAAATAATATATCATCAAAAAATGCTAACAAAAATTTTCTCAAGAACTTCTTAAAAATGGAATTCATCAAACTCTGGAATGTAGATGGTGCATTGGTAAGACCAAATGGCATCACCAAAAATTCATAATGACCTTCATGAGTTCGAAATGCTGTCTTACAAATATCCTCCTTAATCCGAATTTGGTGATAACCTGATCTAAGATCTAAATTGGTAAAATACATAGCTCCATTTAATTCATCTAGAAGATCATCAATGACTGGAATAGGAAACTTATCTTTAATGGTGTACTTGTTGAGCACTCTATAATCTGGACACATGCGCCAAGTTTCATCCTTCTTACGCACCAGCACAACAAGTGAGGAGTAAGCACTTTGGCTATGCCTGATAATTCCTGCCTCTAGCATTTCCTCAACAATTTTTTCTATCATACTTTTTTGTATGTGTGGGTACCTATAAGGCCTAATGTTTGGTGGCTGACTCCCTGAAACTAGTTGTATGGCATGGTCATGATCTCCTTTGGGCATATCTCCAAGAATCATTGAGTGATGATCAATTATTGCTTGTAAATCTAGATGAGTAAGAGCATTAGATTGAGAGATTTCTAATGGACATAGCTAGGCCACAAATCCATCTGCGCCTTTCTTAAGAAGTTTTTGCATTTGATGAGAGTTTACCATCTATGGGGCTTTTGCCTTCAATCCCCTTAGCTCCACTACATTTCCTTGTGATTGAAATCACATGAATAGTTCTTGGAAGTTCATCTCAATTGTTCCCAATGTAGTAAGCCATTGTACTTCCAAAACAATATCTGCTACACCCATAGATATCGCATACATTGGGGTATCAAGTTGATAATCTCCCATGGATAATTTGATACTATGACACTTCCCTGAACAACTAACTATGCCCCCATCCGCAATCAAAACCTGAAACTCTAGGGCTGGATATATAAAACAATTTAGAAGAGTTGCCAACTTTTTGTTGATGAAATTATGAGTACTACCTAAGTCGATCAACACTATTACTTTCTACTTCTTTAAGAAACCCACTAACTTGAGAGTTTGTGGTGCACTAAAACCTGAAAGTGCATGACAAGAAATGATTGGTTGAAAATCTTGTGATTCCTCACCTGACTCCCTATCCTCCTCTGATATGGGCTCATCCTCTTCTTCCTCACTTGGACCTTCAATATAGAACAATTTCTTTTCACTACATTTATGTCCTCAACTATATTTGCTATCACAATTGAAACACAACCCTTTTGCTCTTTTCTCCTCAATTTGTTGCGAAGTCAACCTAGTAGGTTGAGGAAGATAAGGTGTTGAATATGCTTTTTCTCTTGTCACATTAGCCCCTTGCTTTCCAGGAATCAAGAACTTCTCCTCTACCCTGCGTACCAATATAAAAGACTCATTTACTGAACTGGGACAAAACATGCGTACCTCATGTTGAATGTAATCCTTGAGACCACCCAAGAATAAATCATTCAAGTTCTCTTTTGTAATTGTATCCACTCTTAAGGATAGATTTTGGAATTTTTGAATATAATCCTTAACTAATCCTGTTTGAAGCTTAGCAAGTTGGCTAAAGAAGTTTTCTGTCACACTATTGCTATATTATGCTTGGAGTTCTTCTGTAAAAATTGACCATGATACAGTGAGACCCTTTTTCCTCCTATGAGTACAAAGCCAACGATATCAAATGCATTGATTTGGTTATAGATATAAGGAAGCCATCATAACCTTTTGTCCATATGGGATTTGATGTACTTCAAAAAAAGTGTCCATTTGATTTATCCATGTTAGAGGATCCTTGCCATCAAATTTGCGCATATCCACTTTTGGAAAAAAATTCCTAGATCAGGATTAATAAAATTTGTGTCATTATTACTCACTTGAAGGTTTCACCTTGATTGCTTGAGAGCTCCTTCCTTGTTTCATTCATATAGGTGCTTAACATGCTTCGTATATCTGATATATCTCCTTGTAGGTCACACATATCCTTCTTAACCTCTTCCTTGAACTTATTAAGTTCCTCATTGGAATTACTATCCTCTATTGCTTCCCAATCTTGATCAGAGGATTTCCCCAGCGTGGTAGAATTCTTTTTGCCTCTTGTTGAAGGCCTCGTCATGATGGAAACCAATGTTTTTGAAATAAATCACACAAATGAAATGTAAATTCTCTGATTTATTTATTTTCTTCTGTAACTTACTAGGGCCAAGAAATCCTTACTCAGAAAAAATCACAAAAAAGATTAGCAAATTTGCTGCCTTGATAGAGAGTTTTCCTAATTTTACAATATCTTGCTAATTTTTGTTTTTCAATTTCTCCAAGCTTTGAATTTAGGCTCCTCTACTGTGCATTGAAAAACCCAATACAAGTTATACTCCAATTCGGCATGATGTGAGAGATATGAAGATCTCAAAAAATTGTGTAGAAAGAGTAATTCTGCAATGATTTCCTCAAATTTGCTCTAATTCCTCTAAATTTTGGACTATAGCTTCTTTGATATGGTCTTCAAAAACCCTTTTAAAATCTTTGAAAAATTCACTAAAATCTGAAAGTTATGCTCTTCCCAAAACTGCCCCAATGTTGAGAAAAAATCTTGCCTCTATGGTGCCAAGATCATGCTTTGATACCACTTGTTATGAAATAACTTGCACAATAAAAGAAATAATATGAAATATTATATAAATACTTGATAATAGCTGAGAGTAATAGGCCACTTCGAGGGGACAACTTCCAAATATTTTCAATGAGAACACACTTTACAATATGATGATGAAATAAGACTCACAACCTCCTATATACCTAATTATTCTTAGGTTGAATAGACACAACCCTTCATAACACCTGGGCTGACCTACCTACCTAAATAATAATATAATAATGATAACATGACTTAATTAAGGATTGAGATAGCCACAAGTTGACTATTCATAACACTATATACAATAATATTAAGGGTGTAGCAAAACGTATTCAGAAAACAGTGACATTAAAATGCATAGAGAAAACTGAAAGCTATACAAAGATCACAATCAGTGGAAAAATAACTGCCCAAACTCCAAGTTTTGATGTGCAATTATCTCCCAAATCTCCCTTCTCTAAAGCGTAAAAGATTACACAAATCTTATTACACATTTGCATCAGAATCACTACCTAGAAGAAACAGAAATTCCCTCCCTTACATTACGCTTAAAATCAAGATTTCCCCCTTTTCCTAACACAAAGTTCAAAAAAAGAACAAGAGCTCTGCTCTGCCACAGCCCACAATTTGCTTTCTTTCCCCTTCAGAAGAACTGGAAAAATTGGAACCCCCTCTGTCTCACGGATGCATATTTATTTCTCCTCTTTTCAGTTGGTCTTTTTCAGTTTTAATAACTGACTCTTTAAAATATTTATCATCTTCTTGTAATCTTACATTTCCGGCTTCACTTGTATTTTACCGCTAGTAAGATAAGCTTTTATTCAGGTACCCAAACTTTAACTTGCCTGACCCAGAATACTTAAATATCTTCCCGGATGCATAAACATGAATACGGGCCATCTTTAGTTATATCCCTAGTGTCTGAACTGAAATTGATCAATCATGGGATAAACTAGTGCGACCATATTATCCCACCACTTGTATTCATTAAGCCAAGTCACCCTCCATTCTCAGCACACCTGTCCCGATTTAATTTCGAACATTATGAAGTTCATTACACCATATAAAACTATTTACAAGTGCTTTCATGTGCGAGCAATTCATATCTATGCTTTTCTCAGGTAAATGTTACCTCCATGGATGACGTGTTTATTATTTCCCATGCCGTGTCAAGATCTCAAGTCTATGTTTGATTTTTAATTCCCCAAAATAATTCCTAATATCTCAACATACTAGGATTGTAAGGGATGGGCTATTGGAAGAGGACTCCAAGCATCTATCAATGTCTTGAATCGATGTTTGAGTCAAATCATGGCACCTGTCATACAATTTGCATGCACCGCCTTCGATATTAGTAGAAGATATGACTATTAAAGACATTGTCGATAGCCAAAGCATCGAGGTCGGTTATTAACACCATGCTTCCCTTCTGGTTTCTCCCAATGAGGCATTACTATCTAACATGGGCTTTATTATGGATGAATATGCGGCTTCTCCCTTCTACGCTATTTGCGCAATGAGAGGTCATCCTTTGCATATACTGGCACCCGTGCCTTGCCTTCTCATAAGAAGCCCGATTGCATGGTGAAAGTTTAGATTCGAAGGGTGTCGCCTTGGAAATGGATTGGAGAATCACTAACTTTTCCATCATTTGGCGTCTATGACCATGTGGACATTTAATCAAATGGTTGGCATGCCTCCTTGATACTTCTGCAATGTGGATTAATTTGAAAGGATTTCACGTGGGGAATGTCGTGCCTTTCTCCATCACATTCTTGCTGTGGGGTATTCAATATCGAGAACATAAGATTCGGCCCGAGCATAGAATAAATGAAAAGTAGGCTTGGTGAGAGGTCACTCTGAATCCCTCAAAACCTGATGGGTGTACTTGCGGGTTGGGAAAGCATTCAAAATGTCTACAATGTATGAACCTTTGATTCATCTCCAATGATTTGGGAGTCTCGTGCATAGATTTATGTATGGAAGCCCATTGGATTTTCGAGTTTTACCTATGCTGATCAGTGATGGCAGAGTCATTGTGCGTTGAGTCAAAGCGTCTCAATCCCTACATTGTGATGCCAATAACATCTTGCAAATCATTTTAAAACTTAGTGACACCTATCATAGGCCTTCTTTATCTGCTCATTAAAGCACGGTTTCACATATTTAGCATTTGAAAATGATCTTTCCATGAAATTCCCTTTATTTGCATATTCTAATGCTGAAAAGAGACCGAGGAATGCGGATGTTCATGAAGCAAGTACCATTGTAATAGTTCTGATTTTTATACCTCTATCCTTACTAATAGATAGAAATGTAGCTTCGAACCTCCTAATAAATGGATTGACAATGCAATCATGAGCATGGGCAGTTGTCCCGAACTTGAAATCTGGACCACTTAATCTGCATTCGAACCGCAACCTTGTGTCGAACCTTAATATGACACTTGAATTTGTATGTCGAGAGTTGAACCTTGATCTGAAACCTGACACTTTGAATCTGTAACACAAGATTTGAACTTTTAACTTTTAACCTTCGAATCACTGGACTTCTGAAATACTGCACTTACCAGATGAACCATCTAAACCATTGAATCACTTCGAACTGCTTTGAACCTTAGTTCAAAGAGGTTCAAGATTTCACACTGAAAATTTCAATCACTAGGCCTATATTGGGTACCAACAGGGGTCTAACTATGGGCCTATTTTCGACTCAAAAACAGAGAACTCCAGCAATCTCTAGCAAAAGATAAGTGCCTTATCCATTGGGCGAATAGAGTCACTAGGCAGAGGAAAACTGGGAGTTGCTTGCAAAGAGGGTAGAGGGGAGCAGGGCAAAGCCAACTAACCAAAAACTCACCAGCAAGCACAAAGCTTGTACATTATTCAAACTAACACTACACACACCAAAAGAATATTTACAAAATATATACAAAGGTAGGAAGAGAACCTACCACAAGAACCAAGAGAAAGAAAAAGAATCACGTGAATCCATTTATCGGCTGGGAGAAGTAGGAGCCTTTCCACATCAGCAAACCATGCCTCAATGGAGCAGCCCCACACCATTGCTGACTAGCGACTTCTTCAATGTTGAACTTCAAGCTAAAAACACATATGAATCTGTTGACCCAACACTTCTTCCCGAATAGCCATAACTCATCATAGCACTCTTTTTCACGCAAGAATTTATCTTCAACACTCACCTGGCCAGGTTTCACTTCAAGCTTCAAGAAAAGGTGCACAATATTCGAAAATGGCATTTGATATCACGATCAACTTGTAGGCCAAGAGATGCCTCATCCAACATAGGGTCAATTCTAGAGTACATTTTCTCCTCATCCCTCTCAAGAATCAAACTGTCATCAAACATGCAATGTATGCTATCTTTTCTCTTTCCCAACGTGTCATCACTCCCACAATCCAAATCAGCAAAGCCACACACAAAAGAATGAAAAGAAAAGGTATCAATCAGTGTTTCATTGTCAATCTGATTTGAATGAATACCTAAGTCATCATGGAAGAGATAATCCGGCTTGAGTGATGATAGAAATTCATGTATGATTTCTTTTTCTTCTTTAAGAAGAGTATCTTTCAGCATCCCAGCCAAGTCATCAAGTTTTTCAAAAAGAATTTCATTGTGAGAGGCTTCAACAGAAGACATCTTTGCGACATCACAGACATCACTTTTATTTTCAGCGTGACACGATTCTTCCATGGATTGGCCACCAATTTCACAACAGGAAAGATTACTTTCAGCCTTCTCATTAAAGACAAAGGATTCAAATTCTAGTAACATGTTATTGGCAGTTTTTTTACACATAGGAACTTTCACAGCAAGATGATCATCATTAATTTCAAATACGAAGGTTTCTAAAACCGGAGAGGGAAAGAATTTAGGATCACCTTCTTCAATGTTTTCCTGAGTCCCACCATGCTCAACAAAAACCGCATAATGGTGAGAGGAGAAGTAAGATGATGTTACCGGGAATTCTTCTTCTTTCACTGTCAGACATTCTTTATCTTTGTTGTCACTATTGCCATGGTTTTCATTTTCAGCTTGAATGTCCTTATCTACCCATGTCTGGTTGTCTTGAGGCTGCAACATTTCTTTACACAGGAAGGCCTCTTGCTCCAATTTTATTTCCATATTCAGCCCTTTGGCCGAATATTCAGTCACAACAGAGTCCTTTCCAAGACAAATTTTAGCACCATTTTCAAAATCAGCATCACCAATAATATCTACCGCTGCATTATTTTCAAAATAAAAGGATTCTAGAATGGGGCTTTCTTCAGCATTCACATACAAAGAATCACTATTCTCACCATCTTCCATGACATTTAAAGATTCATCTTCTGGTAGGGGATTGTTAGAAAGCATTTCAATAGGATCTTTAAGAAAAAGACGATCATCACGATCCTCAACTATGAAACTTTCTACAAGAGGTGAAAAAGGAACTTGAGGCAAGATTTCATCATTATTGCTTACCCTTTCTCCACTATTGTCACATATACTCTCATCTTTTCAAACTGAATCAGCATGAGGTTGGAGTAAATCTGGCTGGGCTTCTTGGTCATTTATGACAAGGTGATTGAAATAAAAGGGGGAGACTGAGATAACCGGAGCTTCTTCTTCATCAACCTTTAACTCTTCACTTAACTGCAATACCCTTTTCTGATATATTTGCACCATTTTGCTCTTTTCTTCTAACTCCTTCAACTTGTGGAATTTGACACAAAGGCTTCTCCACAATAGCCAAGATGTAGCATCATCTTCCAAACTTATATTATTCTGAACCGCTCAGGAAATGCTTTCTTTATAGCTGTCCACAAATTCGCGCAACATTTTATCCTCCATCAAATAAAGTTCCATGAGAGTGGGATTTGGCCTTGGCTTTCTCATGGTTTTCATATCTGGCATGGTCTTTATAGAGTCGCCAATCTCCTGCACACGGAGATAATTAGAAAACTAAGGAAACAAATATTAATAATGATCTTCGGTTCCAGTCCCCAGCAGAGTCGCCAAAAATCTGTTAATGCATATTCAATCTTCCTATCTGGGCTTTTGGGGTTAATTTGTATTTATTTCTTTGGAGGACAATCTGTTCACTAACAATGAGCGATTATTCAAGTTTTCAAACATTTATGGATTCTAATTTTCAAATTGGAAACTATGCTAGAAATCCTTTTGGTGCAAATTTAGAGATGCATGTTCTAATTATAATGCACCTCTAATGGTTAAATATTTATGTTTGAGTTGATTGATCTATGCTTAAAATTCGCATCCTTTGATGTGAGCTTATGCTTGAATCATTGATTTGGTTTTGAATCACTTTTATTTAAGTTTGAAAATGCTCGAGTCTGATTGAAACTTACCTTTGATGTTTAAACTAGGATTGCATTGTAAGTTTGCACATTAATTTCTCCTCCAAATCTGATTAACAATTGTACTCATTTTCTTGAATTTACACTTGCCCTTATTGTCTCCCTAATTTGTACTTGCTATTTCCGATTTATCTATTGGGGTTTCACACTCAATCTAGAAAGTTTTCCCTTCATCCATTCTCATTCGCCTTGAGATTAGATTTAAATTGTCCTTAATTTTAGTTTTTGCTTGAGCTGCAGCTGACTTCTAGAGAAATTGCACCTATTAGGTCATGAATCACCTTTGGAACTTGGAAATTCTTCTTGAAATCAGACTTCCAGATATATTTGCATTTTTTGTTTTTTGATTTTATAATCAAATCTTCCCTTCTTTAGTTTTATTTGGATTTGTAAAGGCATCCACAAAATAAATAAAAATTTAAAATCTTAGTTTCACACCTTTCATCTTCTCTCCAAATTACTCTGAATTGCATTAAATTATGTTTGAAGAGATGTCTTTGACCTTATATTTTGGGTATTTCACGAAAAGATGCAACTTGTTCAATCCAAGGAGGGTGAAATTTGCATTCACTTTGCATTTGAAACTTTTGTTTTCCTTATGCCCAAGTTGGCCATACACTTGTTGAGCAGGGTTTCATATAAATACACAATCGTTGGGGGACTTTAGAGCTCACTCTTCAATTCAATTTCATCAACATTTTCTGCTCTTCTTTTGGGCGATAATTCAAATTTCAAACCTTTTAAGGATAAAGCCTCTGGTCAAAACTTTCATGTGTGTTAGGATTACCTTCAAAATGTAGGTTGGGAATTTAAAATGTGTCTAACCCCCCCCCCCCCCCCTCTGTGTTAGCACCTCATAAAATGAGATAGCATTTTTTACATTTCCTCCCAAGACTTACAAATTTTCCCACTACTATTCATACAAGTCCTACAATCTTCCCACTATTGTTTATTATCTCCTAGTCATCAAGTTAACACATCATGATCCTAGAATTGAACAACTAAAACCATAAGAAAGTCTTGAAAGCTACCAAGCAGAAATTTAAATTCAAATCATCCATTTCATTACATTAATAAAATGCCCCTTTTATGTCCACTATCAAAAAAGTAATACTTATGCTATCTAGGACCTTGGGGGCATTTAGCCAAGACTTCATGTTAATCACACCCAAAAAGATCACATTGATTGGACATCATTAATCGGTCAAACACAAAACATGCTTTACCATAAAGTAGGATCATGCGGAAAACCCAATCGTTGAAGGACCATGTATGACCTCTCTTCGAAATATGAGTAGGTGAAACATAGTGATGTGATGTTGAATATCTATCAAAGCCAAAATCTGTTTGAACAAAGAGCAATGTCCCATCAAAAAGAAAAATGTTGAGGAAGCATCTAACAAAGGAAAAGCGCATTCTAGCAAAAAGGTGTGTTTCATTGAAAATGCTTTATCGAAGGGAGATAACAAACTCTTATCAACAAAGTATCACATCGAGGAGACAATGAAGATCTACTAAAGAAAATAGTGTCCTAGGGAAGCAGCTTATCTCAACCAAAATGTAGAGGACACCATTGATTTGTTTCCTAGTGATTGAGGAGATGTTAGGTGGGGCTTGTCCGATGTAATTATTGAAGAAACGAGAACAACAAAAGGCAATAAGGCATCTCATCAAAGAAGGATGTTATGTCAATGGGAAGTATTTGACGGTCTCTTCAAAATATTCAA
Organism: Cupressus sempervirens; assembly: GCA_028749045.1. Taxonomy (NCBI): domain Eukaryota; kingdom Viridiplantae; phylum Streptophyta; class Pinopsida; order Cupressales; family Cupressaceae; genus Cupressus; species Cupressus sempervirens. Next base: position 139,316,902 of record CM053788.1, on the reverse strand, counting down.
GTTTCGGTGTAGCAATGAAGATTTAAGTAAGCTGAAAGGCACTTCATCAAAAAATAAGGTCCCATCAATTGTCATCACCAGTGAGACATTTTGTGATCCTATCAACAATTGGAACAGTTTTATTAGTAGAGTTTTCCTTCACTAATGGGACATTTGGTTTCGCCCAAACCAAACTGGGTTTTATATGAAGTAGTGAGTCCCATCAAAAGGAAACCTTGTCAAGGGGAGTTCCATGATTTAGGGTGACTACTCACAAACACAATATACATCAATTTAACAAAAAAAACTCCATTCGATCACTTATGAGTTAGAATCAATTGGAGAAAAAAAAAAAAAGATAAACAGGATCGAAGAAAGAATTATTGAACTTCTACGATATCAAGGAGTAAGAAATAAAGCTGGCACTGAGGAAAATTAAAGGAATGTCTAAAATAGACATGAAATTTGAAATCAAAGCATTTAATGGCCATCCTGGCGAGATTTAAGGTTGCACATAACAAAGTCTCTTACATATTTCAGATCATCGACCATACTTTTGATGCATAATTAAGACCTGTGAGCAAGTTCAAAGCCACAAAAGCATAAGCAAGGAGAATTGGGGATCAAACTGTTAATATTTTTAATTGATGCTATGTTCTGGTTTGGTGGCATTCTCTTCTTGGGATGCTATGTGTATGATGATTTAACCCTACTCCAGATAATGATCAAGCCTATTTCAGGTGTCCGTGTGAGTTGCTTACGTCTATCTGTCGTGCTTGAAATTGGGTGTGCAATCTGGCTTCATTGACCACCTGCCAAATGCTTTTGGGTATCTCTAATACACTTCAAAATGGGTTTGGGTCAGCACTTTGTATCATTTATCTGTCGTTACTCTTCCTGTGTCGTTCCTTATTGCAGAGACATTGATTGGTGGAAGGAAGCTGTCGTTTTGTTTGAGTCAAGTGCAACTGATATATCAGTCATGAGTGCAGCAGCGATGAAAGATTAGGCTGATTCTCTGATGTTTCAACCAAAGCATATGCATAGGTGTACTGGAATTTTGTGACAGGTGTTTAGAATAAAAGGTTGGTGCTAGTTTTGGCATCACAAACTATTGGTTTTTGTCCAGTACCATTTCTGATAATGTTTTTTGATTTTATGAGTAACGGCTTGGTGTAAGCCCATCATTAACACGAACACAGGTGGTCCTGAAAAAACAGTGTGTTTGGCTGAATATGCCTTATCATTGTCTTGCCAAATTTAAAAGAATGCCAATGATGGATTTGATGTATCGGTTATAAACATAATACTCTGTTTTTCCCAGGTTGATATTAAAAGAAAAGAACATTTGAGGGTAAGTTTTTTTCGAGAGGACTACAGGTTGGCTTTTGTGTGTGCAGCACTTTGCTTTAGAGGTATAACAGTGAATACTGCCTTTGATATTTGATATTGTTTTTAAAATAGAGAGAGTGCTGCTGCTAGTCAGACGATGTCAGAAAGGATATTCAAGACCTTGGCATCATTGAGTTGTTTTTGGTTGGCAGTGTCTGATTGGGAATAGCAAGTTTTTTACTTGGATTGGTGAGTGCACTGTGTGAAAAAAAGGTTTTAGAAGTGAAGCATGTTTGTTGTGTACAGAGGTGGTTAAGAGATAAGCTATTAGTCTCTGAGTTTAAAAAAATCTGTGAACTGTATAATTTAGATAATAAAAATGGTGCTCTAATGACAGCAGGCTGGTCACCAGGTTTAAGTGAAAGCCCTGTCAAAAACTGAGATCTTCCTTCTGGAGGCATATGCTGGAGATTGTCTAGTTTTCATCTACATTCACTCAAGGTGATCTTGAAGGAACAGGAATTGGTCATCATTACTACTCTTGAAAAAGTTTGCCAAATCCTCTCTGTTGTGTTTTGCCAATCCTTGGTAAAACAAAGAACCTATTACGTGTATAATCTGAACTTATCATTCACACTTGTTAAGGGTTGGAGCCCTTTCGAGGTTGTTGTCTCTTTGAAGTCAGGTTGTAGCTTGAGTTGGTGATGTGTTTGAAGAAGAGCTGAAGCTCTATTGATTGTAAAAGGGTTGCTGCCTAGTTTTTGGAGATTAATAGTACTATGGTTTTTACCAAAAGGGTTTCCACAAGATAAACATTTGTGTCTTAGGCTTTCTTATCTTCTTTTTAGATTTTCTTACTGGTTTAAAATGTTTTGGAATACTGATTCAGCCCCTCCCCCTCTCTCGGTATTCTTGTACTTTTCAATTGATATTAGAGTTGGGTCTCTCTTTCAAAAGCTTAAAAGCCTAAGAGTAGGTTTGTCTTTTGTCACCATAAGTGTTTCAAAAGGTCTTGCTACAAACTGTGCACCCCTGTTTGATGGAACTATGCCTTTTGGTCTGTACACACGAAGGCTTACATTATGTCATTAGGTTGTGATGTTTATCCTAGTTTGGTCAATGGCTACACCATTCCAACTCAACCTCCTACCCATGCTGATGATAAAAAGGATTTTGAGAAGCTAAGGCTATGAATGCCTTATTATGTGGGCTGACGGAGTCTGAAATTGTTAAAATTATGCATTGTACTTTTGCAAAAGAATTATGGGACAAGCTATTTAACGCTTATCATGGTGATGACAAAAACAGGAAGCCCAAGCTTCAAACATAGAGTTGTTTTTTAGAGTCTTTGCATGAAAGAAGAGAACATTGTTTCTTATTTTCTTCGAGTTGATGAGGTTGTCAATACATTGAAAGGCTTGGGAGAAACCGTTGAGGACAAAACTGTAGTTCAAAAGATCCTTTTCTCTTTTCCCATGAAATTTAATGCTAAGGTTTCAACTATCGAAGAAATGTTTGATTTGGACACTCTTACCGTGGACAAATTGCATGGTATTCTAATGGCCTGTAAGATGAGAACTAATGTTGAAGGGACTTCCAAAAGCGAGATGGCATTCAAGGCTTGATAATTCATTTCAGCATTTGGCATCTATTTTTATATATCTTATATGCATCCTGGTGGAGAAATACACAACAGAAACCAGTGGTGAGCACAGGCCGCTAGAGACACAGAGACACCAGCTATGGGTGAGGCACAGGGTGTTGTTGGTGACGACATGCCTACAGAGGCAAGAGAGAGAGAGTTCGTAAGAACTCTGAATGTTTCGTAGCCCAGAATAGTCCAGACACCCTAGACCAGATAGAATGGATAGGTATGGAGGTAGATAAGAAAGACAAGGAGTAGGTCGATTTCCGTTGCGGGAAGCCAGTGCAATCATCAATCCCATGTCTCAGTAAAGAGCTCCCTTCATTCCCAGAGGCAGGAACGTCCATGTATTCCTTCTCTAGATAGACCATTATTGCCTTATTTTAGGCAAGTTAAGCAATCGGCAAAGGTGGAGCCACCTGAGGTTGGATTCCAAGATTCAGTCATGGCAGCTACAGCTGAGTGGAGAGCCTTACCCCCATAGGTTAGGGATGTTTTTACTATTCCACAGTATTGTGCACAGCGTAGGGATAACATCAAGTTCAAAGGAGACAGGGGCTACAAACCACAGCAGAACAACGACCTCATTAGAGACACTAGGAAGATCACACTGGCTCCCTATGATGGCACGGGTGATACGAGTGCGCGAGCTTGGTTGCACAAGCTGGATATCTATTTATCATTGAGACCTATGCCTGATAGAGAGGCTGTACAATTTGTGGTTTTGCATTTAGATGGGGTTGCCTATGATTGGTGGCACCATGGATTGGTCACCCAGGATCACGCCATGATTCATTCTTATGTTGAATTCACGGAGCAGCTCATTGCTAGGTTTGATCGTAAAGACACGGAACTTTACCACCGGGAGTTAGCACATATTAGGCAAACAAGGAATGTGGAGTCTTTTGTGAATGAGTTCCAGCATATTGCAGTCATGGTTTCGGGCATGTCTCATAGTCATTGTGTGATGATGTTCATAAAGGGTTTACAGGACAGGCTGAAGGGACTGGTATGAGCATTCAGGCCATCCACCCTCAAGGAGGCCATTGATGTTACATTTAGACTGGACACCCCTCCTACTCCTTATCAGGCAAGTAAGAAACCTTTTGGGGATTCTCGACCTCCCCAAAAGGCCAACACTTCCCAGTACGGAGGGGTACCACCTTCTAGACCACCCAGGATGGACCAGAAATCGAGGAATGAGCTGAGGAGGAAGAAACTATGCTTCTCCTGTAAGAAGCCATGGGAGCCTAGACATAGTTGTCTTGGTAAAGGCAAGGTTCATTTGATAAAGGTGACCTCTAAGATAGGCAATGAGGAGATACCTGATACTGATACTGAAAATAGTCTAGAGGAGGTTGAGCAAGAACACCCACAGTTAGAGCTAGACACTCTGAAGCCTTTGGCATCAGCTAAAGTGACTATGCCCACTCTCTTCAATTATCCCAGCTTTCATGCCTTTTGTTTGAAAGGCACATTGAGAGGCCAGCAGGTTATGAGCTTAGCAGACACACGTGCCACACAGAACTTTATTGACCAAAAGCTAGTTGACAAGCGTGGGTTCTAGTCTGAGGAGTTTGTTGGTTTTGAAGTGAAGGTTGCAGATGGTATCATTTTGAGTAGTACTCAGAGGAATCCTCAGCTTAGCATCCAAATGGGGGATTATACTCTAACAGATGATTTTTATATGCTACTGCTAGAGGATTATGATGTAGTTTTGGGCATGCAGTGGTTACAAGGTATTGGGCGATACATCATTGACCACCACTACATGCAACTAGAGTTTCTTTCTGGAAGGAAGAAGACTATCTTGAGGGTGGCTTCAGACTATGGTCCTAAGAGGTAACTTCCCGCAAGTTTGAGACTATCATTCATCATGATGACATACTTTGGGCTACACGTTTTGTGAAGTCCAAAATACCTACACCTCAGGATGGCAGGGCCTTTCATGTAAACATAGAGTTCATCAAGGGGAAGAACAATACTGTTGCTGATGCACTTTCCAGGAAGCCATCACTTGCTGCCCTATGTTCATTGAGCGAGATTTCGGCAGATTGGAAGGCTCAACTTTAGTTGAGTATTCCAAAACTCAGCATTCTTGTGAGATCATGGATGGGATGATACAGGATGACGGATATAGTGTAGCAGATGATGTCATCTACTACAATGGTAGGGTCTACCTTGTTCCTGAATTACAGTTGAAGGAGCACGTTTTGCATGCTTACCATGCTTGCAGTAGGACATCCGTGTTATGGTAAGACCTATAGGGCGGTAGGGGAGAGATTCTCTTGGAAGGGTCTCAAGGATGATGTCTTACGCCAAGTTCGTGAATGCTTGACTTGTCAGTAGAACAAGTCAAAGCATACTTTTCCAATTGGATTTCTTGCAGCCTTTGCCTATACCAGAGTAGAAGTGGAGAGGGATATCTATGGACTTTATTATAGTTCTTCCTCGAGTTCAAGGGAAGGACTGTATTTATGTTGTGGTAGTCAGGTTGACTAAGTATGCCCACTTCTTTCCTATTGCAACGAACTTCATAGCTTCACAGGTAGCCGAGTTGTTTTTCAAAGAGATATTTAGACTCTAAGGTCTCCCCAAGGCCATAGTGAGTGACAGGGACAGCAAGTTCATGAGTTCCTTCTGGCAGGAACTTTTCAAGCTAGCAAGCACAAAGTTGACCCCCAGCACTAGCTACCATCCTCAAACGGATGGACAGACTGAAGTAGTTAATAAGTGGGTGGAGTGGTATTTGAGCAACTATTTGTCAAGGCAGCAGAAGGCATGGGTGTGTTGGTTGTATTTGGGCAAATATTGTTGTAATACTACGCATCACATGTCCATTGATATGACTCCCTTCATAACTCTTTATGGCTAAGAGGCATTATCTTTTGTTGAATTGGCTTTCAATTACAACAGAGTTCCTTTGGCACAGGATTGGTTGCAGGAGAACCAAGATATCATGAGATCTCCCAAGGAGAACTTGCAACATGCTCAGAATCAACAAAAGATGTATGCTGATCGGCACAGGTCGGAGAGAGCATTTGAGGTGGGTGACATGGTTTTCCTTCATCTACAGCCTTACAAACAGAGCACCCTTAAATGGGGAGGAGCCAAGAAGCTAAAGCCTCATTTTTATGGACCTTACAGAGTACTCAAGTGAGTTGGAGAGGTAGCCTATGAGATCGAGTTACCACCAAATAGTAGCGTTCGTAATGTGTTCCACATGTCAAGCCTGAAGAAGGCAATGGGGCAGCATATTACAGCATTGCGTGATTTTAACTCCTTTGGATGAAGAGGGTGAATTGACTTTGGTCCCTAAGGAGATTCTGGAGGTCAGGGAGAGACGACAGAGGAGTAGGGTGATTCGGAAGCACTTAGTGAACTAGACAGGTCTACCCATAGAAGACGCCACCTAGGAGAGTGAGTCCATTTTGCAGCATCCGGCGTTGGAGTTGCTTGTGGGCAAGCATCTCCGAGAGGGGAGGACTGTCATGTCCCCTCTCTAGTTTGACTAGTAGAGTCATGAGAGTTGGCCTATTATTGGAGTCTCCTAGGCTAACAGTTGTGGATAGAGACTCATACTGGATGCTCAGTGACCAAAGTTGAAATATAGTCAATTTGAGAGCCAGTCAAGGCAGTTCCTTAATTTTAGGGGTTTTCCTAAAATTTAGGAGGTTGTAGCAGTGATCAGATTTGAGGCTCCTCGGGACCAGTATACAATTTTAGTTTCAAGGTGATAGGGTATATTCCCTAGTTCCTAGGAGCATCTCTAGTTTTTGGGGATGGGACTGCTTGTTGGCCTACATTGCCCAGCATCAGTCACAAGTAGGTGACAGGACCCGTTCACTAATTATTTGGTTGGTTTGGCTTTCCAATTGAATTTGTCTTTCCAGTTGAATAAAAGGAAATATTTTAATATTTCCTAAGTTTGTGTTTAAATAAATTAAAGTTATTTATATAGCTAATTGGAGTAATAAGGGGATTTTGGCTTCATCTGGTCAGGCAAACCTATGTGTTATAGCTCGTTGGAAAGGTCTTGAATTATTAAAGCTTATTTTCATCATCCAAAGACCTTCGAGCACCTAGAGTTATGTTATTTGCGGAAAGGGGTGTTTTTCCTATACATAAAGACCTTTTAATTGAGAAGATGTCATTTTATAATAAAGGAAAAGGCATATTCTCCCTTTAGGGTTCAATTGGCTTTGAGAGGGAGATAAAAGGAGATGTTGGCTCGTTCTTTCATTGTCTTTCACATCTTCATTCTTGGTACTTGTGATTTTTCTTTGAGGAGCGATTCTAGAGTTTGGAACGCAAACCCTAGAGCCTGGCTATTGGAACGCAAACCCCAATAGGTGGTTTCAACAACATTCTACACTATTGTTTCAACAGTTGACAAAGATTGTTAAGTTCAGCATTGAGGGTGCTTGTGCATTGCACGTTTGGGGTCTTGTTTGGCATGTTGGGATCTTGTTGCCTTGGCATGACTATAGCAATCATACGACTGCCTTTCAGCTAGCACGTGGTTTGTTGGTTGGATTACGTCAGTCATCTCTGCCCTTTTGGTGCATGGCTGGTCCATTGTTGCAACTAGCGTCATCATTCTTTGTTTGTAAACACCTTTGCTGGCATACTGATTACATATCTTGCCTGGTATGATTTGTAGCTATTCTGGTTGATTGAATATTATATTATTTGCTACTATTTTTAATTATTGTTTTACTTATCTGGAAAATACTAAAAAAGAAGAAACATTCTTTTGGCAACTTCTGTCTAATTCTCTAAGACTACAAGGAAAGCACAGGAAAATCTATTATTTTAATTAAAATTTACTGAAGTTCGGTTAAAGGATCCTTTTGGGATCTTTCACCGAACAAGATGAATGTATTTGCCAAAAACACCAAATAATGCCAGTGCAAGTATTGAAATCCAATCAATGATATATAGATATATATGTATTTGCAAACAAAGATGGTACGCGGATTTGCTTGATCCGAGCAAGTTTTAAAGAAACGGAATAGGGTAAGGGATGAATCCCACCGAAACCAAAATAGCCAAGTAGGGAAGATCTTTCACTTCCGAAATAGCAAACAACAAAGAATTCCACCTAGAATTCACAGTATACGAAAAATATAATCCAAAATGCATACCTACTACTACCTACATGTTGTGCTTAAATACCCTTAGGAGAAGTTTCCTAACAGTTTACAAAGATAGCCGATGGCCACACCTACGAAAACAATTAAATAAAAATGGGTCCAAGATATACTAAATCAATCGGCCAATTAACAACGGTTTGATTAAATATTTAATTTATGATGAGAACATTATAGAAGGTTCAAATGACAAAACTGCAAACCTTGTGAGGAAGCTGAAAATTTGTCTCAGCAGGAACAAAGGCAAGATCACTTTGTAGTGTTTCAATTGTGGGAACAAGGCCACTTTGCATCAAAATATCCCTATGATAGAGAAGATGACAGCCAAGATGAAAGGAACACAAAAGCTAGATGGTCAAAAAGATTTCCAAAACATTATTGGAAACCTGATATATTAAAGAGTGTTGTATTCTAAAGATGGCAGCGATAATACTTCCAGCAGTGAGGAGGATCCTCAAAATGATGAGATCTTATTCGTGGTTGTTGATGACTTGAACCTGGAAGTGCATGAAAATTGTGGAGTTGCCAAAATTTGATGGCCCAAATTTCACTATTTGGAGCTTTAGAATGATGACTTATATCTAGGATCTTGGCCTTGATGTTTGGTAACGTATTTCAGCTGAATATGTTCCTCACATTAATCTTCCAGATTCTGAAAAAAGAGTGACAGCTAATGCAAAGGCTATGAGTGCTATTTTGAGCTGCCTTGTTGATTCTTGGCGTGACGATTATCTTCATCTCAATACAGCCAAAGAGATTTGGGAGCAATTACATGCTACATATGGAAAAGATCTTCAAAAAGATGTCTCGTATAGCTATGGAGGATGCTTAGTTTGAAGACCAAGACCTTTTTGAAGATGTGGTTATGGATGATGGTGAAGTTGACTTAGAGCTTGAACTAGTTGCAGCCTTGGCTGAAATTAAGAAACTCAAAAAGAAAAATCAGAATCTTGTTGATCTCTAGCAAGTGGACAGTGAAGAAAAGTTGCAGATTGCTATGGCACTGATTTCAAAATTTTGAGTGAGGAGGCCAAGATAATTCATGAGAACCTTGAGAATCAGATTTAGCTAAAGGAAGAAAACATAACCAAGTTAGAAGCTCAAATTGTTTCATTTAGAGACATTGGTAAATCTACTATCTTGTCTAGTTTGGAGTTCTCAAATGATAACTGCAACATATCCTTGGATGACATTCTTGCTTCTCAAAAACAAACTCTTGATAAGAAAAGAATTGGTTGGGAAGAAGGTGACAGCTCTTTGCCAAAAGGAAAAGAACAGTTGGGTGCAAATGATAATCAGCCTGCTGTCTCTCACCAAAATCAAGCTATTAAGGTGAACAAATCTTTTTTCTATGATTATTGTTTTTCAAGCCATTATTTTGGACATAAGGCTATGGATTGCAAGGCTGGTCCTAGAAGAAACTCCTATAATTTTGAAAGGAATATCTTTAGTTCATTTAGGAGTTTTAATCTAATTTGCTACTGCTGTAACAAGTTTGATTATACTTCAAGGTTTTGTAAGAATTATGGTGCAAGATCACTCACTAAGGCTGAAACTAAAGGCATGCCTAAAATTGTTAAGGAATGGAAGAAGAACCAAGAGGCTCTCATCAAGGCTCTAGTTGTTTTAAGGATGATGTGTCTCCTATTATTGATCAAACTTTCTACAGGTCTATGGTAGAAAGTTTGTTGTTTGTTACAGCCACTAGACCGGGTATTATGCAAGATGTTGGCTACGTTGCAAGGTTTCAAGCATCACCCAAGAAAACACGTGTTAATGATGTTAAGAGGATTTTCAAATACTTGAAAGAGATGGTTTAGTATGGCCTTTGGTTTCCTAAGAGTTCTGATTTCTCTCTAAAAACCTATGCAGATGCAGATTGGGGTGGCTCGGTAGATGACAAGAAGAGCACAAAAGGTTGCGCTTTCTTCCTAGGTGGGTTTTTGGTTTCTTCACTCAGCAAGAAATAGTCTTGCACATCTTTATCTACAGCTGAAGCTGAATACATTGTCGTTGTTGCGTGTTGCACTCAGGCAATATGGATGAAGAATACAATGATTGGTTACAAGCTTGAGATAATTGATCCTATTCACATCTATTGTGACTATACTAGTGCAATTGATCTCTAAGAATCTGTCATATCCCCATTTTAAGATAAAATTTTAATAATAATTAGATAATGCAATGTTATTAAATAAATAATGATAATAAACTTATATTAAAACTAATACTAAAATATAAAAAATAGGAAATAATACTTATTTAATTTATATTATCAATGAAATAATATTTAGTATGATATTTTATATAATTAAAAAAATAATAAAATTCCAATGAGTAAATAAAGAAATAAAATTAAATACAAGAGACAATATTGTAGAAAGTATGTTAACTTTCTAAATTGAATTTAATAACAGTTAATAATAATAAACACAAATAAGTAAGTAAATAAATAATATAACATAAAATGATATAAATTAACTAAACCTACTGAAAAGTCAAGACATGCTTAAAAAATAGACATGACTCCTTAAAATTAAGATATAAAAGGGAGGAGAGTTTATTTTAGAGAGGGGAAGAAGAAAAGGAGATGATGGGAGTTCAAAAAGAAAAAATGGAAGAGAAAAGTAATATGAAGAAAATAACGAAGTGACTTTCTGAAAAGGAGTCAATGATATTGAAAAGATATGAATCTTCGAAAGGGTCATAATTATGAATAGTTGCGACTCTTCAAAAATATTGTGATTATAAAGTATTGGGACTTTTCCAAAGGATTTTAGTTATGAAGTGTTGTGACTTTTCGAAAGGATTATAACTATGAAGTGTTGTGACTTTTCAAATGATTTGTATTATGAAAGGTTGTGACTCTTGGAAAAGAAAAAACAAAAAAGTATAATTTATCCTTTCCTTATTATTAGAAAAGGAAGAATTTTTAAAAGTAAATATAGAGTTGAGATAATCTAGATGGAATAATTCATGGAAAGGGCTGACTAAGGATAGAGCCACATGGACTAAGAAAAGAAGAAGGTAAGAAAGGTATGTTTATGGATTATATTTGTTTAATTATGTTTATGAATTTTTATTTTTATTAATGAATCGTACTTGTGGATAATATTGTGTTAGCTCATGGGGTAAACATCATAGAGATTAACAACAGTTGAAGCATAGAGTATGCGAGATGTTAGGATTACGTCAGTCATCGTCACACCAAGAATCAACAAGGCAGCTCAAAATAGCACTCATAGCCTTTGCATTAGCTGTCACTCTTTTTTCAGAATCTGGAAGATTAATGTGAGGAACATATTCAGCTGAAATACGTTACCAAACATCAAGGCCAAGATCCTAGATATAAGTGACATTAAATATTCATATGCCATATCCTAGATATAAGGACATTAAATATTAATCTCCATATGCCAAAATATTTTGATGATGTCAACATATGCATATGTGATTGGCCTTGGATAGAAAATATCCCTCCCAAGAAGAATCTTAAGGGGTGCGCTCTCGGGAAGACAACAAGGTAGCTATGAGCTAGGAAGCCTAATCTGGAAAAGTCCTTAAGATTGGGGTTAAATTAGAGGGTAAAATAATATAGTTAGTTTTATTATTGTTGTGATTCTAACCATTATTTTGCAGGTATTACTTGTCCCAAACTAACCCTGATAATGGGGACATTACAGTGGTATCAGAGAATGATCTTGCCATCCTGTTGGGTCAAAGAGGATCTAGAAAAAAAAATTACTAATGTAGAAAGTTAATGACTATTAGAAAGGATTCAAACATATCCATGATAACAACCAAAAAATATGGACTAAAAGAAATATATATTTCAACTCAACAGAAACAATTATCTGATTGCTTGAGGACAAGCAATTTGAGGAAGGGTCCCCGTTTTAAGATAAAATTTTAATAATAATTAGATAGAGGATGTCCCATCCAAGAAGAATCTTAAGCAGTGCGCTCCCGGTAAGACGATGATGTAGGTATGAGCTAGGAAGCCCGGTCTGGAGATGTCCTTAAGATTGGGGTTAAATTAGAGGGTAGAATAATATAGTTAATATTGTTATTGTTGTGATTCTAACCATTATTTTGCAGATATTACTTGTCCCAAACTAACCCTAATAGTGGGGACATTACAGAAACCAGCCTTACACTCTCAAACTAAGGACATTCCTATTAAATATCAGTATTTAAAAGAGCAAGTTGCAAACAATATTGTCAAGTTGGAACATGTTTGTTCAAAGGAACAGGTGGCTGACATTTTCACGGAACCTTTACCTTGGGATCACTTTGAGTATCTTCGAAGCAAGCTCAATGTTCTACTACCTCATTAAGTGACATTTTCAGGGGCAAAACTTAATTGCTATATCTTTCTCAATTGATTTTTGGTTTCAGTCTCATTATCATTGATATCAAAGGGGAGTATGTTTTTTAGGGGGAGTTTTGTGTTTTGATTCGAAAGTTGGTTTAGATGTGGATTGCAATCAATGAAAATTAGGGGGAGATTGTTAATATTTTTCATTGATCCTATGTTCTGTAATGTTTTGTTGTCTGATAAACCTTCAGGAACTAATTTTCCCGTGTGTGAGCCTAGCGAATGCTAGAATAAAACTCCAAACAAAGTGAGCATTAGGTCACAGTAGCCGAACCTAAATAGGTCATACAGTTGAGAAAGAGTGATGTACAGACCACCTGTTGGATGGAATTTTGCTCATACGATAGTTGCTTTGTGTTTGTTGTGGAGGTAATATGGTAATGGCCTAGAGGTCGTACAGTCAGTATGGGGTGGACATACGGTAGTGTTTGAGTCGTACGATGATTGTGGTGTGGACGTACGATAGTGTGTTTGAGTTGTACGATAATTGTGGGGTGGTGTACAGAAATGGTTTGGAGGCCATGCGATGATTGCTTGATAGTGGAGGGGTGGGAATGCTTAACAACTATCTATGCCAGAAATAATCCGAATGCAATCTTGCCAATATACAGAACTATGATGTGTATAAATGTAATGCAGACAAATAGATTCCAGAAATAATGTAACTTGTAAACAATTATGATGCTCCGATTTGCCAGATCTGAGCCAGGAAGCTTGAACAAAATAGAGTGAGGGTTGAGTCCCACCAAAATCAAAAAGTCAAGTAGGGAAGATCTTTCACTTTCAAAATGGTGAACAATCCAAAATTCCAATAGGAATTCACAGTACAAAGAAATAAACTAAATCGCATACCAACTACTCCCTACATGTCGTGCTTAAATATCCTTCAGAGAAACTTTCTTTGGGTTTACAAAGATAGCCGACGAACACACCTACCTAGGGAAATAATAATAAAAATGGGTCCGAGATATATTAAATCAACCGGCCCATTAACAATGGTTTGATTAATTATTTATTTTACAATCTCTTCTTGGGATGTCATGTGTATAATGATTTAACCTTGCTCCAAATTATGATCAAGCTTGTTTCAAGTGTTCCTATGAGTTTCTTACCATCCATCTGTCATGCTTGAACTTGGGTGTGCAGTCTATTTTTATTGGCCACCTATTAAACACTTCTGGGTATCACTAACACACTTCAAAATGGGTTCGAGCATGCACTTCGTATCATTTCTCTACTATTACTCCTCTAGTGTACCTGTTTGCAGAGACATTGGTTGATGGAAGGAAGTTGTCATTTTCTTTGAGTTGAGTGTAACTAATATGTTAGTCATGAGTACAGCAATGCTAAAAGGATTAGACTGATTTTCTAATGTTTCAACAAATGCATATACACAGGTGTATTGGAATTCCCTGACAGGTGTTTAGAATAAAAGCTTGGTGCCATTTTTGGCGTCACAAACTATTGGTTTTTGTCCAATACCGTTTTTGATAATGTTTTTGTTTTTATGAGTGATAGCTTAGTGTAAGCCATCATCAATAGGAACAAAGGTAGTCCTGAAAAAACAGTGTTTGGTTGAATATAATTATCATTATCTTGCCAAATTTAAAAGAATGTCAATCATGGATTTGAAGTATCGGTTATAAACATAATACTTTGTTTTGTCCAAGTTGATATTTAAAAATAACAAGAACGTTTGGGAGTAAGTTTTTTTTAGAGGACTACGGGTTGGTTTTTGTGTGTGGAGCGCTTTGTTTTAGATGTATAACAATGAATACTGCCTTTGATGTTTGATATTCTTTTTAAAATAGAATGCATATTGTTGCTAGTTGGACGATGTTGTAAAGGATATTCACAACCTTGGCATGATTGAGTTTTTCTTTTGGTTGGCAGTGTCTGATTAGGAATAGCAAGTTTTTTACTTGGATTGGTGAATGTATTGTGTAAAAAAAAGGTTTTAGAAGTGAGGCACATTTGTTGTGTATAGAGGTGGTTAAGACACAAGCGATTAGTCTCTAAATTTTAAAAAATTGTGAATCGTAGCGAGCCAAAATGGGGTGATACATACATGTTGACTGGAAATCAAATAATTGTGATGCAATGTTGAGTGTGAATGAGGAGGATTTTAGATAAAAGATTTGGTGCTCTAGTGATAGCAGGTAGGTCACTAGGTTTAAGTCAAAGCTACATCAAAAGATGAGATCTTTCTTCTGGAGGCATATGCTGGAGATTGTCTAGTTTTCATCTACATTCACTCAATGTGATCTTGAAGGAACAGGATCCGGTCTTCATTACTACTCTTGAAAAAGTTTACCAAATACTCTCTGATGTGTTTTGCCAATCCTTGGTAAAACAAGAGCCTATTATGTGTACAATCTGAAATTGTCATTTACACTTATTAAGGGTTGGAGCCCTTTCGAGGTTTTTGCCTCTTTGAGGTCAGGTTGCAGCCTAATTCAATGATGTGTTTGAAGAAAAGTTGAAGCTCTATTGACTGTAAAAGGGTTTCTAACCAGTTTTTGGAGATTAGTAGTATTGTGGTCTCTACCCAAAAGGGTTTCCACGAGATAAACATTAGTGTGTCTTGGTCTTTCTTCTCTTCTTTTTAGATGTTCTTACTATTAATCTGTAACTTTGATATTATACTGATCTGATTGCACAAGATCATTCAGATTTGTTCTTGCATGAAAGGCCTATTAATACTTGCTCCTTGTGTAAGGCATGATCAGTGTCTCCCTTGGGTGATAATATTTAAGTATGAAACTAAACTAACCTTAGTTAGTTCGATAACAAACATTAATTATCTTCCTTTGGCGCCGATTATGGGAAGTCAAGTAAAAGTCGACCTCGATAGGGTCAAGGGACATGCCTTTTGGTTACCTTATATATGTGGGGTTTGGTTGTAGTTAATGTACACACAAACAAGTACAAGTCTGCTCCTTTAAGCAAGTCTGCCCCCTACGAATTAATGCAAAGATAAAGAAATTCAGAATAATTAATATATCATAGACATTTCTTCATACAAGCCTGATTAAGGAAGATCATCTTCAGCGAGCATAAAGAAAGGTATCATCTTAGATTTGATCACTTAGAATTTGCAGAAACTTTACATGGTATCAAAGCTCTGGTAGTCGAACCTAGGCTCTGCAAATAAAACAAGCGAACTTGATATATATCTAGCATCATTCTTCTATCTTCAATGGCAAACACAATCAAACTCGAACACTTTGATGCTTGGAAATTCAAAATCATGATGATTATTGAAGAAAATGATGTAAAACAATCTGTTAATTCAGCATCCAAAAAACCTATTGTTGAACTTGATAAAACTATCTGGAGTAAAGGCAACAAGAAAGCCATGTAGATCATATTAGATGGAGTAAAAAATGAAATAGTACCCATGCTAACGAAACATCAAACAGCATTTAATATGATGAATGCATTATTAAATGCATATGAGGTCAACAATGCAACTAGAGTCCTCGCCCTAAAAAGGCAAC